>CM053593.1:113427016-113480427 GCA_028646575.1 Pseudocheirus occidentalis
GCTAACATCTAGTAAGGCTTTTCGTGGGAAACAGGCCCAAGTTCCCCTTCCCCAGAAATCACATGATTTACAAAGGCTCAAAACTCAGAGAAGTAGGGAGTCCCCCCTCTCCTCAGTGACACCCCAGCATAAGATATGCCCAATAAGGACAGAAATGCTTTCTCAAATATACATTGGGTGGTCACTGTTTCCTTATTCTGGTACTGGAGGTAGATTGCCACATTTAGATTGTGCACCTGACTTCTAGCCAATGGAAGAAAAGGGTCACCAGGGGGTGGGGAAGAATTCTGTGTCAGGGCTTTCTATTTCCTTTTGTAAATTACTTCTCCCTGACTATTTGTCAGAGGTGGGGGTTGCCCTTTCTTGAGATCGTAATAAACCATTCTTTTCTGCTTTCTAAAAAAAAAACAAAAACAAAAACAAAAACAAAACCCTCATCACAAATATGCATAGTCCAGCAAAACAAATACCCATATTGGCTATATTCAGAAACATGTCTGATTTTGCCTTTTAAGTGCATCACTTCTCTGGCAGGAGATAAGGTAGCATAATTAATCTTCAGTCCTCTGAACTTGTGTTTATCTGCATTAATCAGAGTTCTAAAGTCTTTCAAAGTTGCATTTCTCTATAATGTTGTCAATATATAAATGGTTCTCCAAGTTCTATTCACTTTACTCTGCTTTAATTCATAGAGATCTTCATAGTTTTTTCTGAAATGATCTATTTCATTATTTCTTATAGTACAATAACATTACATTACATACATATACCACAATTTGTTTATCCATTCCTCAACAGGAGGATACCCCATTAATTTCCAGTTTGGTCTACTATGAAAAGGGTTACTATGACTACTTTTGTACATATAGGTCCTTATCCTCTTTCTTTGATATCTTTGGGGTAAAGGTCTTATAGTAGTATTGGGTTAACCAATATGCAGAGTTTGGGGGCATAGTTCCAGAATGCTTTCCAGAATGACTGGACCAATTAATAGGTCTACAAGAGTACACATAAATGTGCCTGTTTTCCTTAAGTTTCTCTAAAATTTGCCATTTTCCTCTTTTGTCATCTTTGCCAATTTGATGGCAATTTGAACCTCAGAGTTGCTTTAATTTATATTTCTCTAATTGTTGGTGATGTGGAACATCTTTACAAATAATTATTGATAGCTAGAGTTTCTTTCTTTGAAAATTGCTTGTTCCGGGGGTGACTAGGTGGCACAATGAACAGCATCGGCCCTGGAGTCAGGAGGACCTGAGTTCAAATTTGATCTCAGACACTTGACACACTTTTTAGCTTTCTGACTTTGGGCAAGTCACTTAACCCCCGATTGCCCTGCCAAAAAAAAAAAAAAAAGAAAATTGCTTGTTCTTATGCTTTGATCATTTATCTTTTGGGGAATGGCTCTTAGTGTTATAAATTTTAATTAATTCCTTCTATATCTTGGATATACCTCTATCATAAGAACTTATTTGCAAAGATTTTTTTCTTTTTTTAAAAAATATTTTTCTTTGCTTTTTTTTTTTTTTTGCTTTTTTTGAAGGGAGGAGGGCAGGGCAATAGGGGCCAAGTGACCTGCCCAAGGTCACATGGCTAGTAAATTAAGTGTCTGAGGCTGAATTTGAACTCAGGTCCTCCTGATTCCAGGGCTGGCACTCTATTCACTGTGCCACCCAGGCACCCCTCAAAGATTTTTATTCACTGAGACACCTAGCCACCCCCAAAATAAATAAACTTTAAAAATAAAATAAAATAATAAAGCATTAATCACTGAAACAATTTAATACTGATGGCAGAGTATAGAAGTTGATCATTGGAGCAGATTATTTACGATCCCCCAGTTTAAGAAGCATTGAAGAGCTGAAGCAAACTACTTGCTCTCTTTTTCTTGTTTTGTTTTGTTTCCTCTTTCTCATTGTTCACTCTATTGGTTATCATCCTTCTTTACAACCTGACTGAAGTTTAATGTACAGGTATTTGTAGATCCTATATTTCATTGCATGCTGCCAAGGAGGAGGCGGGGAGAAAAAGGGGGAGAAAGTTTGAAACTGAAGGGATTGTAGAATGGAATGTTGTAAACTAAAAGTAAATAAATTAATTTTTAAAAAAAGAATAAAGAAAATAAAAAATAAAAGAAGCACTGAAGGGGTCACAAGTGGAAAAAGTTTAAGAAGCCCTGGGATAGATCACAGAAGATAAAATGGACAATTCAGATTATATAAAACAGAAAAGTTCTTCATTAACAAAATTAGGAGGAAAATGGTTAACTGGGAAGAAAATCCTTGATGCAAGTTTCTCTGCTACAAGTTATATGCATGATAGGAAATAATTCAAATATGAAGGAATAAGGGCCATTCCCCAATAAATAAATAGTCAAAGGATCTGAGTAGTATTTTCTCAAAATAAGAAATCCAAGTGTCAACAGATATATTTTTTAGAATATTATAAAGCATTAATAGTTAAAGAAATGAAAAAGTAAACACTGTTAAGGTTCTACCTCATACCCATCAGGTTGGTGAAAATGACAAAAAGAGAAAATTATATTTGTTGGAGAGGCTGTGAGAAAACAATTGTACTAATATACTGTTGCTGGAGCTGTGAATTGGTCCATCCACTCTGGAAAGCAATTTGGAACTACACCTATAGAAATTAGTTAACCATGTGTAACTAGTAGGCCCATATTCCTCATAAAGATCAAATAATGATCAAATTTTGATCATAAAGATCAAATAAATATCCATATGTATAAATAATATTTATAGCAGCAACTAAAAGTATACCCATGAATAGGAGAGTTATTAAACAAATTATGACATATGAATGCAATGGAATATTATTTTGTTGTAAGAAATGATGAAAGGACAGTTTGAGAGAAATCTGGAAAGACTAGTTTGAACTGATGCAGAGTAAACTAAGCTGAATCTGGAGAACAATTTATACAATAACCTCAACATTTTAAAGAAAAACAATTCAGAAATTCTTGAGAAATATGATAAATGTATTGACCACAAGGATTCCAGAAGATTTGTGATGGAACATACTGCCTGCTGCCTTTCTTCTGACAGAGGCAACCAGTTAGTGAAGTGGACAGAGCCCTGGAGTCAGGAAGACCTGAGTTCAAATTTAGTCTCTCACACTTACTTGCTGTGTGACCTTGGGCAAGTCACTAATCTGTGTGCCTCAATTTCCTCAACTGTAAAACAGAGATAATAATAGTATTCACCTCCCAGGGCTGTTGTGAGAATCAAATAAGGTAATATCTGTAAAGTGCTTAGCATGGTGCCTACTTAGGCATTTATAAACTGTTCTTTTGGACTTGACCAATGTAGGGATTTATTTTACTTGGATTTACGTATTTGATACAAGGGATTTATTTTTCTTCCTTTCATTGCTTTTCTTGGGTGGGGGAGAAGTGGGAGTGAGGAGAGAAAAACCAGCCACAAGATGATTGGGGAAACAGAAGAAATGTAAGAAAAGAGGGTCATTGAAGCATTCTAAAAAAAAAAAGAAGAGAAGAAGGTTGGCAGGAGAGAGCTTTGAAAATAGTTTGTTGAATTGGTTATATATTTGGAGAGAGAAGCAAACTCTGGTGTAACTTCATGGTTGCACAAAGATTTGAGCAGAAAATTTTCTGACCTCACTAAAATCAGGTGGCTCTTTCCAGTTTTGAAAAATGAAGAACATGGTACATCTGGAATTTCCTTTTTCTACAAACATTAGACCATTCTGCTTCTAAAACATGGTGCATTTGACTTCCCCTCTCCCCTTAAACTTTTTTTTTTTCATCTTTTAAGTAAAACCAAAGCCTATGATACTGTTCAAGATCAAATCAGTGACTAATAAGGTAGCTCAACATCCCTGACAAGGATCCATTTTTTTTCTGGTATTCTGAAGCCATGGCCATATGATTTTTTTTCAGTCTTATTGCCATAATTTCTCTTTGTATCTATTGGGATCAGCATGAATAAAAAGATGATCGAGAAAGGAATAACTAGAGCTCTGGTTTCAATGAGAGGGATCTATGCTTCCCTAAAGAAGATTCCTTGAGACTGTTTTACCTAGAGGGCAAGTTATAGAATGAAATCTCAGGACAAGGGAGTTCTCGGATCTTCTCCAACTACCCAAAGATTTTGAACCTTGTTACAGAAGAAGAACATTCAATGAATAAATGCACATTTGGAGAGTCAGATGGCTTAAGTGCCCCTAGAAACACAATAAAGACAGCTAGGCTTCTTAGACTTTTGACTCACTGGGTTGAGGGAGGGCTGGGATACGGGAAGGAAAGGAGGATGGCTCTGCCTGTGAACTGGTATGGAAGTAGCTAATTCTGAGATAAGCTACAGTCCACTGGAACTGTCAGAGGTAAGCCAATACAAGCTAGTACAGTACAGGGTACTGTTAAAAGAATGGCCAGAAGCCAACTTTGAAAGGGGATTCACTGAGCAGCAACATAATGTCCCTACCTTATTCCATACCAGCCTCTCCAGCTTCATCCTCACCCAAAAGTTAGTAGAAGCTTATTACTCTGGTATATTCCACTGGCATATTGCACAGAACCTCAGATGGTACCACTGTTCTCTTCAGATCCAATCTCAATCTGGGAGGCAGGTTCACAGAGACCACATCATATCATAGTGGGATTATTGAGACCACTTAGCACTTTGCCACTATCCCTTCCTTCCAGTAACTAACATTTTCTCAAGCCTAGCTCCTGAAAAATGAGGAATTTAGACAAGATGGCCTCAAGAGTCCTATCAACTCTAAATCTATGATTCTAATCCTGTTACATGTGGTCATGATTTAAATCTATTACCATGATTCCCCTGTTATTCTCGTATTTTCATTCTTCCTTAACAGGACATTTTATGAGCCTCAGTTATTTCATCTGTAAAATGGTGATACTGGATAGCTGTCCCCTAAAGTTCTAAGTCTATAATCCTATTGTAAAATCCCCTCTAGGTTCATTTCTCCAAACTGCACTGGAATTAGCAGGTCAGGTTCCCAGAATGTGGTTCACTACTAACTTCAGGCTTCTAGGGGTAACTCTGAGGTCCCCTGTTATCTTCTAATAGTGTTATTCCTGAGCCCCCATTGCTGTGCTTCCCACAGATTATCAGCCTGTAGGCTTAATTATCTTTTAGAAAGGGTATTTACAGAAACAGATAATAGTAAGGACAGTTATCTCCCAAGCTGGAGGCACATTCTCCCCTTGCACAGAAATTACCTTGGAAGAATTAGCTCAAACTTAGGGAGCTCATGAGCCAACAAAAGGTAAACTCACTGCTCTTGGTTGCTGGAGTCCTTTTCTTCCTTTATGGAGTCATCATGAAGTTGCCTTAGGCTTAGCTGACTGCCAGACTCCAAGGGTCCTTGCTTTTATAGAGTCCAGAGGTTGCTTTTCCTCAGAGTATCTCAGCTCTTGATACAGATTCTACTGTCAGCCACTGTTGCTAGGGGCATACTTCTACTGACAGCTGTGTGAATTCCAGATCTGACCTTTTGAAATTCACAAGGTTGTAACCTGGGGAGCAGAGAAACTCTGTTCTCACCAGAGCAGTGAACAATTCCCTCCCAGAAGTATTTTGGTAATGAATTCAAACCACCACTCTAATGGCCTTTTGTTGGAATATAAAATTCCAAACCGGCTTGCCATGGTATATGTAGACCCCTAGGTGTGCCTGATTGATTAAGTCAGTCATAAGATATCTTCCTGTGTGCTGTCCTGTTTTTATCCAGTTACCCAGAACCCTATGATCCTTCCAAATTGATTTAAGAACTTAATCATATTTAGTTTAGATTGACTGGCTGATTTTGTTGTCTGGGTCTTCTGAGATTGCATTTAATTGGGGTTAGAGGGGCTTATTTTTATGACATGTTCACTTTAGCAAGTACAAAGACTCAGACATGGGATATGGAGTTCTGCATTTGGAAAAGAGAGAAAAGGCCAGTTTGACTGAATCACAGAGGGTAAGGAAGAAGGGTAAAGTTCACTGAGGTTAGATAGATTGAGGCTAGATTGTATAGGACTTTAAAATATTGCTGTTTGTTGTTGAAAACACATTTGGGATTTTCTTGGCAAAGATCCTAGAGTGATTTGCCATTTCCTTCTCCAGCTCATTTTATAGATGAGAAAACTGAGGCAAGCAGGGCAAAATGACTTGCCCAGGGTCACACAGCTAATATGTGTCTGAGGCCAGATTTGAACTCAGGAAGACAAGTTTTCTTGACTCTAGGCCAAGTACTCTATCCACTGTGCTACCTAGCTTCCCCTAAAAGCCAATTAAAGGAGTTTCATTTTTATTTTAGAGGCAACAGGAAGCCACTGGAGTTGAATGAGTAGGGGAATCCCATGGACTGTGTTTGAAGATTAACATATTAAATTATTTTAATATTAAGTTACTTTGACTGTAGGATGAGCTGGAGAGAGACGACTGAGGCAAGGAGAATAATTAGGAAGCTCTTACAATAATCTTGATGAGAAGTGAGGAGATCTTGAACTAAGGTGATTGCTAAGTAGAGAGAAGTTGTCAGATGCTATACATGTTGTGAAGGTACAAAAGGCAAAACTGGGCAAGTGACTACATATGTGGCATGAGGGAAAATGAAGAGTTGAGTATTTTCAACTGTGCCAAAGTTACAATGCCAAGGTTACAAATCCAGGACACTAGAAGGATGGTGGCAAATATAAATAGGGAACACAAATATAATATAAATAAGGAAATTTGGAAGAGATGGTTTAGGGTAAAGTTTAATTTAGTACATGTTGAATTTAAGCTATCTCAAGGACATCCAGTTTGAAATGACCAATAAGCAAATGGAAAGAGTTATAGTTTTCCATTATCCTGCCTTACCATTCCAAGAGTTTGTCATGGAATGTAATGCTTGAAGTCAAAGGAATGGGAAGGAAAGAATGAAGGAGACCCTGTAGGAACCAAGGAAAACAAAATGGTACTTTTCCATTATCCTATCTTACCATTCCAAGAGTTTGTCATGAAATGTAATGCTTGAAGTCAAGAGAATGGGAAGAAAGGAATGAAGGAGACCCTGTAGGAACCAAGGAAAACAAAATGTTACCAAAAGGAAAGGGGGAAAATAATAAATGTCAGAAAAGATCACAGAGAGATCAAGAGCCAAACAAGGGCAAAGAACAAGAACAAAAAAGTCATGGGAAGGAGCTGTGTAGTCCTATATCCTATCCAGCTTTCTAGTCTCTTCTATTCTTTTCTCTTGCTCTTAGCTTGCAAGCTTCTCAGATATATATCAGCACTCAGCCACAGGTTGTCATAGAAAGAAGGAAGCATTGTAAAGTCATTTCTGGGAAAAAGCAAGATCAAGGAAGGTCTTAGTTATTCTATTTATTTCACTTAGGGTCCGAGGTGGAAAAAATGCTCCCACTGGTACCAGTTTCATTTCATTCCTTTAGTAACTAGTTGCCTTTGCTTTTTTAAATGTTGTATGTCCTTTCACATACCTTAATCTAATCTTGTAGTAAAGCTGGTCAACACTTCAGAATCAGATACCCAGCAGATCTGGAATAGGGTCAGAGTTGGATTTGGAGGACGACCTGAGTTTGAATCCTGATTCAGAAATCTACCAGCTGTTTAATTTGGGGTATTTAACGTCTCTTACCTTCAATTTACTCTTTAATAAAATGAATCTCGCAAGGCTGTTGTGTGGATAAAATGAGATAATATTTGTTAAGTGCTTTGCAAACCTTAAAATGCTACAAAAATGCTAGCTATTATTATCATTACAGGACAGCTAGGTGGCACAACGAATAGAGTGCTTGACATGGAGTTCAAATTTAGCCTCAGATACTTACTAGCTGTGTGACCATGGGCAAGTTACTTAACCCTGTTTACCTCAATTTTCTTATCTGTATAATGAGCTGGAGAAGAAAACATAACTACTCCAGTATCTTTGCCAAGAAAACCCCAAATGGGGTCACAAAGAGTCAGACATGACTGAAAAATGATTGAACAACAACATTATCATCATAGTCAAGAAACTATGATGTTTTTTCCTGTGAAGTTGGGTTTTGAAGAAAGAGAACACTGTATCAATTAGAATTTCCCAAAAAAGTATAACTCTATTAGGGCAGTGAGAAGTATAACTGGACATAGGGTGCTGGTATAAGTTGACTTTGATGGAATGATATAAAAAAAGTTAAGGGGTATGAGAAAGAGGATTGCCCTGGGAGAAAAGGAAAAGGAGAGGTAGAATGGGGTAAATTATATCCCATGAAGAGGCACAAAAAGATCTATTACAGGTCTTTCTACCCTTTACAGCTACTAAAGCAGAGAGAAAGAAGGAAGCTGGGGTGACCATTTCTTGAATCTTACTCTCATCGACTTTCCATCAGAGAGGGAACATCATACACACTCATTTGGGTATAGAAACCTATCTTATTCTTTAGGGAAGTAGGAGGGAGGGGGACAAGAAAAGGGGGGGACTGATAGAAGGCAAGGCAGATTGAAGGAGGTGCTCAGAAGCAAAAATGAAAAATACTGGTGAGGAGGGAGGGAGGAGGGAGAGAGGAAGAAAGAGAAAGAAGTCAAATTTCCCCAAAAAGGAATGAATTGCCTTCTTAGTTCCTTATGACTGGAATTATCCAAGATTGAAACTAAATGATCAAATGTTAGTGATCTTATTCTGTATCTTAGGTACAGTGGTCACCCAATAGATATTTAATGAGTGGAAATTATAGAGGGGACTCCTGAATTGGGTAGGAAGTTGAGCTAAATAACCTTTAAGCTTTCTTTCAAAATTAGGATCCTTCTAGAACTAGAAGCTTTAGAGCCACATGTAGGTATAAATTAAGTACTTTATTACCTGAGCTTCAACAGGTATTAATCACTGCTTACCCCAACTTCGGTATTCTTTAAAACCTACAAAGAAAACATCCTTGAAGCCTTCTCTGGGTTTATTTTCAACTCCAGCTTTAGCTTCCAGAGTTCTCAGCAGCTTTGTAACAAAAAGCCCTTACTCCCCTCCAGCCTTTAACCAATTGTTTACAAGTTTTCAAAGATTTGCACAGAGAGATTCTCCTCCCAGCTTTTATCTATCTGCTCTTCCTTAGTAAGGCTTCTAAGGGGAAAGGAGTATCACTAGTCTGTGTAAGCATACCTGAAGTCCCGTGACTGCCCCTTTCTAACTAGGGACTTCTCAGACAATTAACTTGAATCTTGATCTGACTTTTTTTTTTCTATTTGATTTCTCTAACAGGAGAGTTTCTTTATTAGGTCCTGTGAAAGGCTCCCTCACATTGCCCTCTTCCTGCAAGTTGCCTTTAATTCTTAAAGGTGCTAAACCCTTTTTTCCTTTTGAATATTTAAAAACATATTTGGACCTAGTAGTTTTCAAATGGAAATACAGTATAAAAAGCGAACATACTGAGTATGTTCTTTGGACATATTTTTTTCCCTTCTGTTCCTAGATGGTAGTGGCTATGAAGGGTTAACTTGAGAAAGGTCAAGAAAAGGACACAGGTGCTATAGGACATATCTTATTTGTATTGCAATAACACAAGATCTTGCATAAAGGCTAATATGAAACTGATGAAATTTTCTTCTATCACTGTTTTTTTAAGAAAGAGAATGAAAAAGTAAGTACAGAATTTACATGTAGAATTTATGCTGCCCAAGTAGTTATGCTTGTCCACGAGGGTTATCTAAATGAAGTTTCAGGGGAAGCATGGATAGAAAAATATCTCTAGAATCTTGCCCACTCCTCTAGGAACACTGAGATCCCTGTTATTCGGGAAGCAGGGGCCATGAAGATGGTCACTTTATTCTCCTCTGAAAGAGAAGAGTCCTAGACCAGAATCATATTTACTTGATGTAAAGATGTAATGTTTACTCGATGTAAAGAGAAGAGTCCTAGACCAGAATCATGTTTACTACAAGTCCCTAGAGACACTAGTTGGTCTAAAGACACTAGTTCAAACTACTTTCTTGGCAGCTATCTCATAATAGGAGAGGGTACCCCCAAGTTTACACCAACAGGCTTTATTCCTTCCCACCAAATACTGGTTTCACAAAATAACATCACAAATAGTAAATAATAAGCAAACCCATTTGTCCAGGTAAATAGCAAAGCAAAATTGGAGAAGTTATACAGATTAGAATACAACAGAACATAAACAAGTGTGAGGAGAATGAGCTGAAATCTCACTCTGCTAAGAGAAAGATCCCAATTTCACCCAAGAGGAAATTCCCCAAAGTCTCTAGGGAGGCAAGCTGGAGTCCGGGATGTGTTACCTCGCTGGTTTTGCCTACATGTTTGCTGCTCCCAAAGTTTTTTTTTTCCTCTTTCTTCTCCCTGGAGTCTGTCCCAAGAGAATGTGGAAACACATGTGTCTTTCTTGAAGCAGGAACAAAAATTGTTTCTTCTTCCCAAAGCTCTCACACCAATTCTTCCTCTCCTAAAGGCATGCTGCTAAGCATCATTCTCTCTACCAGTCTGGAGATTCTTATTTGAAGTGCTCCGGGCTTGCCTGGGTTATTTACAATTAGACCCTTTACCAGTATAAGTGAGAATCTTAATACTGAGAAAGTCCATTTGTGTTTAAAGGCAAGATGGACTAATATAAAATCCAAAATCTAGAAGACTAACTACAAGCCACTCATGTTAATCAATATATTGATCCCCTTCTCTCCCACTTTTTGCTTCTGCTCCCCAGGTTTTTAAAATTGCACTATCATTTGACCTTCCAGTGGTGCCTCCAAATCCCTTGGCTCCAAACTACATTTTAGTTTGGACAGCTAACTCATTAAGATTTCTGGTTTCTGTAAGCCCTGCTGCTGTTACTTCCAGGTCAGAGCCAAAGTATCGTGCTAGTCCATAAGGAACACCAATAAGAAAGGATAAAATATTCTACCCTCCCTGCCCCACCCCAAGACATTCATGACAGTGTTCCAGAAATCCTTTAGGACTGTGTAGTGGGTGTAGCTGGCTCACCCATATGACTTTTATATCTCTTAGGAGTTCTGATTGTGCTCTCTTTGCTGACCCTAGGGACCAATGACATAAACCCATAATAGGCTTAGTGGCCTAAACACCACACAGGCAGTTGGATTCCATTCTCTGCTCAAAGGAAACACTTCTGAGGAAAATGGAGAGAAGCTTTACTGTGTTGAGTAATTTTTCCAAAGCAGCCTTGCTAGGCCTCTATCTTAAGGGTTTTTTTTCCCTTGCCTACAGTGCAGGGGAGTTCCTGTGTTGTTGTGAGTGAGTGGGTGAGCCTAGGCTATTTTGGGGCTCTTTCCCCAGCTGCTTAGCATAGCAGGTGTTCCAATGGAACATGAGAGCTGCCAGGATATTTGCTGCGTCTACCCTTGTGCTCAAACGCTCATGTCTGGGGAAGCTGAGTCTTGCCAAAATTCCAGTTTTCATTTTCTTTCTTTTCCCTTTCTATTATATGGCAAGACAAAACACTGTCGGGTATAAGCTATGGATTTTTCTTGTGTGCTTCTATAGGGGAAATTGCATTCTTTTGGCATAAGCTTCTTATCTTTGTTATCTTAATTTTAAAAATCAAATATCCACATCCAGTCACCATCTTGGAAGTATTTCCCCAATTACCAAATAATGCTACTTTTTAAAAAATAGTTTTTTAAAAGACTAGGTTTCCTCATCTTACCTAGGCAGAAAGTATTAGGTGCTACTCATGGTCCGATGTCATTACTGATCAGCATGGCAGTTTTTGACTTGTTCTGTTTCTGACCTGGGTCTGCTTGCTTCTCTTGAGACAACCTTGTGATTTCCACCTCCTCCCAGGATTTCATTTTCTTAATCCTGAATTTCGTGCAGACACACAATCAGCATAACCCACCAGAACACAGAACTCCAGAGCTTGAGACCCAACAGCCTCAGCTTTCCCTATAGATCATGGGGATTATAGGCATATACCACCCTGCCTAGCTACCAAATAATACCGACTCTGTGTGTTTGTCTGTAGAAAAATACATATGCTGGAGCTAATCATTTCTCTTATTTTCAAGTAAGAACACATGGAGAAGCAAAGTGGAGTAGTGGGTAGAGAGCTCATCTTGGAGTCAGGAAGATTTAGTTTCATTTTCTATTTCATTTCTGACACATACTGGCTGTATGATCCCAAAGCAAATCACTTAACCTTTAGGCAACTCTCTAAAATTATAAATTGTGGATAAGGTATGGAGTTTGTCCCTTTGGGAATTTCCTATGCCTTTGAAATCACAGGCCTAGTCCCTATCCCCTAGATAATATTATTTTAGCACTTGGTATTGTCAGCATATCACTTAAAGAAAACACAAAATCTAGAGAACCAAAGTAACCTTTTCCATAAACTTACCAGCTTTACCCCAGGTAGGAATGTTACTTCCTATTTTTTTAACCTAAAAACTCACTTAGATTCTGTTTTATTTTTATATTTATGGAAATAAATTTCTGTATTAGTCATGTTCAGAAAACAAAAAGCAAGAAAGAAACAGAAGAAAACATGCTGCTTTCAATCTGTACTCTGAGTCCATCAACTCTCTATCTGGAGGCAGGTTGCATGTTTCATCATGAGTCCTTCAGAAATGTGACTGGTCATTGTGTTGATTTGAGTTACTTATCCTATTTCTGTTACTGTATAAATTCTTCTCCTGATTTGGCTCACTTCACTCTGTCATTTCTCTAATTATTGGTGATTTAGATCAATGAATGCTACTTCCAAACATATCCATATATTACCTGTTTCTGGTGCACAGAATACTGTGCTCAGGTGCTTTGGCCCTTGGGATATAACCCATTCCCAGAGAAAAAAGATACACCATTAACACTATACAGTAGCCTTACTTATCCAGCAAACTCAGCTATCTGGGACCCAGTTGAAATATTGTAAATTGTAGCATCAAGTAACAGACTGAGCAGTGAACATCAAGTAGAGTTCTAACCTTAGAAATGTCCAATATTTAAAGCTGAAATAGGACTTTCATGTCGGCTAAGTTTAAATCCTTCATTTTACAGGCAATGCCATTGAGTTAATAGAAGAGCTAAGAAGATCTTGAAGGTCCTTCCAGCTCTAAAATGTGTGATTCTGTGATTTAAAGATAGGTTGTCTGACTTCAAATTCAGTGTTTTTTCTATTGTCTTTAAGTAGCTATGTGACCTTGGACAAATCACAACCTGTAATATAAAAATGTAAATATAATGTATTTATTATAAATATAAATATTACAACATAATATAAAGTAGACAATATAAACATAAATATATAATACATAATATAAAATATTAATATAAAAAGGTCGGGCTGTAATATAAAATATAATGTAAATATATAATATATGATGATATATTATATAATATGTAATATATAAAGGTTGGGCTAGATGGTTATCTAAGATTCTATTATTGTAGAATTATTGTCATAGGCTCTGGGCTTTGTATGGGGACTGCATAAAGAAATGAGAAATTTTTTGAGTGATAGCCCTTTCTCAGACTTTACTATGGAAAATTTCAAGCATAACTTAAATCTAGGTCTCCCTGTATGTAATTAAGGGGTCTCTATATCCATCTCATACAGGCAGTCAAGGTAATCATTACTATATATTAGATAAAATCATTACTAAATATCAGATACAAGATAGGCTTTATTCTACCCCTCAGAAAATTGGAAAATGCCTACAAGGACACACAAGGCAGAAGGGGAACCCTGGCAGATAGTGATCCTATCAGAATGGCCCATAAATAATACAATTCTCCTCCTGTTGCATTGGTGTCACTTTCTTCAGAGGCCTAAAGTGCTCCAGATGTTACACTACATTATGGTTTGGCCTTCTTTGGGTAGTGAAATAAACTTGGGGGTTGCCAAACAGAGTGATGCCTTTTCCCACATTCCACTGAGTGCTTTTCTCCATGGGGATTCTAGCAGTTCCCTAGACTTAGCATCAAGTTGTGGGTTGAGCTCCCCTCAGAAGGGATATACATTTGGGGCTGCTAGACAGATAACAGATGTCCCATCAGATACATACCTTCCAAATAACTCACTGTAATAGTAAAGTACCAAGTCTAGGGTCTTTGGCTCTCTCATATCATTCTATAGTTCTATCGGGAAGAGGAAGTCATGTGTACAATAATTATAATAGCCGATATTTACAGAGGACTTACTAGGCATTGTGCTAAGTACTTTACAATTATTATCTCATATAATCTTCATAATAACCCTGAGAGGTGAGTGTTATTATTATCCCTATTTTATATTTTATCATTTTTATTATTTTATATTTTATTATATTTTATTGTTTTAATTGGTTTTTTAATATTTTTATTATTTTGTATTTTATTATGCTATTTTATATCCATAGTTGATGAAACTAACCAAACAGAAGTTAGGTGACTTACCCAGGGTCACATAGCTAGTAAGTGTCTGAGGCTGAATTTGAACTTATATTTTCCTGACTGTGGGCCCAATGCTTTATCTACTTCTCCACCTAACTGCCCCCTGAATCTGGTGTTACTCAGGTACTCCCTTACTCTTATAAAAGAGTTCAGGAACTTTTACCATCTGACCCAAGTGATTCCCTTCTCCATAGCTACAAACAGGTTCAAAGATGAATGAGTGTTCCAGATAGTTAATATTTTTCCCTTTCAAACATCAAAACTTTTCTTCTTCCTCTTTTTCTTTTAAAAAAATATTCCTTGTTATAGGAGATGGCTCTGTGAGCTGGGAAGGGCAGGGGGAAATTTAGGTAAAGTAAAAACAAAATTATCAATAATTTTTTTTTTTTTTGCTTTTTGGAGGGCAGTTGAGGTTAAGTAACTTGCCCAAGGTCACAAGGCTAGTTTTTTATGTTAAGTGTCTGAGGCCGCATTTGAACTCAGGTACTCCTGATTCCAGGGCCGGTGCTCTATTCACTGAGCCACCTAGCCACCCCATCAATAATTTTTTTAAAGCTCATTGACTTCATTCGAATTTTGTGCCCCATGAAAAAGTTGACAAAAGGAGTAAATCAGAAAGAATGGAGTGGAATGCCTCACTAGAGGCAGGGGTGCTGATAAAAGTCAGAAGTAAAAACCATAAAAACAAGCCCCAAAACTCAAAAAGCGTAGATAGCTCTGTGAGATTGTTTAGCACAGGGGTTAGAAAACCTCACCCCTCAGCAGCATATAATAATTCACATTTCCATATCATCATTGTAAGGTTTATGAAACATCTTAATCGGGCCATGTAAGCATTATTGTACCCACTTTACAGGTACAATATAGATGAGAAGCTGAGGCCCAGAGAAATGAGGTGACTTGTCTATAGTCACACAAGTTAGTAAGTGTTAGAGCCAGGATAGGAAATAAGATCTTCTAATCCCATGACCCAAACATGGAAAAACCTACATGTTTTTCAAAAGATTTTTACATATAATTGGGAACTGGTCAGTACTTCTGTTACATATACAGAGTAGTTAAGTTTTGTGTGTGTGTGTTTTTTAAATTTTATTGCTTTAATTATCTGGAAAATTCACTTATGTAGTACAGAAATTAGTGACTGATGAAATTCATGTTACTATATCAGGAACCTAGGCATCCATTTCTTTTTTTCTTTTTTTTGGAGGGAAGAAGGCAGGGCAATTGGGGTTAAGTGACTTGCCCAAGGTCACACAGCTAGTAAGTGTTAAGTGTCTGAGGTAGGATTTGAATTCAGGTCCCTTGACTCCAGGGCCAGTGCTCTACTACTGTACCACCTAGCCGTCCCAGAATCTATTTCTTATGGCTGCCAGTTCTCAAGTGCCAGGCATCTCCATTGACATCCACAAGACACTCTGAAGCTAAGAGTGCTAACTCAGGATAACCTGTAAACCTATCCATACAAGACTAATATCTATAGTAACCTGTATCTAAACAGTCCTTACTTTTATTAGAACAACACATCTGTTTTTAGTATAATGTTGTATAGCACCATGTTCCACAGAGATCTAAATAGCAAGAAGAATTATAATAATTATTATAATTAATATTGATTATAGTTATTTTATAAATTTTTAAATTATTACTTATATTAATTATAAATATAATTCAATACCATTGAACTCAACAAATATTTTTTACAGACTTAAGTGCACTGAGCTCTTAGCATTAAGTGCTAGAGCAAAACAGAAGAAAAGTATATCCCACCCATCAAAGGGTGTGAGGTGGAATAAGGTGTGTGCCTAAGTTAAGTCGGATACAAAATAGAATGGGATAGGAGCAAAAGAGAGATTCAGATGAATCATTTCAAGTCAAGTCCATTTGGTAAGTACTTAATAAGTGTCTACTATGTATTTCCTAGGTGCTGGAGAGACAAAAACAAAAAACATAAAGTAGTCCATGCCCTCAAGGAGTTTATGTTCTGCTGGAGGTGGGGGTAGGTAGGGAAACACAGAAACAAATACAAAATGTATATAACATAAATGCAAGATTGCGTGAGGGAGGTTGGAAAATGCAGAGTGCCAATAACAGGAATAAGAAGGGAATCAGGAAAGCTGTTTTATCAGAGGTTATACTTAGCCTGAGTCTTGAAGAAAGGGGTTGAGATGAGGAAGGAGAGTATTCCGGGCATGGGGAACAGACAGCCCGCCCTGTGCAAAGATGGAAAGAGAGGCAAGACAGTGTATGAGAAATAACAACTAGGTTAGTCTGTCTGAAACAGAGTGTGTGAGTGGGAAAAATATGAAATCAACCTGGAAAAAAATGGGTTTGAGTCAGATTGTGAAAGGCTTTAAATACCTAACAAATCCAAATTTCATTCCAAAACAAGAATTCTTTACTTGAGTTCCATGAACTTGGTTTTTTGTTTTTTGGGGGTTTATTTTTTTCCTACCATTCTGGTACTTATATTTCACTAACACTAACAAATGGCTAAGTTTCTTGAAGTAGGGACTGTCTTTCTTTTTCTTATTTTTATGCTCAGTACTTAGCACAGTGCCTGGTATACAGGAGGCCCTTAATAAGTGTTTATTGACTGATTGACTGATATTTATATATAACAAATAAGCAAACTGCAAATCAGAACTGGAGTAACTATGATGAATTAAATGACCGGTTGAAAAAGAAGATGGATTTATTGGTTATGTGGCAAGAGCAAAGGATGACCTTTGTACATAGCAGCACAGTCATATGTTATATGACTTACATAGCATAGCATATAGTCTTATGTTACAAGTGCATAGGAGGCACCTATGTTCTATTGATATCCTCGCAATGTTAAGAGAAAGCACATTGGTTTGACACCTTCTTTCCCCATTCCATTCAAATTTATGGTAGGATATGGACAAGAGTCACCCAGGATGGGGAGATCACAGATTTATTTGAGTGTACTATCTACACAAGTCTACCCATGAAGCCCTCCATTATCATCAGAAGAAGGGTCAGGGTTCCAGTCTCATAAGGCAAAAATTCCTTTACTTCTGTTCTGGATTCTCCTATCCCCATCCAACATAGCTCTCCTCCCCACAGCTTTGATCCTTCTCTGTCCTTCCCTTCCATTGTGTCCACCCAACCCATCCCCACTCATTTCTTAACAAATTCCTCTTATTTTTCTCACTTTTTCCAACTTCTTGTCCTCCTAGAAATCTAGATCCCTCCAGAAAACAAGTCTCTACACCCCCCGCCCCAGTACTGATGTTTCTTCTTTCATGCCCCACCTTCTCCAACACCCTGGGCCTCGAAGAAGCACACTCCTTGTTCTTCACTGTCATTTTCTGACTTTGTCATTCCACAAGGCACCCTCTCCTTCTTTCAGGTTTGCTACACCCATCCAAACCCTTGATTCAGAAATCTGCCCACTTCCAGGTCCCTCTCTGTCCTTTCTTTAGGAATTGAGCACCTTTCTCACAATCTTCCTCTCTTCCCCAACTCTTAACCTAATATCTAGCTATAGCTAGCTAGCTAGGGTCCAAGATTAGTTCAAATAATGAATCCTCTTAAGTAGCTGCATTATTGGAGATTGCACAGATATTTCCATTGTGTTAGAACTTCAAATAGTACAAATCCTAATACACGTGATCACTTTGTAACATTCCTTATTGGTTGGTACTAATTAGAACACAGCTGTCATTTAACACATAGATGAATACATTGGGATCTTCTAAAATGCACAATACATCAATACATCAATTTCAACTCCCATGATCTATATCTTCATTTCTGATGCCATTGGAATCTCTGCATCACCCATGATTATACTACTTTCATGATTCCGAGCTCTGAAATTCCCCTCTCTGATTGACCATAGCCTTCAGTCTCTTGTTTTACATCTCACTTTGCGTCCCATTGCTTAAACCTATTCTTTATCCTAAATGCTACATTCTGTCCCTCTAACTCTCCCTGTCCTTTTTGTCAATAATCTATGTTCCTGCCTCCATCTACCATTCACAATATTAATGTTATAGATGACCATTTCGAATATACTCCATCCTCTACCCTTCAGTCTCTGGCCCCCTTATCTTTCTCTCCTTCACCTTCTCCATTTCCAGCAGAGCTACCCCTGCTTTGTTCCTATTCCTGGGCCATAGAGCAGTACTGGAGGAAGTCATGCAATACTGTGGATCCATTATAAATTTATTTTGTTTAGTCTCATTTGGCTCCCCCACTACTTCATGGGAATCCTTTAATTCTCCCTGGTTGGTCCTTTATCATGCTCTGTACCATGCCTCTTCCAGATTTCCTTCTCTGCTTGATGTCTCTACTCTACCTTTCCCGTCTCAGCAGAGGACCCCACTTTTTATTTTGCTGACAAAATTGAGGCCATTTTCCATTACTCTGTACTTCAAAATTTATTCATATCACCCCCATTCTCTCTTCCTTTGCTACAGTCTCAGAGGAACAGGTAGCCCTTCTCTTTGCCTTGGCAAACCCTTATATCAGGGATAGGGAATCTGTGGACTCAAGGCCGTATGTGGCCTTCTAGGACCTTGGGCATGGCCTTTTGACTGAGTTCAAATTTTATAGAATAAATCCTTTGATTAAGGAGATTTGTTCTGTAAAGTTTGGATTCAATCAAAGAGACACACTCAAAGACCTGGAGGGCCATATGTGGCCTCGAGGCAGTCGGTTCTCCATCCCTGATACCCTTGAACCTATCTTTTCTATTTTTCTCCTACTTTGGAGAACGTGGCCCAAGAATTATTTTATCTTTCACCTTCAATTTCTGCATATTTCCTTGCTTTTTCCTTGCTGCCTACAAGCACATCATGTCTCCTCCAGCCTTAAAACAAAACAAAAACAGTTAACTTATTTTCCTGTTTCTCTTCTCTTTTTCACATCCATACTCCTCCAAAAAGTTGCCTACACTCATTGCTTCCACTTCTTCACTTCCCACTCGCTCCTTAATCCATAGCAAATTATCTTCCAACCTTAATTTAACCTCTCTGTGGTTACAAGCAATCTCTTAACTGCTTAAATCAGATAATCCTTTCTCAGGCATCAATTAGTTTCATGTCTCTATAGCTTCTGACACTGTCAACCAACTCTGCTTCCTGGGCATTCTCTCTTCTACCTGCTTCTCTGACAAAGACTCACTCTTTCTTGCTTTTTCTGCCTCTCTGACTGCTCAGTCCTCTTTGAACTTGTGTTCAAATCTTGCCTCTGGAATTTACCAGCTTTGTGACCTTAGGCTGGTCACTTAACCTCTCTTTGCTTCTGTTTCCTCACCTCTAAAGTAGTGGTGGTGACAGAACTAGATGGCCTCCAAGTTCCCTTTCAGCTCTGAATTTATGATGCCATCCCTGAAAAATCCCCCCAAGTTCCCTTCTGGATCTTCTTTTCTCTCGGTCATCTTATCCACTCCCATGTACTTACTCGTCTCTATACAGCCACATATCTGGCCCTTATCTCTTTCTTAAAACCTAAAACTGATCACATTAGATGTTGGGCATTTCCACCTGAATGTCCCATTGGAATCTCAAACTCAACACATCCAAAAAAATAACTCATTATTTTCTAAATGAAACCTGACCCTCCTCCCCAGCTTCCACTTTTCTGTTGAGAGCACCACCATCCTTGTGATCAGTTTCACAACTTCAGCATTGTCCTTGAGTCTTCTCTCCTGCTCCACTCCTCCCAATCCAAATCCAGTAGGCTGCTGTGTCTTGTCAAATCTATCTCGACATTCCTTGAATCCATTCCCTTCTCCCTATTCACATAATCATCACCTTATCTCTTCATTATCTCTTCTCTGGACAATTGTAATAAACTCCTAATTGGGTTTTCCTCCTTCCAGTCTCAACTTTTTCCAATTGATCCTCCATACAATTACCAAAATAAATTTCTTAAAGCTCAGGTCTTACCATCTTTCTCTCCAGAGCTCAGAAATTGTCAGTGGCTTCTGATTTCTTCAGGGCAAGGCTTCTTAAACATTTTCCACTCTTGACCCCTTCAGTGCTTCTTAAACTGTGGGTTGTAACCCCATATGGGGTCAGGATATAATAAAAACTCTTCAGCTGGACCCTTCACAATTTAGCTCCAATATTATTCTCCTTCACTAAACAGGCCAATTGCCCTTCACTGAACTCAGCATTTTATCTTCCATCTTTCTTTACCTTATGCCTGGAATGCACTCTGTCTTTCTTTAAGTCTCAAATAAAATCCCATCTTCTACAGGAAGACTCTCCCAATGCCTCTTAACTCTAGTGCCTTCCCTCTTACTTATTTTCTATTTATCATGTTTGTACATATTGTTTACTTGGTGGTCTACCACATAAGCTTGTGGGTTCCTCAAGGAGAGAGATTTTCTTTTGCCTTTTTTTTGTATCCCCTGGCACATAGTAGGTCTTCGGTAAATGTTTGTTGACTGACTGTTTCTGTCTATTAATACTCTTAGCTTTCTTCAAGTCTCAGTACAGCTAATAAGTCCCCTAAGAACCACAGGCCTATAGACTAGAGAGCTGAAAGGAAACCATACCTGGGGGGGGGGTCATCTTTTCCAACCATCTTGTTTTACACATAGGGAAACCTCTGTGAGGCCCCAAAAGGTTAATTAATTAAGTTAATGTCAGGGAGGTAGTAATTAGTAGGAGCTTGATTTTTTCTGTTACTCCAGTTATCATTGTCCTCTCTTTTCTGACCTTCTCTCTCCCTCTTTCCTCCTTTTCCTCTTTTCTTAGCACTTTGAAGCTTCCCAGCTAATAAGAGGTACACTAAAAAATTGAATTGAATTTAATCAAATGAAAATTTTCTTCACTTAAAAAAGAAATAACCAGTAGAAAAAGAGAGGGTCTTATTTATTCTTTATATACAGTCTAGAAATGAATACATAGATTCAGACCAAGTGCAATGCTCCCTCTGCAGCTGCAGAGGAGAGAATACACCTTTTCTGTCATTTCTAATCTGAAAGAAGAATTCATTTTTACACCCCTATGCAAGCCAATAGACAGTTTCCCTTTGGATTAAAGGCACACTAACTTCTAACCCATGGATGATGGGATCAGTATTAGTTACTACTTCTAAACAAATATACTGTTTATAATGTACATCATTTCTTAGAAGTAAAGAAACTTAAATTACAAGAGCCTGACCAATAGAGATAAGCAGACATGCCCAGGAAGTGGAATATTAAATGAATGCAAATACCATGTGTTAACTCATTGGTAAGATTATTATTTTTAAATTTTCAATAGCACTGCGACCAGCACAGTTGGGTGGGCTAGCAACCAGTGAGTAAAGAGACGGGGATGTATTCCATAGTCCGTTAATTCCAGAGCCATTTCATACAAAGCCAAAGGTACAAGCAGCTTACAGGGCTTATAGGCCCCTAGCGGAAGAACTTACATAACCAAAACACAAGGACCCTCCTTTGGTCTTGACCACTCCCTACCCCAGCCTAAGGCTAGTTATTCATTAATACTTCATCCTAGGATCCCCTATGGAGGCACAAACAAACAAGGAGGCATAAAAGAGACTTGTAGGTTAACTGTCCGGAATCTTCCTTAGTTATTCATAGGACCATGTCCTGGAGGCATCATTATATCATATATATCATACATATCACTCCCAAATATCTGCCTTGCGACCTTATAGAAGTTATACAAGGAGAGGGGACATTTCATTAGTGGGGCTGGAGGACCCCTGAAAGTCCTCTACACAATAGAAAGTCATTATCACCATCAAATAATATTTGGGGACCTGTGGACTCTGCTGAGGGACAGCATGGATAAGTTGGTAGAGAGCCATCTTCTAGGTTAGGAAGACCAGAGTTCAGTCTCTCCTCCGATGCTTATTGCCTGTGTGACCCTGGGAAAAATCACTTCCCCTCTTATTTTCACAGAGGCAACTCTCAAAGACTTAATAAATTGTAAAATAGTTGCAAATCTACATTGGTAGAAGTTTTCTCCCCAAGAGTTCACTTTAGGAAAGAAATTGCTGATCTGGGGAGGAAAATATGTACTTTACTTTTCTATGAACATAATAAAAGCTCAGATTTGTGCAAATTGTCCCTAAGTATCCCCTAAATTTTATGCTATTGTTTAAAACTGCATTAAGACTTTTGGAACACCCTGGATAGTCAAATCAGTGAGTATTTATTAAGTATGGAACCCAACCATTTTCCGGGCAGGGTAAGAGCTGGGGAAACAAAAAAAAAGGTGAAAACAGTTCCTATCTTCAAGGAATTCAGTCAAAGAGGGGAGACAACATGCAAATAAGATACATACAGGATAACTTGGGGGTAATTTCAGAGGGAAAACACTAAGGTTAAGAGAAATTAAGAAAGTTTCTTCCAGAAAGCATGATTTTAGGTGGCACTTGAAGGAAGCCAGAGAAATCAAGAAGCAGAGACAAAGGAGAGCATTCCAGCCCTTGAGAGGCAACCAGTGGAAATGCATGGAATCTAAAAAAAGAGTATCTTGTGGAAGGAACAACAAGGAGGTCAGTGTCACTGAATGGCAGAGTAAAGAAGGGAAAGTAAAGTATAAGAAGACCGGAAAGGTAGAAGAGGGCCAGGATATAAAGGGCTTTAAAAAACAAACATAGGGTTTTATATTTTATCCTGGAGGTAACAGAAAGTCACTAGAGTTTATTAAGTGATGGGGTACCAGTCGGGATGACATGGTCAGTTCTGTGCTTAACAAAGATAACTGAGTGAAGGATGAA
This sequence comes from Pseudocheirus occidentalis, assembly GCA_028646575.1. Lineage (NCBI taxonomy): Eukaryota > Metazoa > Chordata > Mammalia > Diprotodontia > Pseudocheiridae > Pseudocheirus > Pseudocheirus occidentalis. Next base: position 113,450,099 of record CM053593.1, read on the forward strand.
TTGGAGTAGGGAAAGAATTGAGGCAGGGAGACCGGATAGAGGCTATTCAAAAGTACAGGAGTGAGTTGGTGATGGCTGGTACCAGAGTGATGACAATATGAGAGGAATGTAGGAGAATGTGTATGAGAGATGTTGCAAAAGTAGAATTGATATGCCTTGGCAATAGATTGGATATGGGGGGCAAGAGGAGTTGAGGGTGTCACCTAGGTTGCAAGCTTGGGTTAATGAGAGGATGGTGGTGCCCTCAACAGTAATAGAGAAGTTAGGAGGAGGGAAAGATTTGTGGGTAATGATGAGTTCAGTTTAAGATGTGAGTCCAGAGGTCAGGAGAGAAATTAAGGTTAGGAAGATTTGAGAATCATCTTCATGGAGATGAGATCATTGAACAAAATAGTGTAGAAGGAGAAGAAAAGAAGACCCAGGACAGAACCTTGGTGGACACCTATAGTTAGCATGTACAACTTGGATGAAGATGAGCAAAGAAGACTGAGCACATATTATGACATGATAAGTTCATGACTTTTAGAACAAAATGTTTTGTGAAATCCAAGGAGACAACATAGATGATCTGTTGATAATATTCTTCTCTGTTGGAAACTACAGATTAGTCTGAATTGATGAAGACTGTCTTCATGCTTAGTATCTCTCTGAGGAGATACATTTATGTGGTGAGGAGGAGAGGGTCTGATTGGAGTACCATTTCCTGGAGAGCTTAGGGTTAAGATTTTCTTTCCCTTAAATCATCTTCTGGTACCTACCTTGTCATTCTGTCTCTATGCCTCAGTCTCCTCATTTATAAAATAAAGAGGTTGGACTAGATAACCTCCTAGGTTTTACCCAGTTCTAATATCACGTGATCTTGTGAGTGTGCAATGGTAGAATGCAGTGATAAGCAGAGTTGTTCAGCCACTCCTACGTGTCCCCTTGTTCTCCTCCTGACTCATTGCCTAGATACATTTCCTATTATAAATGTTCTCTCTGCTCTGGGAAGTTTCGTCAAAAGGATTTATAATTCTCTTTATTTTTTAGTTCTGAGACCCCAGTTAAGAGACAGAACTCTGGCAAAGCAATTCAGGGATTAAGTCTATTTGGGGGAGGATTCTCCCCTCTCAGTCACCTCTTCCTAACTGTATTCAGGCCTGTGCTTAATGTTGTTTATAAGAACAAAGTAAAAAAAAAAAATTTTAATGTAGAAAAATAAACAGACTTTCAATAGTTCTAGAGGAAAGTATTTCAGGGTCCCATCTCAAGGGGTGAAATCTCAAGAGGTGAAAGTAGATACAGATTGGATTCCTCCTCAGTCCTTGCTTTTGCCTTAGCTTACTTGAAGTGTCTTAACTGGACATTATATAGTTTCTACAACCTTCAATTTCAGACTCAGTTATAGTGCTTGAGTAGGGAAACTTCTGTGTTCTTGTGATTAGGTATAGGCTCTGGGAGCCCCCTTGAGCTCTCCTTGAATCTTTGAGGTGCAGGCTCTGGGAAACCCCTTGAAGTGTGATTGAATCTTCCCACTTGATAAGGCATTTGCAGAGGCCATAAGTATTTCAATGTGGCTGGGCCCAAACCTCTATTACTAGCCTGACCCTCCATTGTCCATCTGCTTCTTACCCTGGAGCCTTTCAAAATATCAATCCACTCTTGCATTGACTTCATTAACTCCTCCTGAAGATCCTCCCCAAACTCATTACTGGAGTCTGACCTCATTGACTCCTCTTGAAGACCCTCCCCAAACTCCTCCTCTATACCACCCCTAAATTCCTTTGTATATAAGAATCCCATCTTCCCTCCATGTGGTGTGATGGCACCACAGATTGCCCTAGCACAGACTTGCTCTGTGAGAGCACCATAGAATGACCTAGCATAGACTGACTCCTTGAGAGTCTACCCCATATGGTAAACTTTTAATGAACTTTCAATAAACTTTACTTTTCTTTGGCTGAGAAGACTTGAGTGGAATTCTTTCAGCAGGACCTGGCATGTTAATATTTTGGAGTCTCAAGCAACCCTAACCCTCTTTGGTTAAACCTCTTCACTTGGGTCTTTTATCATAAGACTTGCAGAACCCTTCCCATTTTAGGCTTCCAAAGGGCCTTGTCTCTGAGACCTATCATTTCTCAGGCAGAAATTGGGCCATCAGCATCATCCCAGGTCATCCTTTGTAACTGGCCTTTCCTTTTGCTCATTCTTTTTGTTTGTTTGTTCGTTTTGCTTTTTGGAGAAGGAAGGCAGGGCTTTTGGGGCTAAGTGACTTGCCCAAGGTCACACAGCTAATAAGTGTTGTATCTGAGGTCACATTTGAACTCAGGTCCTCCTGACTCTACTAAAGGCCAGTGCTCTACTTACTGTGCTACCTAGCCACCCCCTTTTGTTCATACTTTCTAGTGTAGGCCTGGGTTCTTCCAATGAGAGACTTCCCTCTAAGATAAGTTATTGTTCTTGATCAGTTGTTTCAGTCATGTCCGCCTCTTCTGTGATTCCATTTGGGGTTTTCTTGGAAAAGATATTACAACAGTTCTATTTCTTTCTCCAGCTCATTTTACAGATTAAGAAACTAAGGCAAACAGCGTTAAGTGACTTCCCCAGGGTCACACAGCTAGTTAGTGTCTGAGGCCTAATTTGAACTCAGGAAGATGAGTCTTCCTAACTCCAGGCCTGGCATTCTAACCACTGTGCCCCCTAGCTGCCCTGATGTTCCAGTACATTTCCAAGTTTTCATTCTGCAGACTAGGTCACAAACTCTGCTATGACCATTTGCCTAATCATCACCAAATAGATTTGGAGTTCAATTTTCCCTAGTGTTTTAAACTTTAAGTCTTTTGTTTTTTGCTTTTCAAATCCTGTCTCTTCATGCAAATGAACGAGTGGGTAAAGTGTATAGAGACCATTCATGGGCTGTGGGATGCTCAGCTGTTTTTTTGGTCTTTTTAAATGCAAATCTGTGATCCAACATTTTATATTCTTTTAAGGTATAAAATGATCCACCCATTTTAGAGAAGGGCTCACTGTTTACAAGATACACTCTGAATAGGAAGCACCCTTTATGGGTGGTTTACTAAACCAAAGCCTTAGCAAGTAAAATTTGATGCAGAGGCTAGATATTGGAGGAATAGGGTGTTAAGAGAATGAGGCAACATGGCCACTGATCAAGTTACAGAGATGGAAGAACAATGTAGGTTGTACTTTTAACATTAAGACAAGGGAAGAAATCAGAATTGGGAAGGTCTGGAAGGTGGTGTGACAGTTTGTGGGGTAGTTCAGACACTAAAGTATTCTAAGCCATCTTCTACAGGCCTGCTTGAGATTATGCTTCCTAGGAAGATGTCTTCCTACTCCAAGGAGTAAAGAGAAAATTATGCTTATTACCAATTATACACCTAAAATAATTAGGAATCGGACCTTGGGAAGGGAGATGTATGAAATGGAACCTAGAATAAGCAATATTTATTAAGCACCAGTTAGATGCCAGGCACATGGCATGGGGGCAGCAAGGTGGCAAAGTGGATAGAATGCTAGTCCTAGAGAGAAAGACTTGAGTTCAAATCCAGCTTCAGATACCTACTAGCTAGGTGACCCTGGGCAAGTCACTCAACCCATTTGCTTAAATAGTGTATCACTACCTTATTGTGGCAGAGAGGCTCATGTAGCTCAATGAAACTATGAGGTATGCTGTGCAGGGTTATCCAAAATGGACAGGTCATAGTGGAGAGCTCTGACCAAAAAAAAAAAACCAAAAAAAACTCCAAACAAACAAAAGAAGAAGTGATCCACTGGAGAAGGAAATGACAAACCACTCCAATATCTTTGCCAAGAAAACCCCATAGGATAAAGAGTACGTGGGCTCATAAGTTATTGGATACAATTGAACAACTGATGGGCAACATGTACCAGGCACCAGTTGAATTAGAACAGTTGAAAACAATCAATTGGACAAGAAAAAGAAAGGTGAAAAAATTGTGGTGACCCTGGAGCAAAGTAGAGGCTGTTAAAAAGGGAGGAAGACAACTAAGAATTAAAGTGAAAGAACAGAAAGGAAAAAGGAAAACATAAAGCAACAGAACCTTAAATGAAAGGGGAAGAAATGGGCTAAGGAGAACACTTCTGTATAATCAGCGGCTTATTTGGTTGGGTTTCATGCCACGTAGAGGATAACCGAAATTGGGCTATGTATGCTTTCCAGAAAGTAAAGGAAAACTAGCTCAAAAGCAGAGCATAGAGCACTGGGCCTGCAGTCAGAGGAGTCAGAAGACCCGAATTCGAATTTGGCTGTAGATGCTTACTAGTTGCGTAACACTGGGCAGGTCCACTTCAGTGACTGCCCAGTTTCCTCAAAAATAAAATGGAGGTCATGATAGGCACCTACCTACCAGCACTGTTATGACCATCAACTCATACGATATTTGTAACACATACAGACATATATAATAGAGAGAAAGAATTATGTATAGCATATACTTTTTGTTATATGCAATATCTAATTATATATTTATATATAATGTGTGTATATAACTAACATTTATAAAACACTTACAATGTACCAGACACTGTGCTAAACACTTCACAATTGTTATTTCATTTGACCCTCACAACAACCCTGGGAGGTAGACGCTAATACATGGATACAGATATAGAAATACATATATGTATACACACACACACACACACATATATATATAAAACATTTATCTTACATAATACAATATAGACACCTGTATATACATACCTGTATATACACTTACTTAATAGGTACTGGCTCATTTTCAGTATGGCAGCACATACATGTATACACACACATATATATATATACACACATATATATGCACACATAATAAATGTTATTAATATAAAATGATTTCTACATACTTAAATGTTAATATAAATTATTCATTATCATTTTTAGAAAGCTGTTATACCAACAGAAGGATAAAATAATGTAGGTAATTCAAAAATCAGTTGGATTTCACTTTAGAAATCTTTTTTTTTGTACTTCAGATCATAATATTTGGAGCCAGAAGAGAACTTCCTGATCATTCAGACTAATCCCCTCTTTTTTTCTAATAAAGAAACCAAGTCCCATAGGTATAGAACTGGGATTCAGACCCAGCATTGTTGTCTACAATGCTCTTTCTCCCGTGCTGGTTATCTTTCTTATATTCGAAAATGGGTGTTTCTGGAAATTCACAGGTACTTCAAACAAAATTGTAAAACCAGCTCAACAAAGATAAAGCTAGAAATTGTTCCTACTTTCCAGCCCATCTCTGTGCTCAATTTCTCCCAGGTTGGAAATAGAGTATGACATCTCCCAGTTTGATAAAAAGCATAAGCCTAAGGCATACCTGGCCTCTTTCTTTGAACTTGCTGGTTCTTGCCTTCCCCAGAATCAAGGGAAAAAGGAACATCTTTCAGGTCCTGCTTAACTAGAGTAAATAAAGATCCTATTTATGCAAACAAAAAGCTAATGTTTATATTTCATGCTTTAAGATTTGGAAAACACCTTTTTTTTAAACTGAAGCCAGGTGAAGTAGGTGCTTTACATATTATTATTTTGGTTTTACAGATGAGGAAACTGAGTCTCAAAGAAGTAAAACATAATTTGTATGTTGTTACACAGCTAGCAAATGTAAGAATGAAGATTCAAATCCAGGTCTCTCTTGACTCCAAACCCAGTGCTTTTCCCACTAATTCAAGTAACCAGAGTAAGTGACAAACAGCATCAGTGAGAAAATGACAGAAACATTTTACTTGGCTCATGTAATCCCTCAGATACATTTTCTTTTAGGTATTAAATCATCTGGGCTGGTTAGCTCATTTGGTTAGCAGATGATGAAAATAAAATTTAAAATAGTGGATTCAGTGTTTAATGCTGATGAAGTTGCATTTGACACCCTGATGGACTATGCCCTGATTTTGGTCCACATTATATCAAATGTAGTGATTAAGGGAGCCCTGGTGGAATGGATGACAGCAAAAATCCACTTCCACTACTTGGAAAACAACTCAAAGTAAATGTCCTACTGGTGATAGGTCAGTAGTGTTTTCTTCATATATGAATACTTTTTTTTAGCATGTGGTAGTTAGCTAAATGGTAAAGCAGATAGTGTGCTGGATTGGAGTCAGGAAGTCTTAAGTTCACATCTAGCCTCAGACTTTAGCTGTATGACCCTGGGCAAGTCCTTTAACCTCAGACTGTTTCAGTTTCCTTATTTATAAAATTGGCATAATACCTCAGAGGTTGTTATGAAGAGAAAATGAGATATTTGTAAAACACTTTACAAACCTTAAAGTACTATATAAATGCCAGCTATTACTTTTTTTTTTAACTTTTTTGGAGGGGGGAGGGCAGTTGGGGTTAAGTGACTTGCCCAAGGTCACATGGGTAGTAAGTGTCAAGTGTCTGAGGCTGGATTTGAACTCAGGTCCTCCTGAATGCAGGTCCAGTGCTCTATTCACTGCACCACCTAGCCACCCTATTACTATTATTGTTAGGGTCACTGCTAGGACTAATAATACTACTACTAGTGAAATATCAGCAACAAGAATGAGAGACCAGATTACATTTTTCTTTTAGCAAGCATGGAAGAGATTCACAGACATATCTGTGAATCAAGAATTTCTCATTTAATTATATATAGGTTAACAGTAGATAATGATAATAATTCACATTTAGCTAGCACTTAAAAGATTTATGAATTGATTTCCTGAGAACAGCCTATAATGGGCCCTCAAAAGAATCAAAAGAGGAGGTTTATTAAGCAAGCAATTATTACTAGCTTGTACTATTACTATCAAACTGGCATTTTCATTTTTTTTAAGTGGGAGAAAGATGTCACTATTTGCTTTCTTTTTTTGTGTGTGGTTAGTTTTTTCCCCCCAGAATTTATTTATTTATTTTTAGTTTTCAACATTCATTTCCACAAGATTTTGAGTTACAAATTTTCTCCCCATCTTTCCACTACACCCACCCCAAGATGGCAAAGTATACTGAATACTTCTTCCCCAGTCTGCCCTCTCTTATATCTGCCCCCTTCCATTCCCTTCTCCCTTTCCCTCTTATTTTCTTGTAGGGCAAGATGGATTTCTATACTCCTATTTGCTTTCAAAACAATTCCTCCTCCTCCTCCTCACTCTATTTCTCTCTCCTGCCTCTCTCTAATTGTTAACAATAGAATTACACACAGGAAAGTTTTTAATAAATACCACATTACTACTCAATATCTAGGCAAGGTAGGCATGTTTTTCCCTCTATTCCAATAAAAAAATTTATGATTTTCACATAGTGATACCTAGGGTAGTGGTTAATATACCTATCGTAGTATTGTCTTTCTGGCCAAGGGTGACATTCCTGCAAAGGATTCTGGAGATTTGGAAAACAAGGTGTCTTACAAAAATTAATTTAGCACCATTTGAGTTATACAGTGAATTGGAACAATGGCTCTGATCTCATTTTGGGGGGGGACACCTGCAGAGCCAGCTGGGAAGTTTTACCTCCTAATGGTTAAAAAAAAAAAAGGTGTGAGGTTCCTAGTGGCTTCTACTATCACAGAAGGCAAAGATGTGTCAATTTTCTCTTCTCCCTATATACACTCTTGGAGATAGTCTTTCCTTCTCTAATTTTTTCCTTTTCCTTCTTTTGTTTTTAAAAAAATTATGTTTATTTTTAAACATTCTTTTTTTATTTTGAATTCCAAATTCTTTTCCTCCATTCAGCCCCTCCCCCATCGATTGAAGAGGCAAACCATATGATTCCCATTATACATGTGAAGTCATGCAACACATAGGTATTCATTTTAGCATGATTTTTCAGGTATAAAAGATGTTTGCCTGGGAATTAAGGCTGCAAAAACTACTGTGCAAACCTTTAGGATGATCTTGCTTCGTGGTTCAGTAGTAAACTATTTATTCTTTAGGTAACCAAGAATTTTGTTTTTGTTTTTGCTTTTATTTTTTAAAGAGAGAATATTACAGTCATAGTCTGGAGCCAAAAGAGACTCCAGAAATTATCTAGTCCAACCTCTTCATTTTCTTTTTTTTTTCTTTTTGGAGGGCAACTGGGGTTAAGTAACTTGCCCAAAGTCACAAGGTTGGATTTGAACTCAGGTCCTCCTGATTCCAGGGTCGGTGCTCTATTCACTGTACCACCAAGCCTCCCCTCTCTTCATTTTCTATGTGAGGGAATTAAGATTTGAAAAGCTTAAGTGACTTGACCAACATGATATAGATAGTAAGCAGCAAAACATCTTTTCAAATCAGAGCTATAACTAGTAAGTTTGGTATCCAGGGCAAGCCATGTAAAGCATGGCCAGAGCAAATAGTTCTTAAATCAACTTTTAAAGAAAACTCATTTTGGGTGAGAGTGGGAGCAGAGGAGACCCTATAACAGTGTCCTATTTACTAGCCTTTTGTAGGAGAGCTTGGAACAGCAGTGCCAGCTGGGGGACATGGGGCGGGATGGAGGATGGCCAAGAGCTATGAACTCCGAGGGTTGATTTATGTACCTTTATATAGACATGTTCTGAGGTATTAAAATGTTTTGAATGAGTAGTTAAAAAAAAATAAAGAAGCATGCTATCTGGTAGCTTCTTATTTTAACTGATTATTCCTGCTAACCAGATGCTATGTTCAATTGGTTTTATGATGCTAAAAGAATCAGAATGCTGTCAGCACCCTCTAAATGTTGGCACCCTTGGACCAAACTGTTGTTGTCCTGACCTAGTTATAGCTTTGAATCAAACCCAAGTCCTCTGATTCCAAATCTAACACTCTATACATACATCAATGTGCCACAGACATTACACAACCTTTTTTATTTTCTCCTATTAAAAATGTTCCTGCTTCCATAAAATATTACATCTCTTCACTAATGGCAATACAGTTCATACAGCTAATGAAGATGGTTTGCCAAGACTAGCTAGAGGTGACAGAAGACATATAAATACCAGTGAAACTCAAGAAGACTTCAGGAATCTTAGGCAATCCAAGTACATACTCCCTTTGCTTTTCAGAAAAAGAAAAAGATCTAGGAGTCAGATCTGGATGAATACCATTAGTCATTCTGTTTGCCAATCCAGCAACTTTGAATTAATTTCTGGGGCTCCTCTTCCCTTCTTTCCCCTCACCTTAGATTCACTTATGATTGGAGAGTTAATTGGATAGATTAATTTTTATTAGCCTTCCTAAACTGTAACAGAGCTCTCCCTTGTTAAAACAAACCTAGATTTCTGCATGCTATAAACTGTCTTTTAAGCATTCTTTTTCTTCAAGAAATACAAGTGTTGCAGATTCAGACTTTAAAAGTTTGCTTTTGTGTGCAAGGGAAATAGATTCACTAAAATCACAGATTGATTGATCCTCATGGATTTAGAGGAGAACAACCCATCACAAAGCCATGGGCTTAATCCATAAGGCTCTTGGCAGTGTGCAGATCAAAGTAGATCTGTCCCCTTCCCCATCCCCTAACTTGATCTTATGTATATCTCATGCAGCCCATTTTCTGTTTTGTGGTGTTTTTCCTTAGTAAGGGTAGAGGTGCTCAGTTAGGAAAAGTACAGTTCATACTGTTTTTCTGTAATATTCCGTAATTCCATATTACACAAATATCTATGGACTAGTTTTCCTCAGACCTCTTGAAAGTCCTGTCCATAGCAAAGCAGAGAGTAGTCTCAAGGAAGGGGCAAAGATAAGAATCTAATCTTCCTACACCCAGAAAGGTTTGTTGATTGCATCCTTCCAAGTTAAAAAAAAAAAAAGAATTAAGACTTCTTTTTCTAGGAAACAAGGCTCAATTTAGAGTGTCCAGTAGGGTTGTGTATATATTTTTTTGTCTCTGCTGATAATATGCTCAATTAATTTTGCCAATCATGTGTTCACTAAGCCCTTTTGGGGAAGTTCTGTTTTGTTTCTGAGGAATAAGATAAATGTTTTTCTATCAATTCTCCTAATTCTAGATTTAACTAGGAAGCTCAAATAAACCATTAAAAAAGAACTTTCAGTTGCTTGAGAGCTAGAATCTCTCTTTATGTAGTAAGATAGGCCCTAGACTATAATGTGTTTTTTAGGGTAATTGGAAAACCCATTTCAGCCCCACCCTATCAATTTCTCCTCCCTCAGGTGCCATAGTATAAGAATTCCAGCATGAAAGAGTAAGAAAAAATGAAAACAAAACAGGAGAGCAAAAGGAATTAAGGAGCAAACATTTCTGAGAGGCCTAACACAATGAGGTAATTCACATTAAGGCATTAATTACTCCTCAGAATCCCGACGAGAAACCTGGGTGTCTTGAGGGAAGTTTGTTAAAGGAAAAGGTGGAACCCAAAGAGGAAGATAGGCAAGGTATAGTAAGCGAAGGGAAAAATGAGTTTAGAAGTGGTCTGCAGAAGTGGCATACAGATATGATAGGGAATAGGGAAAGGAGGAGATGGAAGTATTTATGCAGGAGGGGAAATGCTACAGAGAAGTATGTGAACTAAGTAACCAGTTTGGGGGTGAGTTTGAAGAAGGAAGAGCTTCACCTTCCTTTCCATCTATATGGTCACCATAATTTTTACCTCTCAGTATGCTCCTTAACATTAGACAGAATAAATGTGATGAAATAACATAATGTGCATAGGAGGAAACAGAGTGGAAAAATACATGAAGTAAGTGTGAGGAAGTAGGAACAGATAGATAACTGATTGACCATGTGTCTGAAGAGAGCAAAGTGAAAGCAGGAGACATTTTTTTTAAGTGCCTTAGGCTGGAATGCTTTGGTCTTCCTTGGGTACAAATCAGGAGAGACTTTTAAACGGGACTTCTGAGCCTTGCCTGTTTTTAGCATGAAGAGGGCTATAAGAGATATTTCTATACTATAGAAATTTCTATAGACATTTCTATACTAAACCTATGACATAAATGACATAAAATAAACCTAGCAAATTAATTTTCCCTTTACAGGCTTCATATATTTCCCTTTTTTGTATTTCCACAGATAGATGTATGTGTGTGTGTGTGTGTGTGTGTATATGTGTGTGTGCACAACCAGGAAATTCATATACAATAACTAAGCAACTGGATAATAGTGATTCTAGCTCCTGAGGTAGAGGGGCTGAAGTCCCATGGTACTCCTTGAGGCAAAGGGGAAATGTTTCTGGACCACATCCAAAAAACTGGGATTAGGTTATAAATGTGTATATATACACACTGACTGCCCAGCTGCCAAATCACTGTGTCTAGGATTTCCATGATGTAGGTTCAGGCAGGCCTTCAGCAATCTTGTTGCATATTATCAATTTCCAATCCTCAGCTTGGTATTTAGACAGGTTCATGGTCTTTTGCCCATCTTTTGACCATGTGTCTTTCATTCAGTGTTTCTTGAGAACTTATTATACATAAAGAACTGTGTTGGGTGTCAGGAGAGATGAAAATGTAAATAAGAGAAGATCTTTGATTTCAGGGAGCTTACAATCTAACTAGAAAGTAAGACATATAGAATAACTGTAATATAAAATAGAACCTAAGTGTATAAGAAGGGTATGAAATGCTCTAAGAGGTCAGTGAAAGAAAAAGACTTTTTTTGTTTTGGTTTATTTTTTGTTTGTTTTTGGAGGGTTTTAGGGATAGTTTCCTGAAGGAGGTGGCATTTAACAATACTAGCAATATTAAATAGCATTTACATAGTGCTTTAGAGTCTACAAATCCTTTACATATATCATCTCATTTGATCCTTACCACAACTCTGGGAGGTAGTGCTATTATAATGCCCGTTTTATAGATGAAGAAATTGGTTAGAAAAGGTAAATGACTTGCCTAAGGGCTTCCTAATTCCAAGTCCAGAACTGTTGACTCTGCTAGCTAGCTGCCTCTGCATTGTCAAAATGGAGAGAGGAAGAAGGAAAAGGAAAAGGAAGAAGGAAGAAGCTGTAAGGAAGGAAGGAACTATATTCCAGCAGTAGGAAAAGGCATATACCAAGTTATGGAAATGATCAAATATAGGACACAGTCCTGGAACAGGAAGTAAATCAGTTTATTTGGAACATAAAGGAGAATAATATGAATCAGTTCTACAAAAGTAGGTTGGTTCTGGGTTGAAGAAGGCCATAAGGAGTCTGATTTTTATTCTATGAGCCTATCAAAATCATCTGACAATTCTTTGTTATTCCAGTCACCTTTTTTTTTTTTGAGACTGAATCTCCCCAACTGAAGCTTAAAGTACAAAGGCCACTCACCTGAACCTGATTCCACTCTTAGGTCTGATTCCATCACTGACTGATCTAGGAGCTTCAACCTGTTCTCGTTTTGATCTGGGCCACTTCACACCTTCTTAGGCATCATGGGGGCCTCCCCAAACCCCAGATCAGAACTCCAAAGCTCAAACAATCTACCAGTCTTGGCTTCCTCAGTAGAAGAGATGACAATCATGTACTGCCACTTTCCATGAGGTCAAGACTTGTTAAGTTGGAAGAATTCCCTAGAGGGCTGAAAATGTAGTCTAATACTAAATTCTAAGATGGGTAAATAAGTACTTTCAAATGTCTGCTTACTCTATGCCCTCTCCTTTTACAAGTTGTCTTCTAGTGGAAGACATCTTCTGTTTTTGATGTGAATTGGGAAGATAACTAACGCCCATGAAACAGTGAGCTAACAATTTATCCAGTATTATAAACAGTTAATGTTAACTTAGTATGTTAAATAGTATTAAATTAGTAATTTTGAATAGCAATTGTTAAATCCAGAGTTTTAAATAGCTGTTTGCAAGTTGTCTCCTCCATTAGACTATAAACTATTTGTGAACAGGAACTATTTTTGTCCCTATTTGTATCCCCAGAGCTTAGCACAGTGAATGGTACATAGTAAGCACAAGGGTGAATCAGGAAGGGCTTCATGTAGAAGGTGATATTTAAACTGAGTCTTGAAGGAAAATTCTATAGGGTCAGAAGTGAAATGAGGTAGTAAATTCCAGGATAGAGGAGCAATTGGTGAAAAGCAGAGATGGGGGATGGAGTGCCATTTGTGAGAAGCATTGAGAATGCCAGTTTGGCTAGATCAGAGTATAGGAAGGGGAAAAATGTATGAAGCTAGAAAGGGAGGGTGAGGCTATATTGTAAAATGCTCTAGAAGCCAGATATTAATTTATATTTTACCCCAGAGGCAACAGGAAAGTACTGGAATTTATTGAGCAGAGGAGTGAGATTGTCAAACTTACTCTTGTGGAAAACACATTGGTAGCTGTGTAGAGGAAAGATTGGGAATGGAGAGAGACTTGAGACCAGGAAACCAATTAGGAAGTTATAAGTAATAGCCTAAGCAAGAGGTGATGAGATGTGTGTGAATAGTGAGAAGAGGGCATATTCAAGAGACGTTGAGTAAGAAATGGCAAAATTTGACAAGTAATTGGATACGAGATGTAGAAAGTGAGAAATCCAGGATAAGACTGAATTTGTAAACCTGGGACACTGGAAAGGGTGGTGGTGCCAAAGATTAAAATAGGAAAGTTTGGAAAAGGGGTTATTTTTTGGGGAAAAAATACTAAGTTCCATTTTTGATAGACTGCATTTGAGACATCTATGGTTCATCCAGTTTGCATTGTGCAACAGGCAATTAGTATTACAAGCCTGGAATTCAGAAGAGAAACAGAGGCTGGATATTTGGATCCTGGTAGCATTTGAATAGAGATGATTATTAAACCCTTGGGAGCTGATGAGTTCTTCAAGAGAGAGAGTATAGAGAGTGTCTAGGACTGAGACCTGAGGGATACCTATAGTTAAGGATGTGATATGCCTGAGTCAAGAAAGGAGACTGAGTATAAGCCAAACAAGGAGGAGAACCAGGAGAGAAAAGAATCACAAAAACCCAGAAGGGAGAGAGTATTTAGGAGAGAATGGTAAACAGTGCAAATGCTGAAGAAAGAATAGTGTTTTTTCGCTATTTTTTTTCTTAAATAATTTTTAGTTTTCAACATTCACTTTCATAAATATAAAATTTTCTCCCCTTCCCTCCCCAAGGTGGCTTGCAATCTGATATGGGTTCTACACATATTATTATTAAACACATTTTCACGTTAGTCATGTTACATAGAAGACTTATAATGAATGGGAAAAAGCATGAGAAAGAAAAAAAACCCAATATAAAACAAAACAAAACAAAAAAGAAAATAGTCTGCTTCATTCTACATTCTGACTTTATAGTTCTTTCTCTGGAGGTGGCTGGCATTTTCCATCCTGTGTCCTTAGGAATTGTTTTAGGTCCTTGCATTGCTGAGAAGGGCTAAGTCCATCAAAACTGGTCCTTGAACACTGTGGCTGTTACTGTGCACAATGTTCTCCTGGTTCTACTCCCCTCACTCAGCATCAGTTCATATAAGTCTTTCCAGATTTTCTGTAGCCTAGCCATCACAATTTTAGTTCAGCTCTTGCTCTCTATGCATTTTTGGATAATTATCAAGTTCCTATTGAATTCTCACTATAGATGTGCTTATACACACATATGTATATAAAAACAAACACTTGTGTCCATATACGCACATAGATACATAGACTACAGACTGTATATATGTGTATATAGACATATATGTAATAGAATTAAAACCAGCTATTATTGCTTTTAGATTCATTGAGTTTCCTTTAGCTCAATGAAACTTTTTTTTTTCTGTTTCTTCTTGTGGTTTCTCCAATTGGTCAATAAAGTTTTTTTTTTTAAAAAACATTGTTTCTTCAGATGTTAAGTTCTTAGATCTTTGAATTTGCAAATGAATTGTCCCTTTTAGGGTCTTAGATGTATTTTGATAATATTTCTGAATTTGCAAGTCAGCTGGGTGGCTCAGTAGTTAGAGTGCTTGACCTAGATCCAGGAAGACCCTAGTCCAAATCTACCTTCAGACACAATAATTGTGTGACTCTGGGCAAGCCAACCTCAGTTTTCTCTTCTGTAAAACTGGGATAATAATAGTACTTACCTCCCTGGATCATTATGGTGATCTGAAGAAATAATAATCTGAAATAATAATAATAATAATGAAATAATAGTTCTTAGCACAGTGTCTGGCACAAAATAAATCATATAAATATTAGGTATTATGTGCAAGTGATCACTTCTTTTTCTGAATGGTTGCCATTATCTCATAACCTCTATTAAGCCGATCAGATATTTATAAATGGAAGGGACTTCCGAATTCATTTAGTATGATCTCATTTTATAGACGACGAAATTGAGGCCTAGAATTTTTCTGCTTTTCAAATTCGCTATCTATCTATATCTATCTTTTCTACTACTGTAGTTAGAGGGTAGTTTAATCACTTTAAGAGTCTCCTAGCTAGAACAACACTTTTACAACAATGGTGAATGAATAAGATTAAGATGAGTGTGCTCCATGCTATGTTGATAATTTTCTTAATGTCAAGTAGTTCTGGGTTAATGTGATCAGCTTTTTCCTGATGGGCATTTTTTTAGCTAGAAGAGATGCTTTGATATCCTAGATTTTCTATAATATTTTTGAGGCATCATTGACTAAAATGATCATTTAAGAATCATACAGATTTACTTGAATTTAAATCAGTCAACAAGCATTAAGTACTTACTACGCAAATCACTTAAAATCTAATACCACTTCATCTTTTCCCAAAGAGAAAGAATTTACCTAGTTGAACCTAATTATAGAGAATCAAAGACTGACACCATCCATTGGAATAAGGTTTTTTCAAAAAGATGTCATTTATATTAAAACTTGTAGGCCATAGTGCTATCCATGTTTCATCTAAATTAAGGCATTTTATTGCTGTTTTAAAAGCCCAAACCTACAGCACTGAAGCTCAGACTGCCATACTGGATAGAGCATTTGTATTTATCATGCTCATTGAGGTTTTTGAAATAAGTTTCTATAGATAACCATTTGAAAAGGAATAATTATTATTTTAATTTGTAAGTAACAGTCTTTGGGTTCTATCACCACCTGTTTACTAATGATTTCTTTATATAATATAGTCAGGGTTTTTTGCTTGACTAGCTTACATTTCCTTTTTTAAAATTTCTGATATGTCTGCTTCATGAAACAGACATATCAGAAACATAGTGATCAAAATGGGGCTGATTTTGGCTGTAAGACCTTGGTTAAAATCCTACCTTTGTGAGACTGAGGGCAAATCATTTAAGCTCTTAATGCTCTTGGCAACTGGGCCACTGAGTCACAAATAAATTGCCATGCTAAAACTTCCCTGTACAATTCCAAGTTTTTGTCTTCCATATTGGATTTTGATTATATTAAATATTAACTTTGAAATCATGTTACCTTTAAGATAATTATAATTTCCTGTGTCTGTGGTGAATCATGTTATGAGTATTGGAGACACCTAGTTTCAATTTCTTTCTTATTCCTAGTTGCTGGTATTTGGCTAAAATGTGTGAGATTACTACACTGGAAGTACAAAGACTTAATGAACTTAAGGGATGGATGCTGTGGTTCAGTCTATCCAGTATTGCATTCTGATGGTGGCATGACAGGTATTCAAACGGGAAAACATAGTTGTCTTTTTAGCACTGAGCTCAGGTTAGCAAGAGATTCACTGTAACTCTTTTAAATAATCTGTTATAATAGAGATATCACTTGCAAATGATGTTAATATAGTT
The DNA here is from genome assembly GCA_028646575.1 of Pseudocheirus occidentalis. NCBI lineage: Eukaryota > Metazoa > Chordata > Mammalia > Diprotodontia > Pseudocheiridae > Pseudocheirus > Pseudocheirus occidentalis. The sequence goes on from CM053593.1 coordinate 113,466,692, forward strand.
CCTTATTACTTAATTTTAAGAATTTTAAGTTGCTTTTCTTACCACTCCTCCTTTCCCTTTTCCTCCCCTCCGCCTCCCCTCCCCATACACATATAGTCTCTGGAAGGCTTTAGAATCTTAGTGAACAGACAATTCAAGTCTCTTTTGTATCCTTCTTCTGGGGAAGTTATTTGAGCTTTTGCTTTTACAACACAATAGGTCTTCCTGAAAGTGTAGTAGGAATAGGTTTCTTTATATCCTGCCTCTGACACTACCAGTATAACCTTGGGCAAGGTATTTAACCTTAGCATTGACCTCAGGGTTAAACAAGAGACTCAGAATTGTCCTAACTTTTAAAAAACCTGTTATTGACTGACAGGTCTCAGTTTCCTCATTTGGAAAGTGAAAGAATTGTACTTTAAAAGTATGAGAGATATACATGTATATGTATACACACATAAATACATATATATATATACTCATAAATACATCTTTAATATCTATATTTTGTATAAGCTTAAATATAATTTTTATATATATGACAAATGTATTTATAATATATACATACATATCTCATTCTTTTCAATCTTCAATAAGTCTGCGAGACAGATAATGTACATGCTATTATCCACACTATATGGGCAAGGAAACAAGATTAGAAGGTAAAGTGACTTGGCTTGTGTCAGTTAAAGGACATGGCAGTGTTAAGACTTAAGAGTCCTGGTCTTTTGACCTAACTCCCCTGTTCTTTTCACTAGATCCCATGTTTGCTCCCACGTAGGGACCATAATACACAGAAGTATCACAACTACTAAAAGTAGCAGTAAGAACTTGTTTGATTTCCACTAAAAAAAAGCAGCAAGAACTCTGTGTGTGTATATGTATGTATGTATATGTATACACACACGAAACAGTATAGCACAGACCAAAAATTAAAATAGAATATATTCCTTACTCTAATATATTCCAATTCCTTAATCAAGAATAATCTATAAAGATATCCATGCTTTTAATATTTACAATCTTGATTCTCCACAATATTTTATAAAGTTTTTAAGTACTGGTCAATGCACAGTTTGAAAAGTATTTGTATTTCTGTTATTATAAGTGTTTTTCCAGTTAAACATTTAATGTGTTAGACATGTAAGCTTTAATTTTATGTTTTCCACTTACATAGTAAGGAACTGTTTTATTTTTAACAATACTAAGACATGCGTAACATTTAAGGACAAATATACATATTCAAAACCAAATCTGGATTTTTCAAGGACTCAGTCGGTGACCTTTTTCTACTTCCATTCTTGACCATCCATTCCTTTGGTCCTCCCATATTTAGGACTCCCATCAGATGCAGTGCAAAAGCAAAAAGAGCTCCCAATTCCACTTTTACCACTTCTTAGTAACCATTATATAAGTACAAATTAATGGCTAAAATGAGTCTCAAAAATATTTCTTTGGTCTTTTATTATCTAGGCTATTCCTCTCCATATGTAACTGAGACAATTTGACCTTTATGAAGCTCAGGTCATTTTGCAAATATTAAATACTTTATTTATCCTTACATTTTCCTGTGAATGAGTGCTTCCAAAGAATTCAAAGTTGCAGGTGACCCAAAAGGGCAAAGGAGAGAGACATGAGGCAATGGACATAAGCAGCATATTGCTGACCTAGGTGTAAGAAGTGGTACAGACAGTATCATCAACAGAATGTATGGTTTAAAAAAAAAGGAGGGGGGTCACTAACAACTCAGATGCTGTAACTGGTTCCCATTAAAGTTAAAAAGGCCTGGAGGCCCTCCTCCAGGATAGTGGGCAGAGATTCCATGAAGGGATCTCAGGTACCACAGGAACAAGAATCTCACAAGATGAGAAGGTACCGATGGGCTGTGATCTGACAGCAGTGTGTACATCTAAGTTCAGATTTAAGCAGTGAAACATTAATGTAAAGTGGATGAAAAGCTCACACTGGTGGGGAAAAAAGGATCTTCAGGCTGGATTCTTATTAAGAAGGAGTAGGCCAGGCCCACTATGGAGAAGTCTATGAATGTAGGGAACATGGTTTTTAATTCAAACTGCTGTCCTGTGACAAATAGAACAAAAACCACATTAATAGTACTGCCATCAAAACAGCACTTTACAGTCAGTGGATTAACACCACCTAAGAGATAATAGCAGATTTAGGATTCTATTTGCTGTGTGAAACAAATAAGTTTTAGGGACCACCATCTTAAATTTCAGTTCTGGGCCTCTCAAGCAAAAAATTCACAAAAGCCTGGTAATTATTCTGGTTCTAAGACTAAGATATTATGTTTAAAAAATTTTTTTAAAGAAAGATGTTGAGGGAATAGTTTTCACCCAGGGTTCCCTTTGCAGCAGAGGGTACTTTGAAGATGGCATTGGCAGCTCTGATGCTGACAAATCCCTAACCATCTTCTGTCTCAGAAGAGTAGGGCAGGCCTTTGTTTTTTCCGTGTAGCTAGTGCCTGGACTTGAGTATTCTGCAGAGGCAGGATCAGAATCAGAGGGCACCACCGGGGGGCAAGAGAATCATTCATGGCTAATTCTCCAGATTTATCCAGAGGTCTCTGTTGTATGATGACTAAAATAGATTCTAAGATCATGATTCTCAAACGCCCCAGAGGAGCTTCCTTTAATAAAAATAAGGAGAGAGCCGGAAGATGCACCTTTCTGGGCTTACAGGCACAAGAAATTTCGGTTCAGGCTTAGGAGGTGCCAAGCACTGTGCAGGGCCATGGGGGTGAAGAAAAGAATGACACTGCTCCTCCTAGAGAATCTTAAAAGTCTAACGGGGACCCCGGAAGGCATTAGACTGAATGATTAGGAAAAAATTTGTTAGGCGCTGAACTGTAAGGCACGGAGCAAAAACGCACAGCAATTCACGGTCGGCAAGATGCACGATAAGAAAATAGGAAAAATACCGATGCATGAAGTTCAGCTAGAAAAAGGATGTGAAATGTCTGCAGGAATGGACACGTTTGGATCTAAGTGAACTCCAGGCTGGGGGAGGGGGGACTTGGTTATTTCCTCTGTGGAACTGCAAGGGCTGCATTTCGTGCTGGGTCTGCTTCACTGCAAGCCTTTTCTGCACGGCCTCCATTTGCCTAGAGCCGCTTGGAAGGGCACCCTGGCCTTAGGCGCTCCGCTCCCGAAAGGTAGTTTGGGGGATAACTACGGTAATGAGGCAGAAGGAGGCCTGAGCCAGTCCCCTCCGCAGAACCAGCAGCAGCAGCGCGCAGCGCGGGCTTTTCCACTGCGCAGCAACTACCGTAGGGAGGAGGAGGGGCGGGTATATTACGTGCGCGACGCCGCCCCGACGAGAGGACGTTGCGTGCTCGCTCGCGCCGGGCGAGTCTCCGCGTCTCCCTCGCGAACTCGGTGAAAGGAATTGGCGCCGTTCGACTCCAGGCGGGTCCGCTCTGCAGCACGAACCCCCCTCCAGCCGCAGCCGCAGCCGCCGCCCGGGGCCGAGGAGCAGCCGCAGCAGCCGCCGCCAGTGGCCGTGTGAGCGGAGCCGAGTCGCAGTCAGCGCCGAGCGGTGAATTGGGGCCTCACGATGAGTTCCTCGCCAGTGAACGTGAAGAAGCTGAAGGTGTCGGAGCTAAAGGAGGAGCTCAAGAAGCGGCGCCTCTCTGACAAGGGCCTCAAGGCCGAGCTCATGGAACGGCTCCAGGCCGCGCTAGACGACGAAGAGGCCTCCGGAGGCCGCCCCACCTTGGAGCCCGGGAACGGCAGCCTGGACCTGGGCGGGGATTCCGCCGGGCGCTCGCACACGCAGCCCTCGGGAGCAGGCCTCGAGCAGGAGGCCGCGACCACGGCCGACGAAGAAGACGAGGAGGAGGAAGAAGAGGAGGAGGAAGGGATCGCGGCCCTGGATGGCGACCAGATGGAGCTAGGGGAAGAAAACGGGGCCGCGGGGGCGGCTGATTCGGGCCCAATGGAGGAGGAGGAGGCGGGCGGCTCCTCGGAGGACGAAAACGGCGACGACCAGGGCTTCCAGGAAGGGGAAGACGAGCTCGGGGACGAGGAGGAGGAAGCGGGTGCCGGAGACGAGAACGGACACGGGGAGCAGCAGTCTCAACCGCCGACTACGCCGCAGCAACAGCAGCCTCAGCAGCAGCGCGGGGCGGCCAAGGAGGCCGCGGGGAAGAGTGGCGGCCCCACCTCACTGTTTGCCGTGACGGTGGCGCCTCCCTCGGCAGCAAGGCAGGCCCAGCAGCAGGCGGGAGGCAAGAAGAAGGCGGAAGGCGGCGGAGGCGGCGGCCGCCCCGGGGCTCCGGCGGCGGGTGAGTGGCGTTTTGTGAAGTGGGGGGGAGGGAGAGAGGACCGTGGGCCTGGGGCGGGCGGGCCGGGAGGCCTTGGGCTGGGTGGGGACCGTGCCCCGGGGCCGCCATTCGTCTAACCCCTTGAGGGGGCTGGGAGGGTGGGGAAGCGGCTTGGGTAGGGCAAAAGGCATTATAGTCGACGGGCGAGTAAAGGGCGGAGGCGCCGGTGCTTTTCCCCGTGGCCGGCATGGTGGATGGGGGAGGGGAATGGGGGGGCGGTTGCGGGGGAATCCCAGATTAGCCGTGGAGTCTTGGGCTGTGTGTGTATGTGTATGTGTGACGGCGGCGCCACCATTATCTGGCTCGAGAGCCAGGGGGAGCTGCAGCTGCCGCTGGAGGGGGAGGAGCGGCCGCTGGCGGCGGGAGAAGGCCTTCACCCCTCCCCCCTTCGTCCTCAGCGCTGCTGCGTGCGCGCGGTGCGGGCACATGTCTCCGCACTGGGGGGAGGGGAGGGGAAAGGGAGGACGATGGGAGGGGGGTGGAGATCGAGGTCCCGGGGCGAGCGCGCGGTGGCGGCTCGGGCTCTCACGTTGCCACCGTATTGTGCTAGGAACGCAGGGGCTCTGTCGTGACGTCACTTCCGTTTGGCGGTCCCTGCGGGGGGGGCAGGGGTGGGGTGGGATGGGGGGAGAGTTAGAACGACGATCCGTACAATGAGGCCGCGGGCAGCGCGGGCCCAGCCTGAGTGGGGGGAGGGGAGGGGGAGAAAGAGCTCAGAGCCCCTCCTCCTCTCTTCTCTGTGCTCTCATTGGGATACACGTGGGCTCTGCTTATTCCGCGCTATTCTCTGTGGCGCTCACTGGAATCATCGAGTAGCCTGGGAGATTTGTGTTATCTCTACACTGCGTCACGAACTACAGTCCTTTTCCAACCCTACTGCTTCTTCCGTTAATATATGGTTGGCAAATTAAGGGATTATTGAACCCGGGGAAAAAATGGCAGGTTAACATGGCAAGCTTTTTAAGCCTTCTAGATTACAATTGGAATAGGCTTTTTCGGGTCAGCGGGGTTTTTGGTTTTTTTATAATTTAAAAAGATGTCCTAATCTTTGTAGGAGATGGCAAAACAGAACAGAAAGGTGGAGACAAAAAGAGAGGTGTTAAAAGACCTCGTGAAGATCATGGCCGGGGCTATTTTGAGTACATTGAAGAAAACAAGTACAGCAGGTAGGGAAGTTTAACCGATATTTTCGCTGAACAATGAAATGAATCACAAGATGTTGAGAAAGGTATATCAGGAGATAATTTCTCTTTTTGCAGAGCTAAATCTCCTCAGCCACCGGTTGAAGAGGAAGATGAACACTTTGATGACACAGTGGTTTGTCTTGATACTTGTAAGTGAATATCATCCAGTCCAATCTTCTTTATTTTGTATAGGACCAAAATTTACTATGTTTTAGGAAATTTGCATTTATGAAAAATAGCTTGTACAAGTGTAGAAATAGTCTGTGTGCCAGTCTTTCGAAATAAAGAGTACCACAATCCATGGAAATCACTAGGTAAGGCATAAACAAAATGGTATTTTAAAATTTAGTTATGTTCTGATCAGGCAACTTGGTGATTTTTTTTTTTTCCTTGAAGTATGGAATATTTAGGTGATTAACTTGAATAGAAAAGGTAATTTATAAGTATATTTTGTCCTTTGAGTTGTGTAAGAACATGTAATAAGTATCAGTGGTGGGAAATTTAATAATTGACCTATTGGGACTAGTATTTATTATAAACTCTTAGTTTCATTAAAAGTGCATTTAGGACTTCCATTGTCCCAATTTTTCAGTACTGGGAGTTACCAGGTTTATCTTTATTAATGACTTTCCCTTTAGTTCACAAGTATATTCCCTTTTTCTAACATTTAAACTGTAACATTACTTTCTCAATAACTGCTGTTTTGTTCTCAATTGCAGTTCAGTAGCTGCTCCTTTAACATAAGTTGGTGTCTTCCAAAGACCTGGGGCAGCAGCAGTGGCTATCTCTGGGCCACTAGCTTTCTTCAGCAGCGAATGGTATCAAGGGCAGCACTGTAATGCTGCTACTTTTACCCAGATGGGTTGTAATTCATTATGTGGAAGCATTGCAAACCTATAAGTGGGCCTTGGCTGTCTGTTCAGTTAATTTTAGTGGTTGTGTGTCTTTAAAAAAAAAAATACCTGATTATTTGGTTAAAATTTGATAATGTAGGTGGTCTTTTGGGAACAAAGGGTAGAAATGAGAATTGATATTCAGGTAGGTAAGGTGTGTTTTGCAGAAAAATTTAAAACTTCGTAATATTTTAATCCCCCCCAAAAGCAAATTTTAGTGGAAACAGTGCAAGAGAATTGGAGATTAGGATGGGTAGAACAACATTACTAATGGGTAGAAAAACATTACTAATGAGAGCTTTCCATTTTAAAGGTGACAGTATTCAGACTTTTTGGTTTGTTTAAATACTGGGCCCAAAGTAATGTACATAGAGGAAGTGGTAGTCCATAGAAAATAGCAGTGTAAGTTAGTGTTGGGTTTTTTGTAAACCTGAGAGGAAAGGATTACCAAGATCAAATTAATTTGCTCATCATGCCTTCATTATGTAAAGAGAAAGTTCAGGTCAGTTGGCAAAGCAATAATTCCATCTTTGTTATAAAAGGGTAGAGGAATACAATACCATGGATAAACAATCTAAAGATTTCTAACTCCTTGTTTTCTCTAATAACTTGAGTTTATTTACCCAGAAAAGAATTTACCTATTCTAAGACTAGTCAAAAAGTGCTACTAAGCAGTAAGTAGCTCCTAAACAACAACAAAAAAATTTGTATGGTTCTGAATACAGTGAAGAGGTAGATATATCCATATTATGATCTTGAGGGGGAGGTGCTAAGTGATTTTTCTATAAATATTATTTTGACAATATTGAGATTTCATTCACAAATCTTTGAAGAAAGAACGTTGGGCCCTGAGGTAGTCTTAATATTTACAAAGGGCTGAGACCCACAACTCACACCCTATTTTAAACCAGTTGGTCATGGCCTCCCTACCTTTCAATTGTGTTGTGGCTCTGGTAAATGCTACCTGACTCTGGCATGCTTCACTTTGTGATTTCCTGCTATCCTCTGCTGCTTGGCTCTAAATCAAGGTAAAGAGCAGAGCAGGTATGTATGAACATCACATTGTCTTCATTACCTGTCTTAAGTGGCTTTTTTTTTTTTGAAGTGTACATATATAAAACCATGGAGATTTATCTTTTTATTTTTTTGTCTGATTTGCCGCCTTCCAGTTCAGAGTTTGGCACCAGAGATTTTTGGTGGGAGTGGGGTTTATAATCTCTGTTAGCAGTTCAGATAGGGTATTGATTCATCCCAATGTAAAGTCTTTATGCAGCATCAAGGAAGTTGTAATATACTTTGGGGGATTTGTTTTATATGGTCCTTAGACTTAAATATTAGGATGAAGGGGAAAATAATAGGTACTTGTTACACTTACAGATAATTGTGATCTGCATTTTAAAATCTCAAGAGACCGTCTCAGTGCTTCTTCACTTACTATGGAGAGTTTTGCTTTTCTATGGGCTGGAGGAAGAGCTTCTTACGGCGTTTCAAAAGGCAAAGTTTGCTTTGAGATGAAGGTAAAACAAATTCTGTAGCGAGTCCTACTTGCTGCAATTTTTGGCATTTATTTTTTAACTGTTAAATAGAATTCTAAAATCCTAAACATTATTGAGTTTTTCTGTGGGCCACAAAGGAAATTAATGTAAACTCATTGTGTAACACTCAAATATGGGGGGGGGAATCATTATGGTGGGACCTGGGATAAGTTTTATTTTTACAACAGGAATGGGGAAAATGAAGTATTTAAGTTGAAAGCTGTGTTAATAGGAAAATGAGGGCCATATTGCACGAATAAGTGTACAACTGCCTATTGTGAAAAGGAAAGAATCTTCATCACAGCAGCAGTCAGCAGTGACTAGTAATACTAAATTTCACATCAGCAGAAATACCAAATTAGATCCAGAAATCTCTCATTCCTAGTCTACATAGAGACTTGGTGATTTGTCTTCCTCTTCAGGTTACAGAGAAGATCCCAGTGAGGCATTTATATACAAAAGATATTGATATACATGAAGTGCGGATTGGCTGGTCGCTCACTACCAGTGGAATGTTACTTGGTAAGACCATCTGTGTGCATTGTATATAAGATATATCTAGGTCTCAACACAAGTTAGCTTAGGTTTATGGCTAAAATATTAATTCATAATGATAAAAGCTAGATTTCTACAATAACCCATTCCTATTTAGTTTTCTGTCTGCTTTCAGAAAATTTAGACATAGAGTCTAAGACATCAAGTCTTCAGAATTAAGAATCAAGGTTCTGGAGTATACAATGTGTTTAAAAATTTTCTCAGGTTCTTTCCCCCTCCCCCCCCCCCCCCCAAAGTACCACCTCAAATTGAAATGAAAGTTCATACTAGAGTTATAATAAATTTTTTTCTATTAGGTGAAGAAGAATTTTCTTATGGGTATTCTCTAAAAGGAATAAAAACATGCAACTGTGAGACTGAAGACTACGGGGACAAGTTTGATGAAAATGATGTGATTTCCTGTTTTGCTGTAAGTTGTAACTAAACACAAATTTAAATGTATTGTTAAATATGCCATTAGAATTAGATTAGAAAAGCCTATAGAAGTTTTCTTTCTGGGAAAAAATAAAGAGTTGGCTTTTAGCAGTTTGGGATAAAAAACTTTAAATTTTTTGATTTTTTTTTTTCTTTTTTCAGGAATGGAAAGTCATTAAAACAACATAGGCATAACTTATGTACTGATTATCATTTTCATAAAGATAAAGGACCGTGAATTTGAGTCCTGTTATTTCTCGAAATTTTATCTTTTGAAACTTCACTGTATTTTAGATAATGTCAAATAGACTTGTTACTGAAGTATTAATTGTTCAACAGAATTTTGAAGGTGAAGAAGTGGAGCTTTCCTATGCAAAGAACGGACAAGATCTTGGTGTTGCTTTCAAAATTAACAAGGAGGTTCTTGCTGGACGGCCTCTTTTCCCTCATGTTCTCTGCCATAACTGTGCAGTTGAATTTAATTTTGGTCAGAAGGAAGAGCCATATTTCCCCATACCTGAAGAATATACTTTCATCCAGAATGTCTCATTAGATGATCGTGTCAGAGGGCCAAAAGGACCAGATGAGAAGAAAGATTGTGAAGTAAGTGATCTTTTGTCTCTTTACAGTCACTTTGAGATTGAATGTTTCCCAATTCTTTCCTGCTTTCAATTGTAACTAGATTAGTTTGAACTTGTAAAATTTTGCCTTTAAGTGTAGCTGTTGTTAAAATTCTTAAGTGCTCTATCTGTACATCTTCATTTAGATAGTACAAATATTTTAGCATGTTATTTGTGCTTTAAGGGCAGAACAGTATTTCTGGCGCAATTGGTTTTTTTCTCTTTGCCTTTAAATAGTTGTGTTTATTTGTATGTTTAAAAGCCTAAAACTTTAAAAACATCTTCCTGCAGGTCCAGAAACTGAAACTTGTGTAATTTGTGATAAGTCTTAAATCCTGTCAATTTATAGATGAGGAAGCTGAGACTAAAGGAATTGTCTGAGGACACATAGCTAGTTAAAAAGTCCTTTATGTAGTACTGCCATTAGAAAAATGACAAGTTTTTATATTTGGGTATAGAAAATAGGTAGTATTCTTAATTTTTTGAAAATGAATTAATTTTAAAATGTCTAGCTTTTTGGGTATAGGTGAATAGGAAAATAGTGTTTTTGCTTTTCGATTGCAGGTTGTGATGATGATTGGCTTGCCAGGAGCAGGAAAAACCACCTGGGTCACTAAGCATGCAGCAGAAAATCCTGGTAAATACAACATTCTTGGAACAAACACTATAATGGATAAAATGATGGTAAGTAATATATCTATAATTTGGGAAGTCTGACATGTTCATTTGAAATCTTGGACTTTCTGATAGATTCACCTAGATGATAATCACATATAATAGGAAATTTGTTGCTTAAAGTAGGTGTCATTATCTTAATTGTACTATTTGCAGTTTATTTGTAAGTGACACAATTGACTGTTTTGTAAGCCCTTTAAAGGGAAAGTACCTTATGAGAATGGAGTTGCTTCTTATATTAACTTTAAAAACTTAACTCAAGTTTTAAAAAAGTATCTTGAGTCTTTTTAACTAAACTCATGAGAAAATGTCTCCTCTTAGGTGGCAGGCTTTAAGAGACAGATGGCTGATACTGGAAAATTGAACACACTGTTGCAGAGAGCCCCACAGTGTCTTGGAAAATTCATTGAAATAGCTGCTCGTAAGAAGCGGAACTTTATTCTGGATCAGGTATGCTATGGCTTTAAGATGAGATTTTTTTTCACATAGGTTATTTAGAACCCTAAACTTGAAAGTTCCAGCAGTTGGGAATACTCTTTCTATCAATGATGTTTTGATGGAAGCGTTATTTTAGTCTTGTGTGGCACTTGGCACATAGCTATGCACAATTGCCTAATAAACACTGATAATGTTCACAACAAATGGATAAATATTCTCTTTGCAGCTGACCATAGCTGTCAAATTTATTATTACATAACTTTTGTTCTAGACAAATGTGTCTGCAGCTGCCCAGAGGAGAAAAATGTGCCTGTTTGCAGGCTTTCAGCGCAAAGCTGTAGTAGTTTGCCCAAAAGATGAAGACTACAAGCAAAGAACACAGAAGAAGGCAGAGGTGGAAGGGAAGGATCTCCCAGAACATGCAGTTCTCAAAATGAAAGGCATGAAACTTTTGATACCTTCTAAAGGCCATTGTTTAGATGTTTAGGTCTTTACAAATAAAAGTTCATTTGTAATCTTGAAAGCCAGAACATGTTTTAAAGTGTTAACTTTTTGTTATTAATATTGTGTTGGTATCATCATTTTGTCTATTTAGCTCCTTTTAACCTAGGAAGACCAAACAAAAGGATAAAATGATTATGAAAGAGATTGTAGCAAATTCTGGTCACAACCTAAAATATTTTGTAGATACTTAATATTTTTTTTTTCTTTACTTTATAGGGAACTTTACACTGCCAGAGGTAGCTGAGTGTTTTGATGAGATAACCTATGTAGAGCTACAGAAAGAAGAAGCCCAAAAGCTTTTGGAGCAATATAAGGAAGAAAGTAAAAAATCTCTTCCTCCAGAAAAGAAACAGAATACTGGCTCTAAGAAGAGCAATAAGAATAAGAGTGGCAAAAACCAGTTTAATAGAGGTGGTGGTCACAGAGGACGTGGAGGATTTAACATGCGTGGTGGAAACTTCAGAGGAGGTGGTAAGTTGAAATTTTTAGTTAAGTTTCTCAGTATTTCTAAATTAGGCTAAAATGAAATTCAGTAATGTGAAGTGAAATATAAATCTTGTTTCACTTTGATTTGAATTTAAACACCAAATGAGAGCATTTTTATTTTGCTTCAGCATTTAGTAGAGTCCTTTGTTGAACTTTTGTCTCAGTTTACTAGTATTTGGAATTAATATTGCTATCTGGTATTAACTATCATCTGTGATTGATGTTAAACTTGTAAAAACATGGTCAAAGTGTGTTACAACCTTTGTCTGCACTGTAACTTATTTTTGAAACATAAATAGATGTTTAAATTGTGGTGTTAAATTTTTAGTTTGCTCTGTGTGAATGTACAAAGATGTTAAAATTTCCTTTCATTTTAGCCCCTGGAAATCGTGGTGGTTATAATAGGAGGGGAAATATGCCACAGCGTGGTGGTGGTGGTGGTGGAGGAAGTGGAGGAATTGGTTATCCATACCCTCGTGGCCCTGTCTTTCCCAGCAGAGGTGGTTATTCAAACAGAGGCAACTACAACAGAGGTGGAATGCCCAACAGGGGGAACTACAACCAGGTAATCTTTCCTAATAATCTACAGGAACTAGACTGACTGTCTAGTTATATGTTCTATATGTGTATTTTACAGAGAGCTTTTAAGTTAATTGTGGAGGTTGAAAGTAGTAAATTTGAGATTTGTTTCTGTTGGTTCAGGTGTGTAAAGTTTTAAGTAATTAATTTTTGCTTGTTTTTAAGAAATCTAGCACTCCAGTGTTCACTGGAGTTTCAAAAAGTGCCTGAGTTTCTTCACAATATGAAGATGCCACCCTTTTTTTGCTACCATTTAAAAAGGAAATGCATTTTCTATTAGCATTCTTGAGATAATTTCTTAAGAGCTATAGTTTTACAGTGAAGTCATCAAACATAGAATGGTTAAAAAAATTTAGTACAGTGACAACCCAATTTTAGGGCTTTAAAACATGTCAGATTGCCCAATTGGTGATTATTTGAGATACCAGTAGGAGGAGCTCAGAGCTTCTAGAATTTAGCTAATAAGGGATCCTGTTAGGTGACAAGTCTATCAAACCTCTTCCCCCCAGCCCCTGTCTTCAAGTTAGGATGTTGATAAAAAGTTAGTTTTGTTTTTAACATCTAGTGACCCTCTTTCACCCATTGTAGAGCATGGAACAAGTTGGTACAAGGACAAATTAGCCTATTTGTTAGAGCAGTACTTAGATTAATTTTCTTTTTCCTTCTAGAACTTCAGAGGCCGAGGAAACAATCGTGGCTACAAAAATCAATCTCAGGGCTACAACCAGTGGCAGCAGGGTGTAAGTAATTTTATGAACTTTCCACTTAAAATTATATATATCTTGAGTTTGGAACAAGAATCAGTCCTGAAAACTCTTCCACTGGTTACCAAAATGTTTAAAATGCAATGGTGAAATGTCCCACACTGGCACTAACCAGTGTTTTTGTGGAAGTTCTTCTAGCCCAAAATTCATCTCCAGGTACAACAAATGGTAGTCTAATTTGATAGTTAACAAATTGTTATATATGGTATTTAGTTTTAGCTAACTAGGTGGTGTGCCTTTTTATAATGTGTTGATCATTTTGGGGATATTAATGCTATAATTAAATATGGTGTTTTAATGAAATCAGAGGTAAGACAGGTCTAATCTGTTCTAGCAGACACATTGCTCTGCGTTAGATTCAATGTCATATCCTAAAAGCAACTTGAGTGGCTTATTGATGTGTTTTTTCTTTAAAAAAAACAAATTTTCTCTTGCAGCAATTCTGGGGTCAGAAGCCATGGAGTCAGCATTATCACCAAGGATATTATTGAATACCCAAATAAAAACGAACTGATACATATTTCTCCAAAACCTTCACAAGAAGTCGACTGTTTTCTTTAGTAGGCTAACTTTTTAAACATTCCACAAGAGGAAGTGCCTGCGGGTTCCTTTTTTAGAAGCTTTGTGGGTTGATTTTTTTCTTTTCTTTTTTGTACATTTTTAATTGCAGTTTTAAAGTGAATCGTAAGAGAACCTCAGCATTGTGCACGATAAGAGAATGTGTCAGTATTTCAGGGTTCTACATTTTATCTGTAAAATGTGACTTTT
>CM053593.1:113480927-113521211 GCA_028646575.1 Pseudocheirus occidentalis
TGTATGGGCTTTAGTGGTCCTCATGAATTTCACGACTTTGTACTGCTCACATTACACTCCATCCTCTCTGTAGTTTGGTGGGTAGAGGAGGGGTAAACTAAGTAGTAGTTCTTGGCAATAACTGGGATGGGTTTTTTATAACAATGGAATTGGTGTAGCTGGGGAATTGAAGGTAAAATTTGGAGCCAAATAGGGAAGATGGAGTGTATGTAGAAGGGCTCTTTAAAATGTAAAACTTGGTTGCATTATCTGTGGAGGCTCAAACTTGTGAAGGTACAACACCATAATTTTTTTCCATTTGTTCTGCATTTTGATTCTGAAAAGAAAGCTGGCTTTGCCCATTTCTTATTAAACAAAACTTGTTGTAAATCCAGTTGTCTAATGGGATCTATATGAAGTTAGCTATGTCTGTATACCCCTTCTCCCACAAAATACTGTATACCTAGTGTGCTTGTAGTAGTTAACTCCACCATCTTTGTAAGCTAATGAAATTGTGAGTCACCCATTTATATCTAATTTTTAATCATGTCAGTTCTTGAATGGGTATCTCCTTAGCCTGCTGATTTCTTTTTCTTTCTAAAGAAAGTGGGTGGAGAAATTAATTTAGACGTTTGTTTGCAATAAAATGAATTCATTTTACTCTTGTTTGGGATTCTCGCCATCAAGGTCCAAAATCCCTTTAAAATCTCCCCGAAGGGGGAGAATTTATAAGTGTGTGCTTTCTGGACAGCTTCATTTCTCTGCTCTTGGAACATTTAGGTTTTAAAAACTTAAATGTATACTGGCAACTGATTTATTTAGAAATACTGATGTAAAGTTGTATTTTCCCCCCGCCCCCAAGACTTTAAAATGTTAGGAGGGGAAAGGGTACTGGCTGGGAGAAGTTAATACTGTTTTATCATTACATATTAAAAGATGTTGAAATTGCTGTCCACAAATGTATTTATAGTACATGTAACCCTCTGTATGGGAACAATTGCTTTTAGAAGCTATTGATCGTATGAGCCAGTCATCATTGATTCACTACTACACAACACTGCTAACTTAATATTATAGCTATGTGATAATTAGATCCCCTAATTGTAATTTTATTGGGTTTGCACAGAACACAAATTCTAAAGGATTCTCACTGTGAAGTGAGGAAATAGGAGTCAAACTGTAGAACTAAAATTTGACTTCAAGTTTTTCTTTCCCAGTTTAGGTTGTTAATCAGGATTACTTTTAATGGATTTTCTAATATTAGTCTTTTTTATTAGTTTTATATAAAATTTTAAGCTTTTTCATTATATGAAGGCTAGGAATCCCTTTGAGAAGACGTTGTGTATGCAAAAGTGGTGGTTAGGGCTTATTCAGAATTAGTTGGGACTAAAACCAATTTTTACTGACTTTTGTAGTAAAGAGGTCCCTAGCAAATAAAGATAGCAATGGTAAGGGATATAATATAAGCTACTGAAGCAGTGAGTTATTGCTATAGATAAGAATTGGTTTATTATTTAATGTCTAAATTTGGTGGACTAAATTGTCATGATTTTACCCATTCTTGAGTTAGTAAGGAGTAAAAAGCCCAATGCCTTATTTATAGACTTGTTTATTGGGCATGTTGTGTCATAACCAAGACTAAATACTGTTGCAAATCAGATTTAATTGAACTGCTTATCACTATTATTACATATAACAATAACAACCAGAACATCTCCCATTACTGTTGAGAAGCTTTTCAGAAATAGGAAGGGTCATAAAAGTCAAGATTTGCATGCATTCCAGTTCACCAGGTGATTAGCTTGTCGTCAGAGAGTAGATAGTGGAACAATCCCTCAGAAAAATTAAGGAATCTGGCTCAGAGAGAGGATTGCCCAAGTAACAGCCAGGACTTGAGCAAGGTCTTTTGAATTTGATACTAATTGGTGCTTGGTAATAGCCCTGTTTTCGGATTGGTGTTCATCTGATGCCAACCAGAAAAACCTGAAACTTTAGTTGGGACTATTTCAGTAAGAAAACTATTTTAGTAGTTAAGGAATTATGTAATCTTAAGACATTTCACCAAAGTAAGATTAGGAACCCTGTATGTGAATGTGTGAGAAAAGTACGTATTTTCCCTTTTTCCCCTCAGAAGACAAACTGCATCAAAATAATTCAGGAATTTATGATGAGTTGATCCAACCAAATGACAATTTTTTTTCACTTTACACTTTTTAAAGCAAAATGATGAATAGCAGACCAGTCTAGTTACTATTTTTAAAGAGACTAAGATGGCAGTGGTTTTTATTAGCATTCTCAGTGAATATTTTTGCTTTTTTTTGGAGGTGGGAAGGCAGAACAGTTGGGGTTAAGTGTCTTGCCCAAGGTCACACAGCAAGTGTTCAGTGTTTGAGGTCAGATTTAACCTCCTGGTCCTAGGGCTGGTGCTCTATTCACTGTGCTACCTAGCAATCAATAAAGTAGGTTGGAGGCAATTTGGAGATTGAATGATTTGGGCTTAAATTAGCAAGGAAGGAATTTAGATTAAGGTAAGAATTGTATGCAGGGTTTAAAAAGGATAGTAAACATGACAGGGAAAAGATGAAGGGTAGTAAATTATCCCTGATTTAGCAATACGGCATAGTACCTAAGGAAACTGACTGAAAAGTCACATTGGTTTACTCAATAATCAGGAAGAAGTTGAAGTGCTTAAGGATGTTTAAAGCACACTTAACCTAAGGATAACTTAGCACCTAATTTCTTAAGAAAAATAGCTAGGAAAAAGGAACTTAAAGTTTATATGAAGCTATTAGGTAACCAGTAAAGGTTGTACAGGAAGGCTTGAGTGATCAAGGCAGATGAGATTTATAAAAAGTAAATCGGCTTATTTTCATGGAATGGTTTAAATTGGTCCCGCTTTAAGTTCAGAATGTAAGAAGTTCTTTGTAGCAAAGATAGGCCTATTTGTGAAAGTTAATGGTCCCCCCCCCCCCCCCCCAAATATTTTGGTTGTTTGAGCAGGTGTCAGAAATCCTTAAATTCTTTGTGAGGATACTGGTATTTTTAATTGATAACTTTTTTGTTTTAGTTTTTTACTCTGGGGCAGTTTTATTTTGAGTAGTATGAAGTGACTGGAAGGTATCTGAATGTTTGCTATTGTCTGAACTGATTATCAGAAAAGATTTTATGCTTTTGATTATTGATGAAAACTGGGCCATAGAAAAATAGGTCAGAAACAGCAAAGTAAACACCTACTTAGGTATTAATGTTTAGAACAAGAAGAGTGATGCAATAGGTTGCACTATTCAAAAGCTATGAAGAGACAAAATAAGCTTTTTAAATATCCTAATTTTAGAGCTGATTAACATCCCCTCCTCTCCAGTTTTTAGAGGCCTTAAAAAGGTTAAATGACTTAAAGTCCAATTTAGTTGTACGAAGTATCAGAAGTCAAGATTTTATTCAGTACCAATACATACGTTTCCACTGTGCTACCCTGCTCAAATATGATGAAAATTGTCATTACCTTAATGGAAAGGCAAAATAGGTTTGTTAGAGAGTAGGGTTTTGTGTTCCTACACAAAATCTTGGACAGATGACTCATTCCTACCTTTCTGTTAGGGGAAATTGATCACCATAATGGGTTATATACCTCTGACACTTAGAGGTACAATGGTAATTTATTGGTTTCCCATTTCTTTTAGTTACAGTTAAAAGGATTTTTTTCTCAAGTGTTTAAAGAAGCAAACTGAACCTCTCCATTCACATCCTCAAAATATGTAGACTTTGGCTCAACAACAAATCTAGATATTTCTTAAGGCATATGTTATCCCATCTTTTGAAAATTCTCTTCCTGGTATTCTTAACATAATTAAGGGGGAACAGTTTGCTGTTGGGAGTTCATTCCAAGGTCCACAATGAGCTAATGATTCAGCAAGCTTTAGTTTTTGGTTTGGGCCTGAGTTTAGTCCTGAGCCATTCTATTTACCTACAGTTTCATGGAACCTAAAGTAGTTTCTGTGCTGTAGTCTTGAACTTAAGCATGAAAATTTTACTTTCTGCAATTCAGTACATGAACAGTAAGTAGGCAATGAAAACCAGAATACCTACACAATTTGATCAGTGCCTAGAAAGTACAGAAATAAGAACATAGTATATTAAAATGTCTGTCCTCCTTGAATGTATATGAAAATCCTTAATTTGTTAAGTTAATTATGGCCTCATTAAATTCTGTAATTGCTGTTATATTTTAAAAACCCTTGCTTAGATTATAGTCTAAAATTTTGTTTTTACTTTTGGTGGGGGTGGGGAGAAACAATTCTTAAAATTTGGATGTGTTCTCTTCAGCCAAGTTATGGTTTTATTAAGTTACTTTCTGGACACATCTGTCACGTTTCTATATCCAAAATATGCTAAGTTAAGATCTAATATTTTAAAGGCAGAGAGCAATTTTAAGAACTGGGTGATTAAGCACTTAATACTCTTTAAATAAAGATGACAATTGTCATGTGTCAAGTGTTTTGAGGCATGATGGGTTTGCAGTGAACCATCTATTCCATCATATAATCGGTGGCACACATTTGAAAAACCAGTTTGTAGGTTTAGAGGGTTTTCTGTACAAAAATTAGCCTCCGGCGCCATGTTCTAGTTATTGCTATCCCTGAATTGATTTTACTCAATGGAATCCAGTTATTTTTATGGGATTAAATATACCCCTTTAGTTTCATATAATAGAGGTATATGTATATAACATCCTACTTAAGAGGGCTCTCAAACTTTTTGAACATGACCAGGAACCCAGGGGAAAAGCTGCTAACAAAGTGACTGCCAAATGTATGTTGTGCTAGGGAAGGAACCAAATTTAGTGACAAAATCAGATGTAAAATTAGGGTTAACAGTTTTCCAAACTTGGTATTTGGTTTTTTTTTCTAGCAGTTTCAAGTCTTTATAGGTCACAGATAGAACACTAGAAACTTACACAGAGAAGTTGAAATCAAAGGAAGAGACAAGGATTATGTGAAAAATAGAAATATCTGAAAAGGCAAGCAGCCATACAAGCCTTTTGAGTGCACTAGTGTTAAAATACATGGTTTAAATGGGAACAGTGGGCCAAAGTCCTTAAAAAAAAATAGGCTTAAATGAGGCAGGGAAGTAGTGTTGCAAATTTTTAAATATTTTTAAGGTTTGACATTTTAAAGAGGCAAGCTTTCAGTTATCTGAAAGGTTTTAAGTGGGACACTTAATTCCCCAGAGGGGTATAAATGTGGGATTGGGAGGATACACCTGCATTATTTTGGGGGTGAGTTACCACAAAATAGGTTTATAGCATTTTGTAACTAAACACTGCTTGATTAGGTGACATTAGCTAGTTGAGAGACAACTAATGATGAATTTGCAGCCATTGTTAAGTTTTCAATTGTTTTTGGATCTATGTAAAATACGTGGGCTTCAAATATATAAGAACAAACCTTGATAATTAGGTAACAGACAACTAAGAAGCAACAGCTAAGGAAAGATCTTAATGATTGCACTTTTAGAATTCAAACATCACACTATCTTTTGAAGAGAACTTGGCTCTTGTAAATCAAATGTCAAGCAAGTGGCCTAGATTCTTTTGAAGGTATCTACCTAAAGTCCCCATGTATAACCACTTCTCAATCATATGTGGTTCATCAGAAAGAATATAGTATTTTAGACATAAGCTGCTCCAACCTCATTTTATCAATGAGGAAACTGAAGAGATTGCCTTTGAATACTGGACTTCAGGTACATTTAAAATCATAGTTTATTTAGCCATTTAGTAACTAAATAAAACATGTTTCATACAACCAAAATATTTTGCTTTCTGTCGGCACTTAGTCTAATAGAACTATTGGAAGATATCTTGGAATGGTTCTTAGTATGTTTTGATTAGCAATACTAATTTGTTTTTTGAAGAACGGTAGTGCCATTAGGCCCCACTTAAGGGGTTTCCATTGAAAACGCTATATTTTAGGTTAAAGAAATTGCTTATATACAAATTAAGGAAACATATTAGCAATTAAAAGACCTTGAGAATTTTAGTTGGATTTTAGGTTCAGTTTGGTATTGATGCTAGGCTATATTAATTAATGGGTCTGTAATGGGAGGTAATAATCCTTGACGAGATCAGTTGAGGAATTGTGAACAGTGGCTAAATGCGTTTATTCCAGGCCTTTTTCTTCTTAGTTTTCCAATAAGGTTTTATGCTGAAGCCTCATCCTGGCATGAAGATGAAGCTGGGTCCTTGAAAGCTATGACGCTAGGGGTACATGCTCTGGCATACCCTACCAGACTAGGAAAAAAGCTCACTATTATGTGAGGACCAGCTTAGCTAAATCAAGAGATTGCTCACCGGAAGTTTGCCCACAAGGTGATAAGTATTTTGCCCACAGTTTTTGAACATCATCTACTGAGGCACTGAATTTGGGTGACCTGCTTTGATAGTGGGAATATCCACATGGAGGAATTCCTGGATCTTTTGAAATCTTAAGTATTATTAATATTGGAACACAACCAAATTTTATTTTGGGAAAATTTGTAAGAAGCAATCAGTGCTGATTCCACATGTAACTTTCACATATTCCTGGATGAAGCAGCCTTTCTTCCAAGATAAGGTAATTGACATTTTTAAACTGACAAAACATGCTTTTTCAAGTTCCAAAGTAAAACCTTGAGTATAAATATTATGGGAACAATTTCTTAGCAAAATATTTAAGACATCTGTCTTGAAATATAAAATTTTTAAATACTACTCATTCTATGTGAGTGCTGAAAGTTGGCAGTAACATCCCACCAGCTAGGCAAATAAGCAGTTAAAACAGCCCTTTCACTATAAAAGAACTGAGGAAATTATTTTAACCAAAAAAGGGTGGGGGGAGGGGGAAGTACCCTCACATTCAACTGAGAACTCCATTCTAAAGTCAACTGCTGTCCTGATCTTTCTTACAAACATAACCAAAATTGGCTTTGGAGCCAGAAGGTTTAGGAACTTTGGGAAATCATCTAGCCTACCAACCCCAGTGAGGCAAAATGGTTGATCAAACTAGGACAAGAATAGTTCAATTGGCCTTGATCTTATTTTTACCCAGCTTTTGTCCTCATTGGGGACAACCATATGAAAGAACAAATATTTCCTTAAAGTTGGAAAAATCAAAATAGGTAAAAATGCAATAGAAAAGATTACAGATAATACTATGGTTTGCAATTGATGTACTATTAACGCTTTAGTATTGCCAAATATTCTTTACAGTTTTTCGTGGTCTTTTAAAAACCTTAAATTTAAAGGTAAATTATGGAATTGAGATTTTTTTTTTTTTAGAACTATTACCTTAGACTAAATTTTTTTCCTGCAACAAGTTTTAAGATCATTTGGTAAAAAACTTGAAAATTTAGTTGAAGGCTTTTTCACATGTGACATGCTACTTTACATTTTAAGCAGTTTTAAAGGGGATTTTGATTTTTCATTAGTGACATTGTGAAGTTTGTGTATTTATGTGAAAAGGGGTCATGGGATCAAATTCTAGTTTGCTACAATATTAAAGAGCTGGTGAGGAGGAACAATTCCCTAGAGAGCACAATATGAGGTGTAGCTAAAATGTATAATTTTTTAGAAACATTGTTCCTAGGGGGAAAATGTAAAAAAAAAAGAAAAAGCAGTAAACCAAGTGAAATTAATTTCCATAATCAGCACTCCCTATTTATAGCAATACTACAATATCTGAATGGCCTCAAGAAATAAATGTAGATAATTTTGTATAATAACTAAACAGACAACCTCTTCTTCCCTGAGAAATTAATAACCCTGATTGTAATATGAAGAAAGCCCTTGTTTTCAATAGATAAAAGAGGCCAACTTTTCAGATTCACAGGACCATCTTCAGTTTAAATCACAATCACAGTCACAACCTCTTCCTATCTTGAACCAGTAGTCTAAAGAAGATTCCTGGTTAAATTTTAAATCCCATGGCTATCTGGTCCTATTCCTGAGGTTTTAAAAGCAAATACTATAGAAAATGGTGGGATGGTAAAGGGAATAAAAGCATCAAAGAGCACTGAACACACCTTGTGTACATATAACAAGATAATGAACCAGTTTTCATTGAAACTTCTAATTACCGCCATTCTATTTCATCAGCTGTTTAGCTGGTACCTACTGCCATTTCACCTAGACTGAAAATTCTGAATTAATGGAATGTGGAGGAAATTGTGCTGCTGATGGCCCTAGGTGGCCTCTTAGTTCTAAAAGGTAAGGTGTCTTTTTATTAAGACCATTATTAGAAAAAAAAAAAAAGTAAACTCCAAGAAATAGCTACACTGGCAGGTGTCTACAAAATAGAAGACTATACAGCTAATTTCATTCCAAGGTGCTCTAATTGTCCAAAATTAGTCAAAA
This sequence comes from Pseudocheirus occidentalis, assembly GCA_028646575.1. Taxonomy (NCBI): domain Eukaryota; kingdom Metazoa; phylum Chordata; class Mammalia; order Diprotodontia; family Pseudocheiridae; genus Pseudocheirus; species Pseudocheirus occidentalis. The sequence continues at coordinate 113,489,296 of CM053593.1, forward strand.
GTACCACTCAATTTTAGTAGGTAATATTTTCAAAATGGAGTTTCTAAAAAAATCCTACAAGTAAAATGTTGTGCAATCTTATTTTTGTTTTCATATTTTGTCTATCCAGATGTTCAATTTATGCAAAATTTTTCACTTCAAGAAGCTGACCTCATCTCAGTCACAGCAGATTGCTTATTTCCTTGGGACTGTAGCTTGCTTGGAGATCCTCTAGTCCAAGACTTTCATTTTACAAAGAGAAAAGTTTAAACAGAATTATCCTGTCTTATACAATCAGAAATTGTCAGAATCAAAAATGCAACCCAAGTGATACTGACTCCCAGTTCAGTTCTCTTGCTACACATTAAAATCTGTATTTTTAACTATCTGGATGTTCTGGTCCTGATTTGAATAAAGCAGACCAGTGAGGAAAAATGAAGTGTTTGTACCAGTATATTCCTTATGCTACTGGCTGTTTTCTACCTCTCATTTCCTAACTACCACGTATTTTGGTTCTCAGTATACTGAAAAATTTGGCTTTCAGAGTACTTCAAAGATAGAAAAGAACCATTTACTTAGGAAAAAAAGCCACACCATAGTTAAGACATGTTTTAAGCATTTCTGAAAATATTCTAACCCATAATAAGAAGCTAAGATAGCTTGAAGGTGAGAAAAGAGGTAACTTGCTTCATGTACTTCAAGCAAATCTCATTTTCTCCTTCCTGAATGTTGGGAACAAAGAAAAAAATGCCACTTAAGATTTGTACAACACTGTTTTGAAAACTATTTTTCTTTTTAGAGGAGTATATACCATATTTTTCTCCCTTCCTATCTTAACTTTGGCCCCCAAAACAATTTTGGGAATTCCTGTACAACCCCAGGGAAACAGAAATTGGTAAATGCCTAGTTTTCACTATTACCAGTTGATACCTCATCCTTGCCAGGAAACGCTATTTTCCATTCTGTCAACCTACATATATGCCCTAAAGAAAAAAATCCTTAGAGTAAAGGTGGGAGGTTTTTGCTTTGTGAAGAATAAATAACTAGTTCAAAGAAAGCAGGATGAAAAGAGAAGCACTGGGTGGGACTAGTAGGATCACTTTGGGCAAATCATGATCTCTTCATCTTCAAAATGAGTGGATTGGACTTAGATGGAAGTTTCTTCTAGTCTCCAAGGCTATGAAGATCCACTTGCCTGCAATTTCCAGAGAAAAATAGAGCAATGTCCCATACCCAGTGTGTGTAAATGCATTTGTCCTTATAATACACGTATCATTTCATATGTACACATAACATAAACCTGTTTGAAGTAAACTATCCCAATGCCCTAGAAAATATGCTAGCACGAATAAGGAATTTAGGCAGAGGTTAGGTCTTTGTAAAAACTATTGTGGCAGCTGATTTAACAGGAACTCAGTTTGATAAGACCATCTTTTTTTAATTTATAGTTTTGTTTTTTTTTGCATTTTTGGACGGGGGCGGGGGGGGGAAGGCAGAGCAGTTGGGGTTAAAGTTAAAGCCCAAGATCATGTGGCTAGTGTTCAGTGTGAGATTGGATTTGAACTCAGGTACTCCTGACTCCAGGGCTGGTGCTCTATTCACTGTGCTACCTAGCCACCCCATATGACCATCTTTTTCAAACTATTTTCAGTGGGTGACAATAATAAAGTGGGTATATTAATAAAGAATAATGGATATAAAGATAACAGGTTTTTTTTTCTTGAAATGTTCATAGACATTTATATTAAAAGTACATCTCTGTGTCTTCATTTAGTGAATGCTAGAGAAGGACCATTCATTATACTGAAAAAGAAAGAAATGAGGACTGAGTGAATCTAAGGGTAAGTAATTTTCATCTCTCCCCCATAATTCCTAAGGGTTCTAACACTTGCAGTCCCAAGTTTTCTCGAAGTATAAGGTGGAATAGAGGACATCTAACTTATAAACTTATAGTTAAAATGAAAACTAAGATTTTTTTCTGAAGTTGTTTCAGAATAATGCAAATGAGAAGCAAGGCTTTGAGTCTTAGAAATATTAACTTGTTATGGTATTCCAAAAGATAAAAGTGGATGAAAGTTGCTGTTGTAGTAAAAGAAAGTCATTAAGAGTCATAATTTTAAAGACAAAAATTTCATACTTAAAAAAATTTCCAAGTATGCCAGAAGACTTATTTTTTTATTTATTCACTGTCACAATTCTAGATGCAACACAATCAGCAAAGTTTGACATTTACAGTGACAGAATGAAATGTTAACCACTTAAAATAAAATTTCCATTTTTTTCAAGTGTCCCTATTGAATGTTTCTACAGCTGATCAACTTTGTTCATAGTCCATGATTTCAAAGAAGGCTTTAGTTGAACCTTAGCCTTCTGGCATAGATTAAGAGCTGCTGCTTTTGGTGCCGATTTGTTTTCTTTCAGGATCAAGGTGGGTGCTTTCAAACAAAATCTTGTTTTTTATTCCTTCTTGAACAATTCTTTGCTGGATTCTTTGCTTTGCATAATTATATCTACAAGGAAACCTTTAAGAAAGATTGACAAAAAATTTTCATTGAAATAATGGTAATTTGATAGTTACATTTCTTTTCCTAAAGACTGAAAAATTATGTGTTTTTAGAGATCATTACTACTACAAATTGAAATGCAGATATTCTTCAGTAGTTTTAACTGATAAGCAAATTTTCAGTACTCAAAAAATGTGACAGTTCTTTGTTTAAAAAATTCATTTTCCCCAATTACATGTAAAAATAATTTTTAATGTTTGTTTTTAAAACATCCTGTTCTGAATTTCTCTTTCCCTTTCCCTCACCCCTCATTGAGAGGGCAAGCATTTTGCTATAGATCATGCATGTGAGTATAACTATTTTCAAGGAGAAAATAGGCTTAAATTTTTTGCGTAACTGCAACTTTTTGTGGATCCTACCACCTGTCCTGTCTAATTTTACTTAAACAGCATAGCTGTTTCTGTGTTTAGAGATCCCCACAGCACATAACTCTCCTTATTTAAGAGTTTGGTACAACTGGAATCTTATATCAGACTTTGCCAATAGGTGCCAGATACTGATACACTATAGATTACATATTCTATAAAATTAATCAGTTCCTTATTTTGTTAAATTTGTACTTAAAATTCCATATCAGTTTTGTCTATTAAAGCATGTAAATAGCCAAAATAAGTTTGCATTTTTTTTCCCTGTGAGGAAAAAAATTACATTTAGAAAAGACAGCAAGGACAGATTTAGAAACCTTTGAATTCTTTATTATTAGATTTCACTTAAGAAATGTTGAGTACCTCTGTTCAGAAAGTAAGCATACATACCAGCATCCTAAAGTTCCCAAAATAAACACTGCTACTGCAATGTCACAAGATCTTCTAAGTCTACCTATTAAATAAATATCAACCAGATGTTAGTTTTAATCTCTGCAACCACTGCAATTAAAACTTTTAAATGGATATATACAATTTTTTAAGTGCAAATACTCACTAGTAAATAAAAAATATCCAAAGCCAGCTACGACAGATCCTAATGAGCCACAGAGGACAGAGTCTCGTGCACAGGGTACATTTTGGACATCTAAAATACCTAGAAGCTTAAAGGGCTAAGATTAAAGGAAAAGAAAAAAAGACTTGTGTGAAAAAAGGGAAATATTTTCTTTTTCAAGTTTATTTGGTAGAGATGGTATTCACAACCACATCTTTCACATTTTGAATTTAGATATTCCCCACCTTCAAAGATGTATCTTTTAAAATTTTAACTGCTATCATATGTTAAATTCATTTTTTTTAATTTTTAGTTTATATCATTGATTTCCACAAGATTTTGAGTTACAAATTTTCTCCCCATCTTTCCCTTACCAACCACCCCAAAACAGCCATCCCACTGTATATCCCCTCCCCCAGTCTGTTCTCTCCTATATCCTCCCCCGGCCACCCTTCTGACTTTCTGGTAGGGTAAGATCGATCTCCCTATTCCAGTGCCTGTATATCTTATTTCTCAATGCTATTATATGTTTAACTTGCTTTTCTAACAGTATTCCATTATTTATAATCATTGGAGCCATAAACCTATGACACACAATGTGGGACATTGTCTTAAGTAGATAGTGAGTTTACTGAATATGGAAATCATGAAAATTTTATTAGAAAGCCTTGTTCATAGGAATGTTAGCTGCTAATTAGGGGATTTTTAAATACTTTGAAACAAAACTGATAATAAGATGACAGCAGTCTTATGCTTTATTTATAGCAAAATAACATCTGCTTTTAATTCTATAATGACAGTGTTCTCTCTGGCTTTTATTTCTCTAGTCTACTTATGTCACTTGTAACAAAGTTAAGTTTTTGTGCCTTTTATTCTTTTAATTACTTAACCAAGTTCTTAGTAGATGAATTTCCAGTTACAAAAAGAAGCAGCCGCTGTTTTTGGAACTTCAGGAAAGTAGTCATAAGACCAGGGAAATTTTAGTAGACTGACTTTTGTTTGAAAAGAAAAATTAATGCTTTTTCATCTGTGAGAAAATGGGTATTAAAAGTTTAAAAACTGTGATAAGTAGAAGGATCACTGTCACAGGAGTTAGGAGATGTGGATTGTAAATCCTGCTGTGCCAATAATAAGTTAGGCACACTGTGCTAAGTCACTGAGCCATCTTAGGCCTCAACTTTATAAAAACATCTATAAAATGGAAAGGTTTAGATCTATAAAAGTAGCTTTTTGTCAAGTTTTTCTTACAATATCACTTACTCTGACACATAATATATCCATATATTTTATAGTAAGCAGAATAGTAGTAAAGGTCCCTGATATTTTTCTGGTATAGTTTCTTTTACCAATGCAGACTGCAACCCTTCCCTTCCTTTGTAATGGTTGGTTTGCCATGTGGAGGAATAAAAACAAATCCAAGCTATGATAGTTTAAAATTGCAATGAGTTTTGGGATACTCAGTGTAAGAAATATTTACTCTGCTCAGTGAGATTTAAAATTTTGTTTGGTGACAGAATACATAGAATAAATAGCAGCACACATTGACATATAAAAATATTCAACAAGAGATGTCACAAATCAAGTATAAGATTAATTACAAAATTGGCAGCAGAGATAATGTATGTAAAACACAGCAACCAGGGTGACTGGCTTTGGTAAACAACTCAGGTGAGTTGTCAAGACCTACTGTTTATGTAAATTGGGATGTTTAGAGTTATCTCCAAAGAAGATAACCAAAGAAGAAACTTAACCAAACAGTGAGGCTGCCAAGATTGACAGAAATCTATAGAGGTAATCTAGCTCAAGCTCTTTTTTGTTCCTTTATAGATCATAAATGGGCATGAGAAATTGTGAGACTTGTCCAAGATCACACAGCAACTACTAGCCTGATAACTAAGGTTATTTTCTTTCTACTACAATCGCTGTTTTTTACCTAAAAGTCCTTGACTGTCGAATGGAATACTGATTTAAAATCTTTTACATCTGTTGAATTTCACTTATTTCTGTTGTGAGAATCAAATGAGATCATGCAGATGAAGTGGTATGTGCTAATAACAGTACAAATAGAATTCTTGTCATTTTACAGATGAGGAAATTGAGGCTCAAAGATCACAGAAACATAAACTTTGAACTGAATGGGAGATGTTAAAAGTTGTGTAGTCAGATACTTATTTTGCAGATGAAGTGGTCACATAGATAGTAAATAGCAGAGGCAGTATTCAAGTCCAGAGTTCTTGGCACTGCACCACACTACTTGGGTGTGCTGTCACTAGTTTTGTTCAGACAGGTAGTGAGTGTGTCAGAACCACAGGAAAACTTAGTTATATTTGGAGTAAAACAGTAAAGTGAAAAAGACAGGTTCATGAAGTCAAAATTAGAGTTTATAGAAAGAAATATATCTATTTTATCATGCTGTCTTATTTTATGCATTTTATTAAAATTCCTTGCAGTGTGTCCCCCTACATCTGGAGTCCTTCCTTCAGTTTAAAGAGGATATTGATAAACTGGATATCCAGTGGACAGCAACTATTAAGACTTTAGAGATTATGCTTTGAAAAGACTTTGAGATTATGCCATACGAGGTTCCCTTAACAAACTTATTGATTGCATCTGGAAGTGGAATTGAGATTTGTTCTGTTTGGCCCCAGAAGGCAGAATCAGAAGCAGGCTATAGAAGATGCAAAAAGGGTAATTATGACTTGATATCAGAAAAAAAAATCTTTAACCTATCCATAAAGTAGCTGCAGCAAGATGGCTGAAGTCCATAAACTGTGCTGGACTTGGCAACAGTAAAACCAGAAGTGGACTTCTTCCTCAGGAAGCTATAACCTCTCAGCTTTAGTTTCCTCATCTTTAAAATGGGGATAATTATAGCACCTAGTTCAGTGTTGCTGTGAGGATCAGATGCAACCCTTTGCAAATCTTAAAGCCCTGTGTAAATGCCAGTGAAACGACAGTCTTCAAGCAGAGGATGTAACCACTTGTCAAGAACATCATGGTTGGGCACCCCTTGTGAGAGCTGGTTGGGACTAACTGGCTGGAATTGTTTTTTTCTAACAAGCTGAATATAACAAAGTGCAGGTGAACTAGGAGAAAGCAGTTCCTGTTTTAAAGGTTCCAGTTTAGTTGAAGATGATTGGTTATCTCATATTTAATGGAAAAAGTTGAAGCCATTTGTTGAGATCCCTCTTCTCATGTCACCTAGGTTCTGCCATTATATTATGCAACCTCTCTTGAGAATATGCAGAGCTTCCCATCACCTTGGCAAACTTCTTTCCATGGATGAGTGATCCTATTCAATCCTATTTTCTCCAGGAGATTACCCCCTCCATCATTTCTACCTTCACTTACATCTTTGTCTATTGTGTCTCCTTAGTCCTCAAACCCTTACTTGATCCATCCATCCCAACTACTCGTTATTGTATCATCTTCCTTTTGTAGCTAAACTCCTTGAGAATGCTATCTAGGATATGTACTTACCTTTCAATTCCACAATCTCCCTTCCAACTTCAACTGAAACTCCTCCCTCTGGAGTTATTAATGATCTCTTCTAGAGGTCTTTTCCAAATGCTTATCCTTTGACAGCCTTTCATGCTGACAATCACCTTCTAAGCCCTCTTCTCCTTTACTATTTCACTTGGTGATATCTGATTAACTGCCATGGTTTTGCTTATTCCTATGCTCATTTTTCTTAGATCTACTTAGTAGCCCTAACCTTTCTCTTCTTAATCTTCAGAATGCATGTCCAACTGCCTATCAGATATGTCCAACTTGATGTCTGGTAGACATTTTAACGTGTCTAAAACTGGACCTCATCTCATAGGCAGTTAGAAATGTATGTATTCTGGATGACTGGGAGGATGATGGCCTTCAACAGTAACAGGGAAGGCTGGAAAAGTAGCAGGATTGGGGGGGGGAAAGATGAGTTCAGTTTTGGACATGTTTAAGATGTATACATCAAGTTGGACATAGGGCAGCACGACTATCCTCCCAGTCATCCAGGCTCTCAATCTAGGTCTCATCTTTGATGCCTCCCTCTCTCTTACTTCTCATATCCAACCTGTTGCCAAGTACTACTGTCAACTTTACCTTTAATAGCATCTGCTCCTCTCCTACACTGCAACCATGCTGGTGCAGGTTCCCTCACCTCATGCCTGGACTATTCCAACTTCTGGTTGGTCTCCCTGCCACAGTGTTCCTCCAGTCATTATACTTCAGTGGCTTCCTGACTTTAAAATATTTAGCCTCACTATTCTTCAAACAAGACACTCCATCTCCAAACTCCTTTACATTGGCTGTGCACCTCATACTGGAGATGCTGTCTCTCTTTGTCTTAGCTCCAGGCTTCAAAGTTTCAAATCCCAGATAAAATATCCTTAAAAAATCCCAGATAAATCCTAGATAAAATATGAGAAGCCTTTCATGATCCCCTTTAATATAGTCCCTTCAATTTAGTGTATTGTGTGTGTGTGTATAAAGTCTTACTTGTACTTAGTTCTGCTATAATTTGATACCTGTGTTCTCAAAAGGCAAATTTGTGCAATTAAAAAAATCATAGGACTTATGAGGGAAATAGTTACTATAGTATATATAGTATAGAATAGTGCATAACACCCAAAAATCTTGTCTGACATAAGAAAATGGAACTTAATGATAGCATTTTTATACATGTTAAATGGCTGAAAAATACATAAACACTAACAAATAGTAACTGGCAAAGTTTTACCCAAGAAAAATTGGGTAAACTTGTAACTCTGAGGGGGTGGGGAGAGTGTCATCAGCCATTCAATTCCTTATGCACCCTTATGTACACAATAAACAAATTTTGCCTTAACAAAGATTTAAAGTTTGCTTGTGATAGTGGGTGCAGCGAAGGTTGGGTTGAAGCTCATGAGTTACTGTGAAGTGGCATTTTTCTGTATTCTCTCTCTCTACACACAAAATATGTATTATATATATATCTGTATTTTATTAAAACGAAGGATAGAGATTAGGGAGACTTGCCAACACTAGCACTAATATTAGGTTCCAGAACTCTAGCTTTTAGGCAGGCTACTTAGTCATTATCTATTAGAAAAAAGTTGGAAAATTCCTTTGACATAACTGTAAGCTTTCCAGGATGCAGTGATGCCCATCCTTTCTCCTCATCCAATCCAGCCACACTTCTGTTCTTTCTCTAAGTCTGGAAGAAACCACCAAAAGTGGATTCACCTTCGTTGGAAAATTTTTAGCCTAAAAAAGTATTTGTTACTATTAATTATGAAGTAAATTAGTAATTTGCTTCTCACTTCTCATCACAACCATTTTTTTTTTTTTGCTTTTTGGAGGGCAGTTGGGGTTAAGTGACTTGCCCAAGGTCACACGGCTAGTTTTTTTGTGTTAAGTGTCTGAGGCCAGATTTGAACTCAGGTACTCCTGACTCCAGGGCCGGTGCTCTACTCACTGCGCCACCTAGCCGCCCCCTCATTACAACCATATTTTACCAAACCAACAGAACCTACCCAGGTAGTCCTCGAAAATCAAGAGTAGTATTTTTGAGATGGTGTTTGTAAATAAAGTTGAAAATTTTCAAGTATAATCTATGCATTTTCCCCCACCCAGATGACTGTTTCTTGCCTCATTACATCTACATGTCTTTGCTTAGCTTTTGAAGCCCTAAGCTGCTTATGCAACCTTATAGCCTTGTTCTGCCCCTATAGGCCAGACCCTCCAATCCAGGTAATAGAGATAAGTTAATTCTCATTTCCAAGCCTTTTGCTCATAGTTTCTAGCGGGAATGTTCTCAGTCCTTTCTACCTGTCTAAATCCTACCAATCCTTGTAAGGTTTAGTTTAAGCTACTCCTTCAGGCCTTCTCTGTATTCCAGTCTATATTTGATCTCTCCCTTCGGATTATAGATTTAGAGTTCAAAGGGACCTTTGTGATGATCTAGTCCAAAAATTACTTTTGTGAGATGAGAAAATTGAAATCTAGGGAGATTTAAGTGATAGATTAAGGCTACACAGCAGAACTATCTTATAAATTCCTTAAGTAACCATTTGTCATGTATGATATACATCCATATATCTATGTCCTGCAACTCCTCAGTGCATAGCATAGAATATAACATAACTATAGTTGGCATTCATCAAGCTATATTAAGCACTTATGTGACAGTTCCTGTTCTTAAGTAGTTTTACATATTGGAGGGAAATAACATACACAGAAAAATAAATTCTAGATATGTGTACAAGTAATTTCCAGGAGAATAGCACTAACTAGTATGCAGAACAGAAGAAGTATCTTTTGAGCTAAGCCTTGTCTGGAGTTAAGGATTCGAAGAGGCAGAGGTGAAGCACCCCAGTCCCAAGGATCAATGCTTGGAGGGCAATAGGAGATAGAATTTAGTGTACAGGGAATAGTTAGTAGGCCAGTCTGGCTCAGTAAAGATGTGTTAATTGATAATGCTTTAGTGGTAAGAAATGGTAAGACATGCCAGGCAGCAGAACTGCCTTTACTATCATATTGTGGCAGAACCACTTTAGGCAAGTTTCACATAATAGGTGAAGGATGTGAAGAGGAAACCAGATGATCCTAACACAGGCCCCAAGGTATCTTTCTTATGTTGTCCACTAAGTTAGTCTGTCTTCTGCTTTCTCTGTCCAGCAGATAATTAAAAATTGCTAACCTTCATTCAAGGACGTTTTAATAGCTGACAACTTTATGGTTAATTAAAAAGGGAATTCTTTATGACTTTATTGAGAAGCTCATTTTAGATTTAAGAAAACCAAAGCTATTGGTTCCTGATGAGATAGCTTTAGTATTCTAACTTGTCCACATACACTAAACTTTTCAGTGTAGTCAGATACAAATTCCCATTGATATTAGCCTGGCATCTCTAGGTAAGATGTTGAAAACTTTTTTTTTTGTGACTTGATGTTGAAAACTTTAAATGCAAATTGGATTCCTTTAAAATTCCATATATTTTATGTATTGAAAAACATTTAGAACAAAAGTTGACCCTAGGGTGAACTAGGTCACATGGCCCATAGGTTTTCCTGATCCCCAAGATCACATCTTAACCTCACACACTTATTGGATGTATGACTTGGATAAGTCATTTAACCTAAAGCAACCAGAGGTTCCTTATTTTGTAAGCCCTTACAGGGTAGTTGTGAGGATACAGTGAGATATTCTTGAAACTTAAGAAACTTTCTCTGGCTGTCTCCCAAACCTGGAATACTCTCCCTTATCTTTGCCTACTGGCCTCCCTGGCTTCCTTCAAGTCCCTATTAAAATTTAATCTTGTACAGAAAATCTTTTTCAACCTCTTAACTTTAGTGCCTTGCTTCTTGTACACATTTGTTTGCCCATTAGATTGTGAGCTCCTTGAGGGTAGGGGGGGGCTATGTGGTCTCTTTTTCAATGCCTAACAGTACAGTGCCTGGCACAAAGTAGGGGGTAATAAATGTTTACTGATTATGTTCCAAATACTCCAGGTTTTGTCTTCATTAGAAATAGAAAAGTTGGTCATTATTTTCTGTATATTAACGTGCTCATTCTAGCAGCACATGACCTAAAGTCACTGCTTGTAAGTCATCTGATCTGTGGAGTCTCTAGGTCCACTTAAATCAGACTACAGATTGTGGCTAATTTAAAATTAGTTATTAAAAGCTAATAATCCATAATTCAGTAGTACTATCTTTAGCATACATGTGGTATTTTTAAAAAGATTTTTAACAAATAGAATCTAACAGGGTCCCAATAATAAGTGGCTTTGAATTACTTCTATTTATAATGCCTAGCTGTTAACTACAATCTTATGAAGGAAAAAAAGGCTATTTATGAGAATTTATTATTAAGTGAAAAGTGACCTGAAACAATCCTTAAACGTGACCAAATCATGCTAGGTAGCAATTTCCTGCATATGGTAACAGGTAAATTAAAATTTACATTATTTTGTCAGAATAAAGATGGTCTAGTAATATTCACAAACCTCTTAACACAATCTACCCAAAAGCATGGTTTAGCCATACTGGCCCACTTGCCATACTTTACACAAAAGTCTTATTTCCATGACTTTAGTATTGGTTGTCCACCAATTCTGAAATTGCATCCCTCTTCACTTCTGGCTGCTGGAATCCCTGGCTTCCGACTCATGAGGCTCGTGCTCCACCTGCTGCAGGAGATCTTTCTTGGTCCCCTCGCCTGATCATCCCAGTGCCTTCTCCAAATTGACCTTGTGTCTGAATTGTGTACATACATGTTTCTTATATCAAAATGTAAATTTCTTGGGAGCAGTAACCCTTTCACAATTTTGTATCAAGTGTACAGGACAGAATATGAAACATAGTAGGTGTTTAATAAATGCTTGTTGATGGAATGAACTATCAAATCTGCCCTTTTTTGATTGTGGGGAAGGGTAGAGTGAAGAAACAGCTCTGATGCATGGCAATAGAGCATAACTCTGGAACTGGAAAATGCAAAATACTCTGAAATACAAAGGAAACTATCTAAAATGTCCTAGCCAGAAGGGGGTGATTTGTGTAGACATAAGAGTCTGTAAAAAGCAAAGTTAAAAAGGTAATTATTTCTCACTAACTTCTGTACTATCATCTGCTTTTCAGCTCTGAATTTCAAAAATCTGATTTTTAACTGGTAATCGCTGAGCCAGGAACTAAATCACAAGTAACCAGGATTCATAAAATAGAATCTTTTAAAATAGTTCACAATGACAAACATCTTGTAAGATAATTGTTAGTTTATTTACACAAAGCTTTCCTTTTCCTATTAAAGCAAATTCTAGATCAGAAATTTGGTTAGTATAGAAATAGAGCAGAGGTAAGACATCAACATTAACTCGATAAAATACCCTCCCTGTTCTACATATTTTTGTCTGGCTAACCCCAATACTGGTCATTAAAAAGTCCTTGGAATTGTAGAGGTGGCCAAGTGTAATCTGGCTACTGTTTAAATTTTAAAGATTTAGATCACCCTCATTTACTTTAAACTATCTCATAAAGATTATAGTTGATGAGATTGGGAATCTGCTCCTACTTTCATGTATAACATACTAACCAAACATTTAAGACAGTCACAGTGCCCCTTTCCCCCAAAACTTGTCAGTAAAACATGCCCTTTCATCTGTCTGTCTACTTAATGGACTAACTGGTTTGGTATTTGAAAATAATTATCAGTTAATTCATCTGTTGACCCCCTGGGATATTCATCAGTATTAGCTCCTGTCTACAGCTGAGAAAAACAGGTTAACTGTTGACTTGTAAGTCAAGGTCATACAGTGTCCATTAAAAAACGATCTGGAATTTCAAAACTACCACGTTAACAAGTTACCTAACTTTCCAAGTATACAAGCCGGTCAAGAATATGTTTTAAGTAATCATATTTAGAATGTTGAGCATATGACAATCTGCTCAAACATTAAAAATAAAAGTACCAATTATGTATTAGGGATTTCATTTTTAAATATAATGTAAAATATTAGTGTTTGTGTTAACTGACCTCTTAGTCAAGTTTAGATTAAAATGTACAAAGCATTATCTTTCAGTATGGTGTATTTTGAAGCAGTAAAGATATTTCTAATGTCAGTATTCTAATATCTGTTCCTGATTATTCTTCATTCTATTGAAAAAACAAGGAAATCTCCATTTTTAAAAAATCTCCAGATAATACTGAATAATGGTTATGAATGACCACAGCTGGTTACTCTTAAATTAACCATGACAGGGGCGGCTAGGTGGTGCAGTGAATAGAGCACCGGCCCTGGAGTCAGGAGGACCCTGAGTTCAAATCCTGCCTCAAGCTTCAACACAAAACTAGCCATGTGACCTTGAGCAAGTCACTTAACCACAACTGCTACCTTCACTCCCCAAAAAAAGCAAAAAAAAGATTCAGCATGACTCTTAGGATAATGCAATTAGTATTGCCCCATAGAGAATGTGTATGTGTGTGTATCCTAAGTCTTTAAAAAAAAAATCATTTTTGACAAGGGAAAGGATGGTTACTATATTTCCTCAGTTTCAGTCTTAATATCTTTCCAATTTAGTAACACTGAGAATACCTACAATATGGCTTGAACGATTTCCATAACATATAACCTTAAAAGATAACTGCACGTGAACCAAATTGACCCATCTTGCCAACTTCTAGTTCAACAAATATAAAAAAAAATGCAGGGGCCGCTAACGTGGCGCAGAGAATAGAGCACTGGCCTTGAAGTCAGTCACACCTGAGTTCAAATTCAACCTCAGACAATTAGCACTTATTAGCCGTGTGACCTTGGGCAAGTCACTTAACCCTCCTCCCTCCAAAAAAAAAAGATTTGGGCGGCTAGGTGGGCAGTCAATAGAGCACCAGCCCTGGAGTCGGGAAGACCTGAGTTCAAATCCAACATCAGACAACACAAAAAACTAGTCGTGTGACTTTGGGCAAGTCACTTAACCCCAATTGCCTTCGAAAAAGCCAAAAAAAACCAAAACCCCAACCCAAATACCAAAAACGCAGATTCGTTTGGCATTTAAAGCCCTTTGCTCTTTTTAATTCACTCACCCTCAAATATTCTTTTCCATCTAAAATGGCCCCCCGGTCCCACAGAATACTCTTATCTCCATGACTCTCCTTGGGCCGCTCGTGATACCGACTTGCCAGTGTTCTATCTAATTTACTTTTGCCTCTTGGAGCTCCTAAATTAAGCACCACTTCCTACAAGATGGCCTTCTTAATTCCCAGTTATTAGCGCCCGCCTCCACGCTGGTGCTTCTCCCTACAGTGGATGGCTGCTCCGCGCTGCCGGTGCCCGCACACAGTTCCGGATGGATTCAATACAATTTGATTGTGGCAGGTAGCTACTGTACGTAGTTTTTGTGTAGTGCACTGAGAAGGGACCTTCCAACGAGAAAAATCTGGGTTCGAGGTTTTGTCTTTGATACATCTCAGTGCCTGTGTGACCCTAACCTCCACATTTTAGGCCAAATGGTGTCGAACTCAAGTGGAAATGAGGACCACTAATAAAGGAAGACCCGTGTCTCTATTAACTTAGAAAAGTCGCTTATTAATATTTTCTGGGTCTTTTGTATTTTTATTTTACACGGACCACACTGTTACTGATCTGCATTGGTGGAAGGAGTTTTCTCACGGGGAGGAAAAAAAGTCCATCTTTATGCCAACTGAAATCAGCTGCCCAGTCCCCATCCCTATGGTACTTAGTATATGAAGATAACGAGCAACGGATACAACAGTAAAGAAATGTAACAAATCGTTTCCCCTTTCCTAAAACCCCAACTTCTGTAAAAACAAACCTACGCGCAATATACGCCTGCTGGGAGGCAGAATGCCCTTCCAATTTCCAACGTTTTAATTACATTATCATTTAGGTATGTCTTAACTCTAGCCAATCAGTAGTGATTCGAATGTCTTTAAGAAGACAGAAAACCGGTTCCAAAGGATGGCTAAAACCCTGTGGGCTCACGCTGGGTTGCACCACGACCTAGCTTCCCTCATGCTCCCGGCGGCAAGGCACGGCCCCTGACCCCGGGCTTTCACTTTCCCCAGCACTGCTGCCGCCCCTCCCCCTGCCTCGACCGCGAGGCTCCCAGCCTGGGGCCATAAGACATTCCGAGCTACAGCTCGTGTGGTCTCAAGAGGCGCTGAACCGGCGCTTGGGCTCCCCCTTCCGCTGGGTCCGCCCTTCCCGTTACCTTCCCCTTCCCGGGTTCCCCGGCCTCGGTCTCAGTTGCCATGATGACAAGCCGGAGCCGCACGCCCTTCACTCGCTACCACCGAGAAGAAGGGGAAGTGCCGCCTAGAGCGGATGCTCTCGCGCTCCCTCGCGAGCTCACTCTCTGGGCCCGCCCCAGCTCTCCCTCCCCTGCCAGCACCACGTCCGCCATTTTAGAAGATGCACTTTCATTGCAGTGCTCCACAAAGTGGCTACGAGTGCGGCCGACTTGGCGACTGACAACTCCTTTGTTCACTGAAATGGCTCACACCTTCTTTTAAGGCGCTTCCTAACTCCGCCTCCCCGCTGTAACGAACGGGCCGGCAGGGCCGGGGAAGAGAAGGGAAATAGGTCCTGACGCAACGGCGCCACTAGAGTCCCGAGAGAGTCAAAACAGAGCGGATGCCGCACCGGCAGCCACACTTTCCTCGCCTTCCCCCTTCCCTCCCCTCCCAACCGTCGAGCGCGCGTATGCGCGTGCTAGAGGAATGTGGGGGTGGTTAGAGGGAGCGCGCGCGGGGCGGGAAAAGCGGGGAAAGGGCCAGGGATGGTTGCGGCGGGGGAGGGACGAGATAATGGCGCATTGTCCTCTGAGGTTCGACCCGCGTCCTCTCCGTCCGCTGCAGCCGGGGGACGGTTCACCGCTCCCCCTCCGTGTTACGTCACCAGCTGCCCGGGGTTTTCTGGGGCCACCTTGAGAAGCCCTCCTCCCTCCCCCTTGGTTCTCACGTCCCCTCCTCCGCCGGAGATTAAACTCCAAACGGCGAAACCCTTTCTCCAAAAGTCGCATAGACACCCCCCCTTCCACCCCGCTTCTCGGTCCCCTTCCCCTCCAAAAAAAAGAAAACACGGGAGTCCTGCGAGGCGGGGGTACCCGTGAAGGAGACTTGGGGGACAAAATGGAGGCCTGCCGCCTTGTGGGCCAAGATACGTCAGGGCCTGTGTCTGCGGGGCCGGGCAGCGGAATCGGGGTGCTGAGCGCCAGGCAGAGAGGAAGGAAGCGGCGCTTGAGCCAGTCCTGGCCTGACAGAGGAAGGAGGGGGGTCATTCTTGCAAGATGGACGGAGACGCGTAAAGCCCGGGCCCGGAATCGTCATTGACTAGGGATAAGGGCACCTTGTATTTTGAAGAAGAGTGCCGTAGAAACCGTGGCTGCAAAACCGGGCTTCTGTCCTTTGGCCGAATAACCTAAATAAATAAATAGGCCTCCAGGTCTCTCAGGCGTCTGTGTTACTTATGTTTTGTCTCTCCCATGTTCTAGGTCGCAACCCTAGCTGTACAGGAAACTTCCATCATTCTAAGACTCCCTTGGATTTTTCTTGACTATAACCCGCCATGGCTGTGTGCACACTCATTTTTAAATATACGTGACTTTCAGTAAAGTTTCACCGATGAGTTTTTGTTTTTGTTCTTTTTTACATGACAGACTTTTACAGATCAGGCCCCTTGGTGAGAAGAAAGAAAAACCAAGAATCCAGTGACCTTTGAAAATTCAGACGACGTTCTGTGACTGTAGAGACCCCAAAGAGGTCTGTAAAAAGAAAAAGAGAAGGAATCTCTCCTACCTCATTGAAAATAAAAGAGAACCTTTTTTTTTCTTGCAACAAGTATTTGTAGTCGAGCAAAACAAATTCCCTCAGTGGCTGTACACAGAAACAAATTCGTCCCGTTCTGCATCCGAACGCCATCACCTCTCCGTAATGGCTGTTGGTAGCCGCGGGCCTCTGGAATCACGAATGGTGACTCTAGTTTGTTTTTACAGTGTAGGTATGCAATTGTATACATTGTTCTAGTGATGCCCACTTCATTCCTCATTAGTTCATGAAGCTCCTCAAAGTTGTTCATCTTCGTAATGATGTTATTATAGTATAAATTGTTCTACTGGTTTTGCATACCTCCCTGCATCAGATCATGACTCTCCTAGTTTCTTGCAGTGCAATAATATTCCATCATGTTCCTATGCCACAGCTTATTCAGCCATTATCCCATTGTTACTCCCCTAGTTTACAATTGTTATTTCATATTTTGGATGTTGTTATGTATTACTCAAGAGTATCCAAGGATGGGGAGCCTGTGGCCTGGAAGCCACATGCGGTGCTCTAGGTCCTCAAGTGTTACACTTTGATTGAATCCAGGTCCTCAAGTGTTACACTTTGATTGAATCCAAACTTCACAGGACAAATCCCCTTAATAAAAGAATTTGTTCTGTAATAATTGGACTCAGTCAAAAGGCTGTCCCAAAGGACCTAGAAGGCCACATGTAGCCTTGAGCCTTTGTCTACATTTGAAATGAAATTTATGCTAGTAAAGACTAGACTTGAGAGAAGCCAGTGGTGTAAAATTATGGCCAAGGTTTTCTAAGGGAGTTGCCAGTAATGTGATTTAGTATTTATTTTGTACCAGCTTTTAGTGGGTTCTTCAAGCTTCCTTGTTAGGCACATTGGGTGGTTATGGAAAGATATTATATTACCAGGATTTTTAGACCAGAGAATTGAAAAACGTTGCCAAGAAAAATATTGTAAATTTTGAGGTGAATGGTTGTGAACTGATAATGGAAAAATCTTTACAAAATCTGTGCTGTGGGATAGTAAGGAGACTGCTAGTTAGTGTTCAAGAGAGTATTCAAAGAAGATAATATTTTAAAAAGGCAAAACGTATTATTTTGAAGTTACTTGGCTATGTTTGAGTGAGTTCTTTTATTTTTTGCTCGTGTAAAAATACAATCAGGCACCTTTACTTTCAACCTGACCTTGAAAAATTGCCCCTGAAATCTTGAAGTTGGAATAAACATTGCAGTGTCACAGTGGCAAGTCCTAGATTTGGAAGCAGATGATCTGGGTTTGAGTCCCTCAGGTAGTTACTACTTATCTATATGATCTTGGGCAAGTCATTTATTTGATCTCAAGGGCTGCATGACCTCCAACCCACCCTTTCAACTTTAAATCTAAAATGCCATGTATAACTTTCTGAGTGACTATCCAATAGTCTTATACTATCACAGTATTCCATAGTGTGATGATACTTAGGTGTTACCTAATCCTATCCTCTGCTGAATGTTATAATCCCTTTTATAGGCATCCTAGACTGCTTAGAGTGACAGGGAATTTAAAACTCACAAGGTCTCAATTCTAAATTTTAGAAAATTTTTCCTTATATCCAGAAGTGGGGAGATAAGGGCTATCCACTGATTTGGAAAGACCAGATCATTTCTGTTCCTTTCACCATGTTCTAGTGCAAGATTTCATATCCTTGTTTTTAAACAAATTAAGATAGATTAGAAAAAGTCAAATAAAAATATTAATAAAATAAACTGATTCTAAAAGTATGTTTAGTCTGATTATATTGCTTTTGTTGGATGAAAACATAATGCTATTTCTTCTCCAATGTAATAGTATATGCATATTCAAGTATGTACTTAAATTTAATTGTTAATAAATTATAAATTATAATTGCAGAGATTTGCATTTCTTTTTATATATTTAAATTTATTTAGATTAAATAAACTTTGAAACCCCCTACTATTCCATTTCATTAAACCTCTGAACCAATCAAACTGGCCTACTAATAATGATCTACCTTCATTATCCTCCCAGTAACCTTCATCTTTCTTTTCTGTAGCACTTATAGCATCATCAAAGATAAAACAAGAAGGAAATTTAGAATATCTAGTCATTTTACAAATGAGGAAACTGAAGCCACAAGGGTGTGACTTATTTGCCCAGGGTTACATGGTATCATAGAATTTCAAGAGTTGAAAGAATCTTCCCATAACTGATAGCAAATTCTGTTTACATCCTCAACAAGTATTGATCTGATTATTTGAAGAGCTCTAGTGGAGGGGAACTCAGTTTACTCCAGGGATTGTCATTCACTGGAAGGAAAGAAAGTTTTTCCTTAAAGCAACTAAGTGGCATAACGCAAAGAGTGCTAGACTTGGAGTCAGGAAGAGCTGAATTAAAATCCTGCCACAGATACTTACTAGTTAAGTCACTTAAGCTTTCTCTGTCTCAGTTTTATCATCTGAAAAATGAAGATAACAACACATCTCACGCTATTATTGGGAAATTCAAATGAGGCAACATACATTGCTTTGCAAACATTAAAGCACCATATAAATACTAGCTTCATATATATGTATACATTTATATACTATAGAATATACAGAAGTACTACATAAATGCTATCTCTATATATTCGTATATGTGTATGCATATATGCGCGCACACACACACACACACAGACATATTGTAGCTCCTTGTGCATCTCTGGACTAAAGAAAAAAATCTTGGCCATTTTTTTGCATTATAGACCTTCAGATGCTTGATGACTGCTATCATAACAAGTGAAGTCTTCTGTTTAGGTTAATCTCCAGTTCCCTTAATTAGTCTTCATATCACATAATCTCAAGACCTGTCACCATATTGGTCTTCCTTCTCAGGTAATTTTCCAATGTGAAAGAAAAACTATACTCTGCATTTCTCCTCTGTAGTTTGTTAATATGCAGGTGTGTCTACTTAGAAGTTCTTATGGGTAGAGTTACTTTGGCTAATTGGAATTTTTCCCATTCAAGCAATTTCTGCTTATACTTTATAGTAATCATCTAAGAACAGATAAAATACCACAGCAAAGAAAGAGAAAGGTTTTTTAAAATAGAGCATTTTTTTAAATTACTTAGAGCAATAGTAATATTAATGCTGATGCCACCTTGGAGAAATATCTTTCAGAAACCAGTCACTTTTAAACTGTCTTTAACTCCTCTTTCTATCTATTCAAAGATACCTATCTTAATCAAAAATAGTTCTCGCTCTAGTTTGAACACCATTAACAAAACACAACAGTTCTTAGTTTCAGAGAATTAAGATTTATTTCTCAAATTGATGTCAAAAAAAGAAGCATTTATGAAGTACCTGCTACATACCAGGCATTATGCTTAGTGTTAGGGATACAAAGAGAGGCAAAAATAGTTCCTGCTTTCAAAAAACTGCAAACTAGGAGTGGAGACAACAGGCAAACAATATGTATGAGCAAGTTACATGTCCAATTGGAGATCATCTCAGAGGGAAGGTGCTACCATGAAAAAGGATTAGGAATGACTTCTTAGAGTAGGTAGAATTTTACCTGAAATTTGAAGGAGACTAGGGAAGTCGAGAGGCCGAGAGAGAGAGAGAGAGAGAGAGAAAGAATATTCTAGACATGGGAAATAACCAGTGAAAATGAGTCTGGAGATGGACTATAGTGTATAAGAAACAAAGAGCTGGAGTACATGAAAGAGCAGAAGGTATAAGAAGACTGGAAAGTTCCTTCCTAAGAAGCCAGGCTTTAAAAATCAAATAGGGAATTTTATATTTTATCTTGAAAATAATAGAAGAACTAGAGTAGGGTGGGGAACCTGCAACCTAGAGGCCACATGTGGCCCTCTAGGTCCTCAAGTGCAGCCCTTTGACTGAATCCAAACTTCACAGAACAAATCTCCTCAATAAAAGGATTTGCTCTAGGTGTGGGAGTATGGAGTAGGGTGTTTTTTGTTTTGGTTTTTTTTTGCTTTTTGGAGGGCAGTTGGGGTTAAGTGACTTGCCCAAGGTCACACCGCTAGTTTTTTGTGTTAAGTGTCTGAGGCCGGATTTGAACTCAGGTACTCCTGACTCCAGGGCTGGTGCTCTATTAACTGCGCCACCTAGCCGCCCCCAAGTAGGGTATTTTTTGATTGACTATGGGAGGTGAGGGAGAAAATGAGGAGTTGAGGATGATGCCTAGACCAAATGGCAAACCCTTGACATAATAGGGAAATTAGGAGAGCAGGATTGTGAAGGAAGATTAATTTTGAATATGTTGAATTTAAGTTGTCTATAGTACATCTAGTTTGAGATGCTCAGTAGGCAATGGGAAATGTGAGACTAGAGGTCAGAAGAAAGGCTTGAGTCTGAGAAATAGACCTGAGAAGCATTTGCATGGGAAATGTATGCTCACCAGAGATGTTCAGTACTGCTCTCATGGAGAATGTCCAGTGCAGAGTCCAAATTGAAATGTTTTCCTATAAATGGTATTGTCCTTCAAGTGTTCTTGTTCTCAGATTACATCATGCTGATTGTGTTAGGTCCTGGAAACTGCAGAGACTGTCATCTTGTAGATGTGGTAGTGTGTCATCTGAATTACTGATAAACTAAGATCCCTAGAGCACTTGAATAGAGACCTTCTAAGCTGATACTGATTCTTCATTTTGGCTTCCAAGACCACCAACCATCATCATCTAACCTATATCTGTCCAGTCCACAGGAGTAGTATGTGTGGTAGGATCAATGTCTACTATAGGATCTCTGACATATAAACTGGGCTAGTTTTCCCCTAAAATGCAGGTATGCTGTCTGTAACACTTTATTGATCTAGGAAACTAGAGCTCCAACTATTGATACATCTTGATTCCCTAAGGCATAAAAAATTGAGACCATGAGGAGCAAGTCATTTAGATTTGACAGATGTTCCACTGGTTTTTGGACACAACATACTGTTCTGACCAAACACATTTTTATATGGATATGAGGTAGGGAGCTTTATTTATCTCAACCAGTGTTACCCTTGGTGAATAGCCTTTCCATGCCCTTGTTAAGTGCTGAATGGTCTATAAGTATTTAATTTTGTTCCAACACAAAACCTGAAACACCAGGCTGGAGTGAGTCAGACCCAGAATAGCATGACAGATTGGTCAAATGCTTCATTGACATCTGAGTATGCTACGTTTATAGCATTGTCTCAGTCAGTTAGTATAGTTATCTTGCTCAAAAGGAAAGGAGGTTAATCTTGCATGTAATGTTCACTTTCTCTTTCCAGGTATTCATAGAGCATCCTGTTCATTAATCAAACATTCTAGAATTTTGCCGGGGCTAGAAGTCAAGTTCATTGACTTTTAATTTCCAGCATCTACCCTCTTTTCCTTTTTAAAAAAAATTGCCTTTCTCCAGTTATAGCTCTTTTATTTTTCAAAGATCTTTCAGAGATCACTAATAACAATTCAACAATCATACCATCTAGTATTTTCTGTGAGCTAGGATATGGTTTATCTAGTCCTGGTGACTGAATTCCTGTAGGCAGCTGTGTACTCCCTGATTAACACCTATTTATTCCAGATTTGTATGGAATACCCTCATAATAATACAAAATTTTAGGTCTATAAAGAACCTCTGAGAGGATCATTTGACTCCACCACTTCATACATATGAAACCAGGCCTAGAGATTAAATAACTTGTCCTATGTGATTGAGCAGAAAGGAGATGAATTTAGGGCTTCTTCCTCTAGGCCAAGTCTCTTTACATTCTAGCCTTGCTACTTATACCATAGGACCTCATATAATACAAGATAGATGTTCAATAAATATTTGTTAACTTTTAAAAATATGAATTAGCTGTAGTAAAACTGCTAAGGGTCCTTAAGGAGTGTTCAACAAAATGAGGCCTTACTTTAATGCTGTTCTAGGGATCTATACCATGGGACTGCTTTGTAAGTAGAATCATCTTTTACCAAAGTCCTCAGAGTGAATAGTGTTATAGGGTATTTAATAATAATATTTAATTTATATGTTTTATACTTTTCAAAAGCACTTTTACATAATTTTCTTGTAATATGACTTGCTTTCTGTTTTTATGAAAGTTTGATTTATTTGTAATTCAAGGTGGTATTGAGCTACTATTCAGTGGGAAAACATAGGGTCAAAATTTATTAATAAAGGAGCAACTAGGTGGTGCAGTGAATAGAGCACAAGCCCTGGAGTCAGAAGGACCTGAGTTCAAATCTGGCCTCAGACACTTGACACATCTACTAGCCATGTGATTTTGGGCAAGTCACTTAACCCCAACTGCCCTCCAACAAGCAAAAAAAAAATTTACTAATAAAAAGAAATGATTATTGCATTTTTGTTCATGTCACTTTTACCCTGACTTGATACAATAGATTTACCTTTATGTATCCTTGCAAGATTTGCAAGAATTTAGAATATTTGTTTAATGAATAAAAACTGAAAGGATAATTCTTTTAAACTTACAAAGTAAGGGGAGCAAATAATTTTCTACAGATATCTGAGTCAAACCAAATTATTTTGGAATAGGCCCAGGATGTATATGGAGTGAAAATAAATTTTAAAAGGAAAGATTAACAATATGCTAGAAAATTTCAAGGCAGTAAGGGTCAGGTAGTAGGTGGTCAGAAGAACTTATTTATTTTGGAATATTTGTAATTGAAGTATAACATAATTTTTTTTACAAATCAAATTAAGCATTTTTTCCTGAGATACTTAATCTCAATTTACTGCTTTATCTTTGGTTGGGAATGTTTCCCATAATTTAATTTTCTATCCTTATAGTTTTTTTTTAGTAGTTAATGATCTGTAAAAGACAAAAACAAGAACAAGAAAACTAAATAGTAATAAAGACATTCAGTATTTTAAGGATTTCTTGCA
The DNA here is from genome assembly GCA_028646575.1 of Pseudocheirus occidentalis. Taxonomy (NCBI): domain Eukaryota; kingdom Metazoa; phylum Chordata; class Mammalia; order Diprotodontia; family Pseudocheiridae; genus Pseudocheirus; species Pseudocheirus occidentalis. The sequence goes on from CM053593.1 coordinate 113,512,917, forward strand.
TGGAATTATTTTGAAAAAATATTATGATGTAGTGATGGTTGCATGGTGTATTAGGAAAAATGATGAACTTAAAGTCAGGAAACCTAGATTTGCAATCCCAGTTCTGCTACTTACTAGTGGTACAACCTTTGGCAGGCCACTTAACTTTGTCAATGCCTTAATATTCTCATCTATAAAATGAAGGTTTTGTATTTTAATGGCCTCTAAGATTCCATTAATCTATTTGTAATACAAATCATCATCTCTTAATGTAAACACGGCATCAGCTGAATCCCAGATGTACACTGTAGGATTTGTAGACGATGGGAAACTTTTGTTATTCTCTTGTGTTCATTATTTTGTCTCCTTTGCGACCACTAACTGGAGTGCTCAGTTATGTAGACTTTATACTTAGATAAAAGAGAGAGATGTTCATCTATGTGATGTCATTTGAGAAATATTATTCCACTGAAAAGTATCTTCCAATACTGGCCTGTCAGTCTTGCCTGAAATTTCACTTTTAATTCAGTTGTGTTAAGCACTCACCTTTCTTAGAGTTCATTTACAAAATGCAAATACCACCTGGAAGGAATGAAATACTGTCTTAATTGTTAAAGACAAGCACCGCGTGTGTGCGCGCACACACACACACACACACATTTTGTTCTGTTATTTTTTGTTTCCTTTCTAAAACATATATTAGAACTTTAAATGTCAATAGCACTATCTCGACACAACGAAAACCATTTACATTCAAAAGTAATTTAAATATAAAACTCTAATAACATGTGTATTCTTTGTGTCCCTTTCCAGTATCTCTCACCATTTATTTCTGAATGTGGATAGTTCCTCAAAAGTCAGTTTCTACTTTTTTCTCATTTGGTTTTCCTTTTCATATGACTTCCTAAACATCATTTCATAGTGTCTTATATTCCTTAGGTACAATTTCCCAAGTTCAATCCAAGCCCATCCTTTTTTTAAAAAAAATCAATTTTATTTCTTAATGGAGGACCTATGTACCTGTATGGAGTATTGAAAAGAAGAAAACTGGTGGTGGCATAAGATGCTGAGAGATTTTACTTAATTCATAATCCTGCCTAAAGGCAGCTATGATAAGGGGGGGGGGGAGCGACAGAAATTCTTAATCAACCAAGGGAAAGAGGCAATTACAAAAGATAAAATAGTTAATGTTGATTAAATGAAATTGAAAAAAACTTTTGAATGAACAAAATAATTAATGCAACTAGGATAAGAAGAGAAGTGTTTGATGGGGAAAAGAATCTTTGTATCACATTACTCCAATAAACATTAATATTCAAGATATATAGATAACTGACAAACATAAGCTCAAAAGCCATTCCCCAGTAATTTAATGGTCAAATGATATGAAAAAACAATTCTCCAAAGAATTATAAACTAATAAACATATGAAAGAATGATCTAAATTATTAATAATATGAGAATTGCAAATCAAAACAGCTCTGAGGTTCATGTCTCAGCAGATTAACAAAGATGAGAAAAGATGGGAATGGTCAATGCTAAAAAAGATGGCATACTAATGAACTATGGCTGGAGCTATGATTTGGTCCATCTTGAAAAAGTTTGGAATTATTTTTTAAAAAAGTAACTAAAATGTCTATAGCCTTTGACCCAGCACACAACATACCCCAAGGAGGTCAATGATGAAAATAAAGACTCCATCCATGTATGTGAAAATATTTATAGTAGCACTTTTTGTAGCAGCAAAGAAATGGAAACAAAGTAGATGCCCTTCAGTTGGGGAATGCTTAAACAAATCATGGATATGAAACAGTAAATATAAATGAAGACAGAGAAGCATGGGAAGATTTATATGAACTGATGGAAAGTGAATTAAGCAGAACATGACAAACAGCATAAACCATGACTATGTAGTACCTCTGGACTCACCTCTTTAACTTGTACTTGGATTCACAAATTAGGACTCTCATACAGGTGGCTGCTCCCTTACTTTCTAGAGTTCTAGGGTTAGTGCAGCCAGTGATTATTCCTAACCCTATAGCTTAGGAGCTCCCACTAGTTTGCTGTTAACAATCAACCAGTAGACCTAATTAGCTCCTAGGAAAGGCATGTCCTCCAATTGCATAGAAAGAACAGGAATTGTAAAATATTCTCCCTCAAACTCAGACACACACACTTTCTCACACGGGTGGGTGTGATAGGGAAGAGAATGGAAACAAAGTACAGTGGTAGGAAGGCATATACATAGGGAGCTCATGTGGTCAAGGCCAAGTCATGACTATTAACTTTAGGGAAATGTAAGTAGTATAAGAACAAAATACATCAATAAAACTTATTTTAAATAGGTGGGGCCTAGGTGCCTTTTGGGGTTGTGGGAATCTGAGAGCAGATTCCTGGCAAACATCCCAGGAAAAGTTCAGTTAATTTGCATTCACTCCTCAAAGGTCAGGCATTTTATCCCCACGTTGCCAGTGATCTTCCCTCAAACTCTTTTTATTGTATCTACCCAATAAAAGTGGTTAGGTATGGATTATCTATGTGAATCTATAGAGATGATTAATGTGTGACATTTTTCCTCCAACTGTGGGAAGTAGCAGATGGGAAAATGGTGGTAATAGGCAATGCTGTTTTCAACATGTTAAAATGTCCTTAGGACAATATAGAAAAAAATACTGTATCCCAAATTCTTATCCCAATCTCCAACTTTCTTGACCTCTTTGCAGCATCTGCTGCTATTCATCTCCTCTTTAATATCCTTTGATTTTTAAGGGGAACCTGATATAAAACTTTCCTGGTTTTCCTCCCTTTCTGACCAGGACACTGTTCAGGCTCTTCTTATTGTTCTCAACTCTCCTAAGTGAGGTTTTTAGCAAATAATTTATTAGGATTTTGAAATCTCTCATTATTTTTTATTTAATTTTAATCAATTTTGAACTATGTTACATATATATTTATTGCATGTTATTTAACAATTGTTCATCTGGCACATCCTTCCTGTTAGATTATAATATGTATGAGGACAGGGACTCTATCTTGATTTTCTTTCTTTCTTTTTTTTTTTTTAGAGGACAATTGGGGTTAAGTGACTTGCCCAAAGTCACACGGTTAGTTTGTGTGCGTGCGTGTGTGTGTGTGTGTGTGTGTGTGTGTGTGTGTGTGTTTGTGTGTGAGAGAGAAGTGTCTGAGGCTGGATTAGAACTCAGGTCCTCCTCACTTCATCAGTGCTCTATTCACTGTACCACCTAGCTGCCTCTCCCTGTCTTGATTTTCTTGATAGTTCTCCAAGTGCTTAGACTTTAGTTTTTATATGCAGTAAATGTTTGATAAAAAGTCGTTGAATCAGTGAATGAATATATAAACTGTCAGAGTCATCCTGGCTATTCCCTAGCCTCAACATAAAAGTAAATGACTGGGGGATAACTATGGTTAGATGACATGACTTTCTGTACTCATTTGCTATTTTTATTATTTTGTAATTCTAATTTTCATTTCACTAAAGCCAAAATTTAAATGGGTGTTATGCAACATAAACAGTGTTCACAAATGTATAGAAATGTATGTCAGGGATTAAAATCTGAGATGGAAATTTACAGGCCTGTGACAATGAAGACAGTTGCTTCATTAATGTAGTGTCAGTCTGATATAGTAGAAAGCTGGTTGGACTTGAAGTCAAGGGAGAAACAGACTGATACTTAATAATGTAGCACCAGTCCCAAAGTCCATTAGTATAGGTCTCATTATTGGTGGAGATGAATGCCCTGTCCTGCTTGAGGGTCAGGGTGGAGCTGGCAAGAGCAAGAGCTTCAGTCTTGTCTAATCTTATTTGGGACTCTTCAAGCTTTGAGTTGATTTGGGTGCTTTTGGCATCCAGCTTTAAGAGGGAAGATGGAAGAGGCTAAACTCATTTCAGATTGCTGAAGGAAAAGACTCTAGGAAGACATGAGAGGATCTGGCAGTCTCCATCAGGTCACTATCACTGACTTGCTATTCTAGAAGCTTTGCTCACTTGGGTGAGATCTAGGCCTATCTCTTGGTTGACTTAAGTTACTTTGCTCTGGAATGGGAGAATTCCTTTATTAAGTGTTGTCTGGTATATATCCCATTGTAGTGCCAACATGATATTCACAGTGCCTATGCAGCTATGAATATGCTAGTGTAATTCTAAATTGCAAAATATAACAGACTCTCCACAGGGAAGACAGAACCAAAGCATTTATTCAAGCACCAGAAAGCCAAATCCCAATAAGAGAAAGCCAAATCCATCATAGCAACAAAGAAATCTATACACAGTAACAATGCAGGGGGCACTGCTATACCCAAACCTTCATCCTGCTACAGCCTTCCCACAAACATACACTAGTAGCTAGTTGCCTGCTTCCTCTCTCTCCCTCACTTCTAACTACTCTGACCAACTTCCTCTGGGTTCTGCTCTACCCTTCCTGCTCTACCCATTCAGCAAGCTCCTCCCACCACAGACTCATGTGATTCAGGCTTCCATGTGACTCAGATAGGTCATGTGGGCCTATTAATGGATGGGAAAGATCTTCCCATTAAGCAAAAAATAAAAAAATAACAATATACCCATGTATACCTTCTCTGATTTCTGTTTTAATAATAATTTGGATAGATGAATTTCTTTTCTGTTCACTGTGGAACTGGTAGTTGATGGGAAGGGAGTCAAGTCTTGAATATAAAACTTGGGGTCCTCCCACCCCCAAATTTAGTGAAAGAGTGATCAAAAGTTAGTTTAGACCTGATAATATCCCCTGGTCCAGACTAAAAATATTAAAGCCAGCACATAGGTATAATTCTAACTTGAGAACAGAATGGTGGCTTTCAGCCCCAACTTCCTGGCAAAAGAGGGTAGAGAGATCTATTCTGTCTCCCTTCAAGCCACACAATGACGCCCCCATGCTACACGTGAAGGGATAGGCTCTTACTTACGTCGGATTCTCTGCAGGTGGGGCTTAATTATATTCCTTGGACAAGAGGTAAGGAACCTGTAGCCTCAAGGCCACATGTTGGCTTCTAGGTCTTAGGGCGCATCTAACTGAACTGAGTCTAAGTTTTACAGAATAAATCCTCTTATTAAGGAAATTTATTCTGTGATGTTTGGATTCAGTCAAAGGGCTGTACTTGAGGACCCTGAGGGTCACATGTAACCTCAAGGCTGCAGGTTCCCCACCCCTGCACTTAGACAATTCCTTTATCTTCTCAGCTTTAGTTTTCTCATCTGAAAACAGGGGTAACAGAAGATAATAGGATGGAGGGAAATACAAAGTAGTCCTAACTATGAATGTGAATGGGATGAGCTCACCCTTAAAACAGAAACAGAGAGCAGAATGGATTTGAAACCAGAATCCAACAGTATATTGTTTAACAAGAGACACACTTGAAACAGAAAGAGTTCAAATAAAGGGCTGGGGCAGAATTTAATATGCTTCAGCTGAAATAAAAAGGCAGGGGGTGGCTAGGTGGTGCAGTGAATAGAGCACTGGCCCTGGAGTCAGGAGTACCTGAGTTCAAATCCAGCCTCAGACGCTTAACACAAAAAACTAGCATTGTGACCTTGGGCAAGTCACTTAACCCCAAATGCTCTCCAAAAGAAAAAATAAATAAATAAAAAGGCAGGGTTAGCAATCATGATTTCAGACAAAGCAAAAGCATAAACAAACCTAATTAAAAGAGATAATCAAGAAAACTAAATTTTGCTAAAAGGTACTATAGACAATGAAGTAACATCAAAAAATTTTATAGCAAGTTTCTCTGAGGAAGGCCTCATTTCTCAAATTTATTTTGAGTATAGAACTGAGTCAAGTTTATAAAAATAAGAGCCATTCCCCAACTAGATAGTCAGAGGATATGAGCATGCAGTTTTTAAAAATCGTATAATTAATTTATTTTTAGTTTTCAGCATTCACTTTCATAAGATTTTGAGTTTTGAATTATCTCCCGCACTCTTCTTCTCCCCTCTCCCCAAGATGGTATGCAATCTGATATAGGCTCTACTTGTACATTCATATTAAACATATTTTTACATTAGTCATGATGTAAAGAAGAATTAGAACTAATGGGAGGAACCACGAGAAAGAAGAAACAAAACAACAAAAGAAAAGTAGGGCAAATAGTACTCTTAGACTCCAAAGTTCTTCCTCTGGATGTGGGCAGCATTTTCCATTGTGAGTCTTTTGGAGTTGTCTTAGATTTTTTCAGCTGCTGAGAAGATCTGAGTCTATCAAGGTCAATCCTTGTACAACGTGACTCTTACTGTGTGCAGTGTTCTCCTGTTTCTGCTCTTTTCACTCAGCATCGGTTCATATGCATCTTTCCAGGTTTTTCTGAAGTCTGCCAAGCAGGCAGCTTTTAGAAGAAATCAAAGCTATATCTAGTCATATGAAAAAATGTTCTAAATTACAATAATTAGAGAAATGAAAATTAAAACAACTCTGATGTACCACTTTACACCTATTAGAAATGACAAATGCCAGAGGGCATAAGGGTAAATGGGTAGATTAATGAACTGCTGGTGGAGTAGTAAACTGGTCTAATCATTCTGGAGAACAATTTGAAACTATGCCAAAAGGCTATAAAATTGTGCATACCCTTTGAACCAGCAATGCCACGACTAGATCTGTATCTCAAAAAGATCAAGGAAAAAAGAAAAGGACCTATATGTGCAAAAATATTCTTAGCAGCCCTTTTTGTGGCAGCAAAGCATTGGAAGTTGAAGGGATGCATGTCTTTTTGGTTTTTTTTTTTGGGAGGACAGTTGGGGTTAAGTGACTTGCCCAAGGTCACACGGCTAGTTTTTTGTGTTAAGTGTCTGAGGCCAGATTTGAACTCAGGTACTCCTGACTCCAGGGCCAGTGCTCTATTCACTGCGCCACCTAGTCACCCCTGAAGGGATGCATGTCAATCAGGGAATGGCTGAATAAGCTGTGGCCTATGATTGTGATGGAGTACTATTGTGCTGTGGGAAATGATGTATGGGACTGGTTTCAGAAAAACATGGCAGGATGTATATGAGCTGATGCAAAATGAAGTGAGAACTGAGAGATAATTATGCATAGTAAAAGTAATGTAATGATGATCAGCTATGAAACACTTGGCTACACTGATCAATACAGTGATCCAAGACAATTCCAAAGGACTCATGATGAAAAAAATTCTATTCACCTCTAGAGAGAGTTTATCAGTTGATAAACTCTGAGTGCAAATTGTTTCTTTTATTTTCCCACTCTGACTTTATTTATTTATTTTCTTCTTTATATCACTAATTTCCACAAGATTTTGAGTTACAATTTTCTCCCCATCTTTCCCCTACCCCCCTACCTTAAAACAGCGAACCCACTGTAAAGCCCCTCCCCTAATCTGCTCCCTCCTATGTCCTCCCTCATAGCCCCTCTAACTTTCCAGAAGGGCAGGATGTATAGTGCCTGTATATCTTAATTCCCAGTTGCATGTAGTTAATACTAATAATAATCTTTATACATATATATTTTTAACATTTGATTATAGAACTTTAAATTCTGGATTCTTTCCCTTCTTCCCTTATCACCCATCCCCCCACTGGAAGGACAAGCAATTCAATATTTGTACATAAGTAAATACACAGAACATTTCCACAGTGGACATATTATGAGAGACTGATTATATGTCCTTCCTTCCTATCCCACCCCCACCCTTGTTCTATTCTCTACACTCTCCCTGTCCCTTTACAGAAGTGTGTACTTCCAGCAGCCCTCCCCCTCTCCGGCCCTCCCCTCCATCATCCCACCTCTCATCCCCATTCTCCCTACTCTCCTGTGTGGCAAGATACCCAGTTTAGAGTGTATGTCATTCCTTCCCTAAGCCAAATTCAATGAGAGTAAGGTTGACCCTTTCCCTTTTGCCTTCTTGTTCATTGTAATAATCGTCGCTAGCCTATTCTATATGAGATGATTAACTCCATTCTGTCTCTCCCTGTCTCCTCTCATTCTACTCCTCTCCCACTTCAGAATTTCACCTTTTAAGGCATCATCATCCCTTCCTATTAAGTTGATCCTGTGCCATCTATGTACACATATATACACATACTCAGATATGTATTCATATGCATATATATATATATACCCTCCTATATGTGTATGTATATGTATATATACATTTGTATTCCCTTCATCTATCCTCATACTGAGAAAAGTTTCATAAGTTACAATTATTGTTTTTCCATGTTGGCAGGTAAATAGTTCAACTTTGATAAGTTCCTTATGATTCCTTTTCCATGTTTGCCTTCTCATGCTTCTTGTATTTGAGTGTCAAATTTTCTTTTCAGTT
>CM053593.1:113521711-113545635 GCA_028646575.1 Pseudocheirus occidentalis
ATAAAGTCATTTGCTTCCATTTGCTCCACTCTAATTCTGAAGGAATTATTCTTCTCAGTGAGCTTTTGAGATTCTTTTTCCATCTGGCAAATTTGACTTTTCAAGGCATTCTTCTCCTCATTGGCTTTTTGGGCTTCTTTTGCCATTTGAATTAATCTATTTTTTAAGTTGTTATTTTCTTCAGTCAGGTTGTTGACTCTCTTTTCATGATTTTCTTGCATCATTCTCATTTCTCTTCCCAATTTTTTCCTCTACTTCTCTTATTTGGTTTTCAAAATCCTTGTTAAGCTGATCTATGGCTTGTAGGTATTCTTCATATTCCTTGGAAGCCTTTGGTGTGGGAGTTCTGACTGTGTTGTCTTCCTTCCATTCCATTTTTATCCCCAAGAAAGGATTTTAGAGTTCAGCTGCTGTTCTTAATTTGCTTCCTTTGCCTGCTCATGTTGCCAGTGAATTACTTGATTTTTTAAGTTCTGTGGAACTGTGCTTCTAGAGGGGAAAGTTCTGTCTCAAATCACTGGAGTTTTTGCAACTGCCAGAGCTATTAGGAGGCTACTGCCGCCCCCACCAGCTTTGGCTCACTGAAAACGCACCCCAGGACCACCACCCAAGACCACAATCCTGATCCAGGCCACTCAACGCAAGAGCACTTAGCCTGAAAACAATTGCTTGGTCCCCCTGCAGTCTGCAGGCCGGGAGCTCTGAAGCAGCCAGGTGGAAGCCACTGCAGGGCTGCTGCTTCTGCCGCTTCCTTGCCCTGGAGGCAGTTTGGCCAGACTGTCTTTATCCCCCAAATTTAGCTAAATTCCACTGACCTTTCACTTAAGTCTTTGTTTCTTATGGCTTGATAATTCTGGAAACTGCCACAGTTGCTGCTGATCCACTCTCCTTAAGGCTCCAGCTGAGGCTCCTCCTGGCCACCCCCAGGGCCAAGCCACTGTTTCAGGCTGGGCTGGTTTTGGCTCCCAGTGCTGAAATGAGTTGCCTTCAGTTGGAAATGTGTTTTTCTGTATTTTTGTGTAAGTTTCTGGAACCCTAAAATTTGTTTAGAGTCATATTTTATGGGTATTTGAGGTAGCTATGTGCAAGCTGCAAAACCTAGCTGCTTCTATGCCACCATCTTGGCTCTGCCCATCAATGGATTTTTACTAAGGTGATATAGTCAGAGAATGTAGTACAAAACATCACCCCCAAATCAGGGAGGGGCACACTCATCCACAAGTACATGAACTTGGAACACATGTTGTGGCAAAGTAAGTCCTGATCGCCCCTTCACAAGGCTCCCACCAAACTATTCCCAGGTATGGTGTAGTTTCTCTCATGTAGAGTTTGACCTTGGCTCTCAATGGAGATTGCCATCAGCTGCTAGGATGTTCATGAGGATTCCAAGTCTTTCAGGCCTTCCTAAGTTCACAGTGTTTTTCTCTGGTCAAGTGCTAGAGGAAGATGGAAGAGGAAGGCAGAGGCTCTTCTCCTGCCTCCCCCACCCCACCCCCAAATAAACTGATCCTCTCAGGGGCTTGTCTGGAACTGTTTCCACCCCTGGGCTGGCAGGGTGAATCCTGAGTTTTGAATTGGCTTGATCATTTATTCAAAACTCACAGGGCACAACTTAGTCTCTTCAGCCTATTCTTACACACTTCCTGTATGATATCATTTCACTCGTTGGAAATACTCTACTCCTTCCCCACTTGATTAGTCAGGTGGTTTGTACTTAGTTCAATGCCTTTGATTGATTTATTGATTCAATAAAGGTATTCTCATCTGAGAAAGGTATCAGGGCAAGAGTCTTTTTCTAACTAACTAAAGTAGGGTGGAGTGATTGATTGATTCAATTGATCCTTATATTTGTGATAACAGAACTGGAAAACAAATCTTTTGCCAAGTGAGACGACTGAAAGTGCTTAACTGAGATTAAAATGCAGGGAGATATTGTGGACACATGAAAGAAAGTAGGGCTCCTTGGAATCCAAGTTCAAGTTTAAAGGGAGGAAAGCACTAAAAAGAAAAAAATTTTGAACTTGGGGCAGAAAAATATGTCCACATATGGTAGAAATCCTTTCAAAAGTCAACTCCATAGTGCCTTCCTAAAAATTCAATGATTTTTGAAAATGTTAATATTTTTATTTTGATATTATGTTAAGTATAAGAAGTTATTAAAATTCACAGTTTAAATCGTCTTGAGCAGTCACCTAACATAATAGGAAGGCTACAGCTTCAAGCTGAGATGATGAATCATGGCACATTGCTACCACCTGGTGGCAGTGTGCCCAAACTACAGTCTGCGATGTAACTAAGGGGAAAAAAATCAGCCTCCAAAGGAACTGAAACTTCAAATAAGTCACAGACTAAAGGTAATACTATTGTTCCATTGATGAAATACATTTTTTTAAGTCTTTCTTTAGCTCTTGGTTCTTTTTTATTAAAAAAAAATAGGGAGGCTTTTGTTTTGATTCTTCTTACACAACATGACTAATGTGGAAATATGTTTAACATGATTGGACATGTATAACCTGTATCAAACTGCTTAATATCTTGAGGAGAGGGGAGGGGAAGGAAGCAAGGAAGGGAGGGAGAAAAATCTAGAAGCCAAAATTTTGTGAAAATGAATGTTGACAACTATCTTTACATGTAATTGGAAAAAATATTAAGGGGAAAAAAAACAGGGAGGCATAACAGAAATTCATTCTAAATCAGTTCAACAAACATTACGCCCTTTCCGTGACCAAGGTACCAAGAAGGCCAGAAATACATGAGAAGAAAGGAAAATACTTATAGCTAGAAGAATGGGGAGGAGGAAGTACCTGAGCTCAGTATCAATAAACAATTATTAACTGGAGTAATAGTAATCATTATATTATGCCAATATTAATTAGCATACTAATATTTCCCAATTATCAGTATTAATAAAGATAAAGAATATGAAAAGAAGAGATGAAGAGGGAATGCCCACTTGGCACAAGAACAGTAGTGGGAGATGGCACAATGACCTCTGGGAAGAGTTAATACATAGTTTAATTTGCCTGACCATAAATATATGACATTAAATAAGCCTAGAAATACAGGTTGGAGACAGACTGTGTGGGCCCTAAATGGTAGGCTTAGGAGTTTGTCCTTATCCTAGAAGCAAAGGAGATCCACTAAAGGTTTCTGAAGACAGATAACTGCCTGGGAGTTTGGAGGTGACGGTCCTTGTCCTATTTATGCCGCTGACCAGGAGGTACTTCATCTCTCATCAGTAAGATGAGCAGGTTAGACTGGATCTCTAAATCCCCTTCCAAAGTCCAAATGTCTATGGTTTTTTTTAAGTTTCTAAAAAAAAATAAAGGATACAGAGATCCCTGAAATTGTGAAAATTCCAAGTCTTGGAGACCTTATGGTAGGATATGTAGAGTCTCTCTCTTTCTCTCTTTCTTCATACACACACACACACACACACACACACACACACACACAAACACACACACACATATTTAATATGTATTTGTGTGTCTATGTGTTCAAAATTACATTGGTGGGGGGAAAAAATCATTTTTTCCTATACTAGATTTAAGATTGTCCCCAAATAAACTGTAAAAATAAGAAATTTGTCTTTGTTTTTTCCATGTACCCCTTTAATTGACATTCTATATTCTGACTCCCTAGGACTCAGGCTTGATCTCCCAAGGCAATTTTTCTCTGGTGTGAATTCTTCCACCACTTTTTCTACAATCAAAGCCTACCTGGTTTACCTTAAAGTATCTGCTGTTTCACCTCTGTTATGATCATGAGAATCTGAAGATCTTCCCTGCCCCTTAACAGCCCTAAGGGAATTTGGAGGCCTTCCCTGAATTGAAGATCTTCCCTGCCCCCTAACCAACTGAATGTAACCACATGGAGCCTGCGGTGGGAGGAGTTTGCTGAAGGCTGGAGCAGAGCCCACAAGAAACTGGGAGTCAGAGCAGTTAGAGCTGGAGGGAGAGAGGTCACACCTGGCAGACAGTTTGTGAGTAAATTGTTTGTTTGTGGGAAGGCTAAAGGATGGTGTAACTCTCTGCTATGTTGTGGTGTACTAACTTCTGTATTGCTATGATGAATTTGGTTTCCTGGGGTTTCAATGTTTTGTTTCTACCTTAACTATGGAGAGTCTGTTATATTTTGTGCCTGAGCACCATGCCAGCATATTTACAGTCGTCATAAGTTCTGTGAATATTGCATTGGCACTACGTCTTTACATGAAAAAGTACATTTCATTTTGACAAATATTTATCATGATTCTACTATGTCTAGAGTATGGTGCTGGGAGAAATAGAGAAGAGGAAGAGGTAGAGAAAATACTTATAGTAAAAAATGAATAAGACACAGTTTCTATCATCATGGAGTTTAGTAGGAGAAAAAGGACACAAACAGCACCTTCTCTCCAATTACACAATACAACTCTATTTCAGGCTCTTATCACCTCTCCCCTGGACTATGACAGTGACTTCATCTCTGGTCTCCCTGTCTCAAACCTCTTCCTACTCTAGTCCTATTCTCCTCTGTTGCCAAGTTGATTTTTCTAAAGCATAGATTTAGCCATCTTTTTCTCTTATTCACACATACACACATACTCTCTTTCTGTCTGTCTCTCTCAGTCTCTCTCCCTCTCTCTCTTTCCTTCTCTCTCTGTCTCTCTCTGTGTCTCTCTCTGTTTCTCCCTCTCTCTCTCTCTGTCTCTCTCTCTCACTCTGTCTCTCTCTGTCTCAGCTTCCTATTATCTCCAGGATCAAATGTAAACTCATGTTTGGCATTTGTAAGCTGGCCCCTTCCTACCTTTTCAAGCCTTCTCAGAACCTGCTTCCTTCCACATCCTCTATGCTTCAGCAACACTGGCCCATTTGCAGTTCCTCAAGGAGGATTCTTCATCTCCTCCCCATGCCTTTGTAGGGGCTGTCCCCCAGGCTTGGAATGCTCTTACCCCTCACCTCCAACTCCAAGACTCATCTTAATCCCACCTTTCCTCATCCCACCAACTTCTCCTTTCAAATTATCTTCATATACTTTGCATGTATCTTGTATGTATGTAGATATTCACATCTTTTCTTCCCTGTTAGACTGTGAGGTGCTTGGGGACAGCCAGTGTTTTCCTTTCTTTGTATTTCTTGTGTATAGCACAGTGTATGGCACACAGTAAATTCCCATTTTTGCAACTATGTGGAGGATGGATCAAAAAAAAAGGAAAAGAAAGATTGAAGAGAGGGAGACCAATTAAGAGATCACTGTGATACTCCAGGTGAAAGGCAATGTTTTAGATGCAGAAAAGAAAAACCCAAACTCTAAACATAATAAAGATAAGAGGAGCCACAGCAGTAAAATGTATGTCCTCCAGGGGGAATATCATGGAGGCCATACTGTAACCTAAGCCAAGAAGGCTATTCAGAGATGAGTGACCAAGGCTGAAGCAGCCAGAGCACTGGGTAAGAAATACTTCAGATGCCCTAACAAAAAAACAGAAGAGGACAAATTTAAGTGCTGAAAACACTCCTATTCTCTAAATGTACAATTTATCATTTGTTAAAATGCACACACTTGTGCTTTTAGGCAACGAGGTGGTAAAGAGACAGAAAGCTGGAGCTGAAGACAGGAAGATCCAGGTTCTGACTCTGACCAGGTGACACTGGGCAAGTCACTTAACCACTATCAACCTCACATTCCTCATCTGTCAAATGAGGGCAATAACAGTACCTACATCCTAGGGTGGTAGGGAGAATAAAATGAGATGATATTAGAACCTTTTTAATTATTTTTATTAAAACAGAAGGAGGAAAAAATAAATAAAAACAGATGAGAATATTTAATATCAACACCTAACACAAAATATGAGTATGACTTTCTCACCTATCCTTGAAGAAACTTGGGACAGCCAAATCCTAAGAGAACAATTCAAAACAAGAATTCATTTCTCTTTTTAAAAAAATTACTTTGTAGATAATTACTTTTTCCCTTCCCAAGGATGTGGATTTCATAAGATCTCATTTCATTTATTAAAATGTTCCTGTACTTGTTAGTTAAGAGAAAATCAGACCATTTAGCCAATAAAAAAAGATACTATTTAATTGCAATCCAGTGACCTTTTGTTCTTTGTTGCTTTCATTATACAATGAAACTTGTGATAACATCCAAAATTTAATAAAGGTTTGGCATGGTTCATAACAGCCAGGAAACAAATCAAAGAGGTTTGTTTCTATTGCATAGCAATTGCATCTGACAATCATGATGTTTCCTTAACACCATTAATTAATAACAGTGTCCAGGAGGTACAGAGAACTCAAGGAGGTACTTCATGTGAATGTAAGCTATAATTCCTTTCCTTATTTGAATGGCTGGGAATGACTTCAGTCCCAAAGGTTTAAAACACATAGATATTTCAAATTGTTAGGTTCATTAAGTGTTAAAAACATTTAATACCTAGATTTTCTTAGGTCTAAGTCTGCCCAGAGGTTGGATGGTTAATAATTGAAAAGTCTGAATTTCAGGGTTTACGAAGGATAAAAACTGATAATATTCAGTCAGACATATTTCTAGCACCACAATCACAGAGCACTTAAAATGCTTCTCAATCCCAACCTTCAGCACTTGCTGCTATTCTGGTACTAGGTCTCTTAAAAAGTTGGAGTTGGTCATCCTGCCAAATGATGTGGGGTATGTGAGTCAGAAAGGAAAGTACAAAAATTATGATGAGAACCAGAGCCTAACTCAGGCAGAATCCAGAAACATAAAAAGAAACAAGAGGAAGAAAGAATGCTTTAATCTTAACACTTTTAAAGGTAGATATTAGCCAGCTTATTTTTTAATTGAAAAAGGAAAATAGTAAATAAAGCCAGGACCAAAGATAGATAGATCCCATAAGAGATCTTCTCAAAGTTGACATCAGCTCAGTCACGGTTGTGCCTTTGGTCAGTCATCCCTGAATCCAACTTAACTATGCTAACAGCAGATCTTTCCATTTTGTCAAGAAGTATGATATTTAATTTGATAAGCATGAATTAAGTGACAATCTTGTGCAGGGTGCTGTGTTCAATGCTGGGCATATAAAGACAAATACAAAACTGTCCCAGGCCTCCACGATCTCACCTTCCACTGAGGAGATGTAATATATACACAGATAAGTAAATGCAAAATCACATCAGAAAGAGTATTGACAACTGATACATCAGCCAATCAAGCAATAAACATTTATTAAGCATCTATTATGTGCCTGGCCCCATGCTAAGCAATGGGAATACAAAAAGAGGCAAAGGACAGACCTTACTCCCACAGAAAAGACCTTTTGTAGGAGGCAGTATCTGAAACCTTTAGGAATCTTAAAAGATAGAGATGAGGAAGAAGTACAATCCTGACATGAAGGATGGAGGCCGCATATGAAATGTGGAGTTTGGGGAAGAGCAAACAGGTCAGTTTGGCTTAAGTATGGAGTGCGTGAAGGATGTAACTTAGAATAAGTCTGAAAAGGTGGATGAGAAACAGACTGTAAAGGGCTCAGTCACAATTGGAGATTTTGTACTTTTTTAAGACATAATAAGGAAGGAACAGATAGGTGGTCCTGGTAGGCCCCAGAATCAAGAGGACCTGGGTTCAAATATGACCTCTGACACTCATTATCTATGTGACCCTGGACAAGTCACTTAACTGCTGTCTGCCTCAGTTTCCCCATCTGTAAAATGAGGATAGCAACTACCTCTCAAGGCAGCTGCAAAGGTAAAATGAGATCATTGTAAAGTGCTTAGTACAGTGCCTGGCACTTAGCAAGCACTATATAAATGTTAGCTACTTTTAGATTAAATTATAAATAGTATAGTTAAATGATAGAGTAAAGACACCAAAATTTAATTTTTAAGGGAGGAGGAGGATCTGAACTAGGATGCTGGCTACCTGTGGAGAGAAGGGGATGGACACAGAAGATGTAATGACAGAATCAATGTGTTGGCAACTGATTGAATTTGGAAGGAAGTGAACAGCAGGAAGAGACATAGATATCTGCAAGGCTACAAACCTGAGTGACTAGAAGAATGGATGTGCCCTCAACAGAAAGACAGGGAAGTTTTGGAAGATGCATGGGCTTAATGGGTGAAATACAATGAGTTCTGTTTTAGACATGTTGAGTTACACATGCCTATGGGATATTCAGCAGGTAGTTGAAAATGTAGAGTTAGAGTTCAAGAGGGAGATTAAGACTAGATGTGATATATCTATTTTGGAATCATATATATATATAAATAATATATATATATTAATATAATACTTGAGCACTTGAAAGTTGACGGTATCCTCTATATCAGGAGAGAAGGAAAGACGAAGGGGCTGATAACAGAGCTATAAGGGACACCCATGCTTAGCAGGAAGGAAAAAAAATAATGATCCATCAAGGATATTAAGACAGAGTGGTCAAACAAGCAGAGGAAAACCAAGAGAGAGCAAATAGTGTTACTGAAGTCATGGAAGGAAATGGTCAATAGTCTTAAAAGCTACAGAAAAGTCAAGCAGAATTAGGACTGAAAATAGGCCATTGGTTTGCCTAGAACACAGGAAATGTTTATTGACTGACTGACCAATGGTATACTTGGAAAATCTTAGGAGCAAAGATACTAATTAAGACAATTTTTTTATCATAGCTGCAGGCCAGAAAATTAACCATCAAAAGTCATTTCTATATAATAATAATAACAAAAAAACCAAGAAGCAATCAGAGAAAGGGAAACCTAATAACAGATAACTACAAAATGCATAAAATATCTGGGGATCAATCTTCAAAAGTACACAAGAGACTTATATAGGTTTAATTACAAAGTGCTCCTTAAAGAAATAAAGAACACCTAAATAGCTGGAGGAATATTCAGTGCTCATGCCTAGGCCATGCCAAAAGAACTAAAATGACAATAATATGCAAAGCTAATTTATACTAGTAATGCTATTCCCATCAAATTACCAAGGGAATACTTTATAAAACTTGGTAAAAATAATAACAAAATTCATTTTGAAAAACAAAATATCTAGAAAATCAGTGTTTCCCTGGACGAAAAGAGGTAGTACTTCCATACCTTGAAATATATTACAGAACAGGAATCATCAAAACCATGTGGTATTGGTTAAAAAATAGAGAGACTGATCAGTGATACAGACTAGGCAAAGGAGAATTTCAATAACCTTAGGTTTGATATGGTAGAAAACATAAATTATCTAGGGGGGGAAAAAGCCTTTATTTGATAAAAACTGCTGTAAAACAGATTCAGAACAACACCTTACACTATATTCTACAATATATTCTCAATAAATAGATGGCCTTAATATTAAAGATTATACTATTAAAAAAATTAGAAGAGAAATAGGTCACATACTTCTCACACAAATGGTTAATAGATAGATATACTCTTAACCAAATGGGATAGGGGCAATTAGAAAAAAAATCAAACATCTAACTTTGATTACATGAAATTGAAAAGCTTCTGCACAGACAAAATTAATGCACCTAGAATATGAATGAAGTAGTAAAATGGGGAAAACTCTTTGTATTAGATTCCTCTAATAAAGAGTTTGGTATCCAAGGTATATAAATAATTTATATATGTATACATATGAATGCATATATATACATACATATATATATATATATATGACTAATACTCATTGCCTAATAGAAAAGTAGTCAAAAGATATGAACAGTTGTCAAAAGAAGAATTGCAAAGCATTCACAATTACAAGAAAGAATGTTCCAGATCATTAATAATAAGAGAAATGCACATCAAAACAATCCCTGGGGTTTCACCTCACACCTTGGAAATTGACAAAAAAAATGGCAATAATCAAGTTGGAGGGATTGTGGAAAGATAGATAGACACACTAATACACTGTTGGTGGAGCTGTGACATGGTACGTTCATTTTTAAAAGTAATTTGGAATTACACAAATAAATTGATTAAAATGTCCATAGTCACTGAACCAGAAACTCAATTACCAGACTTATACCTCGAGGAAGCCATTACAAAGAAGAAAGTCCCCAGATACACCAAAATATTTATAGCAGTACTTTTTGTGATAGCAAAGAATTGGGAACAAAGTAGAAGCCTATTAATTAGGGAATAGCTACACAGGTTGTGGTACATAATGTAATGGAATATTACTGAGCTGTAAGAAATAATTTATGTGATAAATACAAAGAAGCATGGAAAGATCTATAATGAACTGATGTAAACTGAAGTAAGCAGAGCCAAGGAAACAATATACACTGTGACTACCACAATGTAAATGAAAATAACAACCACACATCAAAAAATAAAAAGGAATGCAACAGAATTAAAAAGATCAAGCGGGGGGGAGGGCAGAATCAAGATGGCAGCATAGAAGCAGGAAAACTCCATGGTTCCCCCTATAACCACCTCAAATACCTATAAAATATTACTCTAAACAAATTTTAGAGCTACAAAATCCACAAAGTTATGGAGAGACACAAAACTCCTGCTGAAGGCAGTGGACAGGAAGGTTTATCACAGCATGCTGGGAGCTGAGCCCAGCCCCACATGAGCCCACTGTTTTAGCCCCAGGGTGGCCCGACCAGCCTGGCTGGAGCATTTGGGAGAATGGATCACTAGCAGCTGTGGCAGTTTCCAGAATTATCTACCCATAAATGCCAAAGACAAAGTGAAAGGTCAGTGGAACTTGGCTGTATTTGTGGGGGATGGAGGAGCAGGTCTGGCCCTCTGCCCCCAGAGCCAGAAGCATTGGAAGCAGTGGCTCTGCAGACACCTTCACATGGCTGTTGTAGAGCTCCCAGCCTTCAGATAATAGGGGGGCCAAGAGACCATTCAGAAGCTAAGTGCTCTTGCCTTAACCTGCCTGGATCGGGATTGGGATCTTGGGTGGTGGTCCTAAGGTGTATGACCTGTGAGCCAAAGCTGGTGGGGGCTATAAAGAAAGCACCCTCCTAATAGCTCCAGAAGCTATGAAAACCTCAGTGATTTGGGACAAAGCTCTCCTCTTGGAAGCAGAGTTCTACTGTGGCAAAGAGCTCAAAAGTCAAGTATTTGAGTGGCAACATAAGCAAGCAAAGAAAGAAGAGCAAGCCCAGAAATCAAATCTTAGATTCCTTTTTTGGGGACAAAGAGGATCAAAGCATGGAACAGGAAGAAGACAACACAGTCAGAACTCCTGCACCAAAAGCTTCCAAGAAAAATATGAACTGGTTACAGGCCATGGAGAAATTCAAGAAGGATTCTGAAAATAAAGTAAGAGAAGAGGAGGAAAAATTGGGAAGACAAATGACAATGATTCAAGAAAATCATGAAAAGAGAGTCAGCAACCTGACTGAAAAAAATAACACCTTAAAAAATAGACTAACTCAAATGGCAAAAGAGGCCCAAAAAGCCAATGAGGAGAAGAATGCCTTAAAAAGTTATATTTGCCAGATGGAAAAAGAATCTCAAAAGCTCACTGAAGAGAATAATTCCTTCAGAATTAGAGTTGAGCAAATGGAAGCAAATGACTTTACGAGAAATCAAGATACTAGTAAACGGATCCAAGCAAATAAAAAAATAGAAGGCAATGTGAAATATCTCCTTGAAAAAAACCACGGACCTGGAAAATAGATCCAGGAGAGACAATTTAGAAATTATTTTACTACCTGAACGCCATGATCAAAAAAATAACCTAGAAAGAATACTTCAAGGAAAATTGCCCTGATATTTTAGAATCATAGGTCAAAAAAAAAACTTGAAAGAATTCACCCACTGCCTCTTGAAAAAGATTCCAAAAAGAAAACTTTTAGGAATGTTATAGCCAGATTCTGGAATTCCCAGATCAAGGAGCAAATATTATAAGCTGCCAAGAAGAAACAATTTGAATACTGTGGAAACACAATCAGGATAACACAGGATCTAACAGCTTCTACATTAAAGGATTGAAGGGCCTGGAATATGATATTTCAGAGATCAAAGGAGCTAGGATTAAAACCAAGAATCATCTACTTAGCAAAACTGAGTATAATGTTCCAGGGGAAAATATGGTCATTCAACAAGATGGAGGCCTTCCAAGCATTCTTGATGAAAAAAACAGAACTGAATAGAAAATTTCACAAATACAAGAAGCATGAGAAGATAAACATGGAAAAGAATTCACAAAGAACTTATCAAAGTTGAACTATTTACATGCCAACATGGAAAAACAATATACTTATAACTTATATTATAACTTATAAAACTTTTCTCAGTATTAGGATAGTTGAAGGGAATATAAATGTATATAAATATGTATGTATGTATGTACACATACATACATACACATATGTCTATATAGGAGGGTATATATGCGTATGAATACATATGTGAGTGTTTGTATATATGTGTACATAGACGGCACAGGATCAATTGAATAGGATGGGCTATATTTTAAAATGTGAAGTTGAGAGGTGGGAGAGGAATAGTATGAGAGGAGACAGGAGAGACAGAATGCAATTAATCCTCTCCTATAGAAGAGGCAAGGGATAATTGTTACAATGGAGGGCAAGAACTGGAAGGCAAAAGGGAATGGGTCAACCTTACTCTCATTGAAGTTGGCTTAGGGAAGGAATGACATACACTCTAAATTGAGTATCTTGGCTTACAGGAGAGTAGGGGGAAGGGGATGAGAGGGAAGAGGATGAAGAGGAGGGCAGGTTGCAGAGAGGATTGTTAGAAGCACACACTTTTGTAAAGGGACAGGGACAAAGGAGAGAATAGAACAAGTGGGGGTGGAATAAGAAGGAGGGAAATATATAGATACTGGGGTAGGGAGATCCATCTTGCCCTACCGGAAAATCAGAGGAGTGATGGGGGAGGATATAGGAAAGAGCTGACTCGGGGAGTAGATATACAGTGGGATCACTATTTTGGGGTGGTGAGTAGGGGAAAGAGGGGAGAAAATTTGTAATACAAAATCTTGTGGAAATCAATAATGTAAGCCAAAAAATAAAAAAATAAACAAAAGTTTAAAAAAAAGATCCCAAAATGAAAATTCCTAGGAATGTTACAGCCAGGTTCCAGAGTTCCCAGATCAAGAAGAAAATATTACAAGCAGCCAAGAAGAAACAATTTCAATATTGTGGAAACACAATCAGGATAACAACTTCTACATTAAAGGATTGAATGGTTTGGAAGATGATATTCCAGAGATCAAAGGAGCTAGGATTAAAATCAAGAATCACCTATCCAGCAAAACTGAGTATAATGTTTCAGGGGAAAATACGGTCATTCAACAAGATGGAGGACTTTTAAGCATTCTTGATGAAAAAACCAGGACTGAATAGAAAATTTGACATTCAAATACAAGAATCAAGAGAAGCATAAGAAGATAAACAGATAAAAGAAACTAGAAGGAACTTATCAAAACTGAACTATTTGCATGCCTACATGGAAAAACAATAATTGTAACTTATGAAACTTTTCTCAGTATGAGGACTGTTGAAGAGAATATAAATGTGTATATATGTATGTATATATATATATATACATACATATATGTGTGTACATATATGTCTATAGAGGAGGGTATATGTGTGCATATGAATACATGTGTGTATGTATATGTGTGTACAGGTTGGGGGAGGGTAGTTAGAAGCACACACTTTTGTAAAGGGACAGGGACAAAGCAGAGAACAGAACAAGTGGGAGGGATAGGATGGAGGGAAATATTTTCTTTCAGTCTTTTACAATATGTCCACCATGGAAATGTTTTGTGTAACTACACATGTACAACCTATACTGAATTGCTTATCTTCCCAGTCAGGGTGGGAAACAAGGGAGGAAGGGAAAGAATCTGGAATTTTACATTTTAAAATCAAATGTTTTTTTAATATTATTATTATTATTATTTACATGCAACTCGGAAATAAGATATACAGGCACTGGGGTATGGAGATCCATCTTGCCCTACTAGAAAGTCAGAGGGGGATAGAGGAGGATATAAGAGAGAGCAGATTGGGGGAGGGGATATTCAGTGGGATTGCTGTTTTGGGGTGGTAAGTAGGGGAAAGACAGGGAAAAAATTGTAACTCAAAACCTTGTGGAAATGGATGATATAAACTAAAAATAAACACAAAAGTTAATTTTTTTAAAAAAAGATCGAGCATGAAAGGACATTCCCTACCCACCTCTTTATAGAGGTCCACAAGTATTACACATTGTATGTGGTTCTTTTTTTGTTGTTGTTTTCTGTACTTAAAAAATACTACTTGTTATAGGAGATGACTTTCTGGGAGAAGGAGAAAAAGGAATAATACTAGGGGTAACTATGATGATACAAAAAACAAGACATCAGTAAAAACATTTTAAAAGGAAAAAAGAAAATAGGACATAGGATTTAGCAGTTAATACCATTGGTAACTGTGGACAGAACCATTTCAGTTGAGTTGGAAGTCATATTGCTGAGTGATGGAAAGTTAATAAGAGGTAAGAAAATAGAAGCAAAAAAGTACAGATGACTCGTTTTAGTTCATCTGTGAAAGGGAAAAGAAATAAATGAAAATACCTTGAGGGTTTGACAAAATCAAGTTTTTGTTTTGTTTTTTCTTCTTAAAAGGATGAAAGAGATGTAGAGAAATTTGTAGGAAATGATGAAGCAGCTCAGGGAATAAGGGATGAACTTAGGGAGGAGACTGAAGAGAACAGGATTAACAGCACAAGTAAAGGAGCTGAACTTGTCAAGAAGATTCATCTCATCCTCAAAGACAGGAAAGAAAGAGAAAATGATGGATTGTGTAGAGGAGATCTGAGGAGTGGAGTATGGAAGAAGGAGCTTATGATGGAGAACCTCTATTTAATCATGAAAGTGGGAGGTAAGGTCCTCTGTTGAGAAGATGAAAGAAGGAATGATCTAAGTGATTTAGGTGAGAAGAGAATATGGTAGAGTATGGTAGAGGCAAATAGTAAAGAACAAAAAAATATTGCCCTTGATAATAGTACAAATTCCAGTGGACCCAAAAGGCATGGTCTATTTTTTCTAGCAATGTTCAGCTGTGTTTGAATAGGAGCAAAAAAGAAGGTAGATGGCAGGTGGCTTGGGGCTTTACGAAGAGAATCGTAGTTCTGTGCAGCACGGTCAAGCACAGTAATGTTGAGATCAAGGGTATGGTAGGAACACTGTCTCAAGTCCTTGCCCCACACAGGTTAGGCCAGTTTTTCCTTAAACAGTATTAAAACTGTCCTTGAGATTTAATTGGCTCAGGGAACTAAGGCTCTGGAAACTGATCTAGCTTCCTGGTCACCTGGGTACAGGACGGGCTTTCACTCTTTCCTCAGTTCTTCTGATGTCAGAGCAGCAGCATGAACAGCATCAGCACAAGAGAGCTGAGCTTAACAGAATCCATACTGCAACCTCGACAAATATCCTTTCTCCTCTCCGAATGTCAACCTTCTTTTGTTAACTGATATGTGGACTACAAGTACTTCATATCATTCTAATGGTGAACCCGAGATGCCAGTGCAGCCTGAGCCAGGCCTGGTCTACCATAAAAGGTATAATCATCCCTGTGGGAGCAGGATGTAGGGTGTAGGTCATCAGAGAGTTGATGAACTAGAAGGCCTGCTTGTGCAAGCCTGGAATATCAATGTGTATTGAGGGTTTGACAAAATCATGTTTTTGTTTTGTTTTTTCTTTTTAAAAGGATAAAAGAGATGAAGAGAAATTTGTAGGAAATGATGAAGCAGCTCAGGGAATAAGGGATAAGCTTATCTGAAGTTCTCCTAAAGAAGAGAATAAATAGATTGGGATAGAGAGGAAGACTGTGATCCAGAACTGAACCCTCTGAAAAAAGGCTTTTTCTGGGTTTAAAAAAATTTTTTAAAGAATTATAAAGCAATTTAAAGAAAACAGATCATTTAAAATTAGTGAGATTTTTCTTTATAAATTCAAATCTGTGTTTTCATTGATGTGGGGAATTCCCAGTATGGAAATGTCCTCCACTGGATAATTAACAGATCTGCAATACATAGTCTTAGAGTTGCATGGGGAACTGAAAAGTTAAATGACATTCCTATGGTCACACAGCTGGTTGTGGCAAAATAGAATAGCTTCAA
Organism: Pseudocheirus occidentalis; assembly: GCA_028646575.1. Taxonomy (NCBI): domain Eukaryota; kingdom Metazoa; phylum Chordata; class Mammalia; order Diprotodontia; family Pseudocheiridae; genus Pseudocheirus; species Pseudocheirus occidentalis. Next base: position 113,537,770 of record CM053593.1, read on the forward strand.
AATGCACTAAGACTTTTGGGACACCCTATATATCAATCTATTCAAGGATCAATGGATAGATAGCAAAAATGACAATAATATCCAAATTAATCCACAGACTTAAATGCAATAAAATAAAAAAAAAACAATTAAGAGGATTAAACTGATAAAATTTCCATTTTATGTCTGATTTGATAACAGGGAGCTACTGGAATTTATGAGTATGGGACGGCAATATGGTTAGACCAAAGTTTTATCACTTTGATATCTAAATGGAAGATGGAGTGGAGAGAGACAGTGCAAGGAGATCAACCAACAGGCTACTGCAACAGTCTGCAGGCATATGAGGATGATGAAGTCTGCACCTGGGTGGTAGCAATGGCAAAGGAGTGAAGAGGGCATATGCAAGTGATGTTTTGAAGGTAGAAACCACAGGACTTCACAACTGCTTGGATACAGGGAATGAGAAACTAAGGAGTTGAAGAAGATACTTCGGTTGAGGGCCTGTGGTAACTGGATTGCAATCTGGGGTTTTGCTGGGGGGATGGGGGTACTCCTTCCATTTGGCTTAAATTAGCTGTAAAACTCAGAAAAAAAAAGTTTGTGAGCTGTGCTATGGCTGAAAAATTCATCAGCCTGTGACCAAGCTGGTATCTATCAAGTCATAAAGATGCTATGTGATACAGTGGATAGAACGCCAGGTCTGAAGTCTGGAAAACTCATCTTCATGAGTTCAAATCTAGCCTCAGATACATATTAGCTGGGTGACCTTGGACAAGTCATTTAATCTTATGTGCCTCAGTTTCTTCATATGTAAAATGAGCTGGAGAAAGAAAAGGCAAACCGGGGGCGGCTAGGTGGCTCAGTGAATAGAGCACCAGCCCTGGAGTCAGGAGGACCTGAGTTCAAATGTGACCTCAGACACTTGACACACTAGCCCTGTGCCTTTGGGCAGGTCACTTAACCCCAACTGCCCTCCAAAAAAAAGAAAAAAAAAAGCAAATGGCAAACCATTCCAGTATCTTTGCTAAGAAAAACCCAAACAGGGTCATGAAGAGTCAGACATGACTAAACAACAAAATTCCCACATTAGAACGTAAGCTACTTGAGGGCAAGGATTGATTTTCTCTGTATATTCCTCGTATTTGGCACTATGTTTAACTATAAATGATTGTTGACTAACTAAAATATATAATTACTAAGAATTATCTAAAAACATTTTCAGAAGTTAAGTGACTTGCCCAAAGTTGCACAACCACCATGTCACAGGCAGAACTTGAATTCAGAATTTCTGGCTCTGAAACTATGTCCTATGAGTTAGTAAGTAAATTAACAAGCACTTACTCAACACTTAATATGTACCAGGCCCTGTGCTAAGCACTGAGGATATAAATACAATTATGCCCTTAAGGACCTTAAATATTAATAAGGAAAGTTAACATATGTGAGGAATTTGTGACCAGGAAGTTGGAAGGTGTGGAAGGAAAACAAGCACAATCACAGTGGCACAGTATAAGGATGGTCAAGAAGCACTGTGGTGGACAGATCTTTGTCCAAGTTAGATAGGGAGAATGTTCACTAGTTAAAAACCCAGAGCTCCAGGGTAGGCAGGAACCTGGAGCACAGGAGCATAACCACCTGCATTTCTCTTACTATCTGCAATTTAGAACCATCATTCATATGGTTGTTATACATTTTGCAATTCTTTTTAAAAACTGTTGATATCCTTTTGATTATTTGTCAATAGGAGAATGGCTTTTAATTTTATACATTTATGTTAGTTGTCTATATATTTGGGCTATCAGGTCCTTATCAGAGATAACGCAAAAATTTTCTTCCCAGCTGACAGCTTCCTTCCTTATTCTGGCTGTATTCTACTTGTGCAAAAGCTTTTCCATTTCAAGGCACTGAAATAATATATTTTATCTTTTGTCACTGTCTCTACTCCTTATTTGGTTAACAATTTTATCCTTTAGTCATAGCTATAAAAGTCACCCAATCTTATTATTTTCCAATTTTTTATAGTATGACCTTTAATACCTAAATACATTTTGAACCTATTGTTATACATAGTGTAACACAGTCTAAGCCTAATTTAATACCAAACTGCTTTCCAGTTTCCCTAGTACCTCTTGTCGAACAAATTTTCCCCCCACTAATTTACATTCTCAAATGTGTTGAATATTGGATTAACTGAGTTCAATGATTTTTAATTCTTACTTATCAAGTTTATTCCACCAATCTTCTTTTCTACTTTTTTAATCAATAGATCCAATAGTTTTAGTGAATACTGCTGTATATGTATATACATATGCATATATATACTATATATAATTTTGAAACAAATTAAATTATAATACAAAGCTTTTTTAAAATTCTATAGAAATGAGTCTGCATCACATAATTTAGTTCTTAATTAAATACTACCATATTATTTGCTTGTTACTCCATGTGCACTTTACTCTTATTTCCCAAAATATACTGTAATCTCTTCCAAGACAAGAAGTACCTTATCATCCAAATAGCACTTAGCACAGTGCTCAGTACACCGTAAATGCTGGACAAATAGTGATTTGTTGATTTTAAAGTTTTACTGTTGACATCTCTAAGTTTGGCCTCCCCTTACTAAAAGGAAGGAAGTATGCTATTAAAAAATATATTTATTTACAAGACAACAATAGCTTACAATTGTATAATGTTTTATAGTTTACAAATTTTTTTTTGTTTCTGTTATCTCAGATTATCTTCATGACAATTCTTTAAGGGAGAAAAATAAACTGAGGGTCAGATAGACCCTTGTCACTTGCACAAGGTCACATAGCTTATAAATGGCTGAGCTCAAACTCAAATCAAGGCCTTCTGACTCCAAATCCAGGATCCTCACCTGCCTCCTACACATATGACAAGTATTTTCAAGGACTTAAAATCTTTTTAATCCTACTTACCTCTGCAATCAAATCATGCAATTCTCCTTCACTCGGGCAGCAGCCTAATGATCTGATAATTGTACCGATTTCTCTGAAAAATAAAATTAAATAAGTCTGTCACTTAAAAAAAAAAAACCTCTAAAAGAACAAGTTGTCTAACTTTCCAAATAAATATCTTGAATTTGACTTACTAAAGTTATAGACAGAGTGAAATTTGCATTGGTGGAAAAAGTACCTACATTGATTTATGGATCCTTAAAGTTGTAAAGCTAATATGTGTATATACACATGTATACATGTATATTTGTGTATGTACATTAAATTTTGTATAATATATGAAGTTAGTTCTATATAAAATATCATATAGCATTAAATATATAAATATTATATAAATTAGTTAAATGATCTATCTATTGTCAATTATATGCATATATGTGTAAAAGTTAGTTAAATATTTGGGAGTCCTTAAATGAATACTCTATGAGCAACTATAACAATATAAAGGAAAACAACTCTGAATGACTTAAGACCTCTAATCAATGCAATAACCAAACATCATTTCAGAAGAACTATAATGAAGCATACTTCCTACCTCCTTGCAGAAAGGTAATAGACTAGAAGTATAAAATGAGTCATGTCTTTTCAAACACGGTCAGGGAGTGAATTTGTTTGGTTTGGTTATCCTTATTAGTTACAAGAGAGAGCTTCTATGTATGCAAGTGCATGTGTGCGTGCATGTGCGTGCAATAGTAATGCAAAAAAAAGAAAAAAGTGTCACTGAAACATTTTTTAAAAACACATAGAAAAGAGCAGAAGGAAGTTCAGAAGGAAGCACAGAAAAGCAGGGCAGTTTTGGTGTGTTTGTGTGTGTGTGTGTGTGTGTGTGTGTGCATTCACACAGACACATATACACACACAAATATATGTGTATTTAAAATGAACTAGATAACAGAAGTTTGTAGCTTCAAACTCAATCCTCTTTTTCTGTCCTTTGTATTTCAAAATGTTCATATTTTTCATATGACACTGAGGCAGCTAGGTAGCCTGGAGTCAGGAGTACTTACTTGAGAGGTCAAATCCATCCCCAGACCTTGTGTCTGCGTGACCTCTGGCAAGTCACTGAATCTGTCTGACTAAACTTCCCTCAACTGTAAGATGAGGACAATAGCTGTGGTGAGGATCAACTAAAATAATTTTTGTAAAGTGCTTAGCACAGTGCCTGGCATATAGTTTAAGTGCTACACAAATGATTATTCTTTTCTCTTGTCAAGTTTGCAATAAAAAGTAATTTTTTCTAAAATAATTCTATGAATAGGTCAACCCATGTAAAATGTCCTTTCCTTCTCCATCTCTGTGCCTCTGCTCATGCTGCTCCTTAGGCTTATAAGGTCCAGTCTGTCTTCACCTGTTCAGGTTTTATCCATGGTGTAAAGTTCAGTTTGGATGCCACCAGAAAGTTTTCCTGAACCACCCTCTCCCCAGCTGGGAAGGTCATTCCCCTTAGGAACTCACATAGTCATGTCACGGGTCAGACTGCCCACTGAGACACTCTTTGCTTATCTCTGAAGGAATAGTCTCCCATTGACAGTATGGCGGAAATGACAATCCTGCACAAATTACCAGTCAAATATAAAGGAGATATTTTATAAACTTAAACAGCGACAAAACATTTTGGATAAACAAAAAGGAAGACAATGAATTCTGTTTTGGACATGCTGAGTTTAGGTATCCAGTTTTAGGTATTCAGAAGGAAGGGCGGGTAAACAGTGTCAAATTCTACAGAGATGTCAAGTATGGTTCTGTATACAAACACCTTATTCCCAAGATAGTATTTACAAGATCAAAAGACGGTAGACTGGGGAAGGAAGGGGACCATTATATATTAAGAAGGTAAGAAAATCCAGGAACCAAAGTAGAATGAACACAAAGAACATCTGGGAAAAGATCAACGGAGGGGAAAAACAAAAAACTGTCATCACAAATTACTAAAGGATACCTGGGAAAGAGGAAATAGATGAGAAGTTCAAGAAATATATCACAAATCTGGGACAGAGGTGGGGGGCTTTGATTATCCAGACATATGCTGGCCATTTCTTTCTCTCCTGAAAGCAGAGCTGCCAATAACTTCTTGGCTTCCCTTCATGATATTTTCATCCTTCAAAAAGTAGAAAAACCAATAAAGTGAAGATTCTAATCTGGATCATATTCTCACCATTAAGAAGGAACTGACTGCTGGAGTAGAAATTAAAGGACTTTGGTAGGAAGAAGTGAAGTGACCAATGCCTTCTAGAACTGTGATGGAGGAAAGGACATCTGTGTGTGATCTGACATGCACTCTGGATTTAGTGAAGAGATGGGAAACTCTCAAAAATGAAGTTTTGAAAACAAGAACTGGAAAAATACCTATAAGAAGAAAGAACAAAGGTTATCTCAAGACTTTTTTTAAAAACACATAAAGAAGATGTTAAAAGGTCAGGGACCGGAGAATGAATACAAAAGCCTGGCATGAAGTAGTAAGAAAACAGTCAGTAGATCTAAATTTTAGGATATGCTAAAGTTGTTGAAATGAGCTAAGGACAACAACAACCAAAAAAAAAAAAGATTTAGGTTTTGTGGGGTTTTTTAAAGCTGTTTAAGAGGGAAAGAGAAGGATCAAAGAACAGCCAGGACCCCTGCTAAGGATGGATGACGTGTTTATAAATGACATCAGAGAGAAGGCGGAGCTACTCACTTCTTAATTTTGCTCTGTCCTCTTAGCCAAGAAGAATAACCTCTGGAATAGGAAAAGATAAAAATAAAAAAGGCTCCTAGGTACCAATTCTAGGACCTTAGATCATGGGCGTGCTAGTAAATATTTAACAACTGACTCAAAGGGGACAGTGGACAGGAGACTCGGGGAGGCAATGTGCAGCAGGACAAGTAAGTTTAATCAGCATTATTATTTTCTCCATTACTTTCTTAAGTCTAGTGAATGAAGAAAACAATAAATAAAACCCTAATTTGTAGTGTTTGCTGATTTCATAAGGAAAAATGCTCAAACTGAAAATATAACAGGTAAGAGCTGGCTCCAGCACACTCTAGATAAATAAGGAGATAGTAAAAAAGTGCTTAGCTGCCCTAGGTGAATCTAAGTCTCCCAGATGAACTAGAGAGCTCTGTACAGTCAACAGAATTTATGGATATTTGAAAGATCATAGAGGAGAGATATGATTGGAATTGAAAAGGACCAAATGCTTTGCAGATTTTCAGAAAAGAGAACAGTGTTTAAAATTGTAAGCCAAGGAGTTTCATGCCTATTCCTGGCAAAATTCTAGAAAATTATTCTATAAGTGCCATTCTTCTAAAGAGTTATTATTAAATGACATGGTTAAGGAGTATCTACAGACAGAAACAGCAATCACAACAGCCAGAATGGTTTTGTCAAGAATAGGTCCTATCATACAAGTTTTTATTTCCTTTTTCAGTTAAGATTACTGTCCTGGTAGATCAGGGAATGCTACAGATAAATCTACATTTCTGTAAAGGATTTAGTCAATCTTCCCCACCATGGTATGGGAAGGGGAGAATGGAGATCTGTGTACTAGAAGGCAATTCTGTGTACTAGAAGTACAATTCAATTGATTCGGAGCTGGCTGGATGGCCAGAGAGATCAGCAGAAGATTAAAACTAAAAAAGATTAAAATTTTTAAAAGGGGAACTAGAATGGCCAAGAGCTTGAAGTCCATGTTCTGTGAGGTTCATTTGAAAGAACTAAGAATATTTAGCCTGAAAAAGGGAAAATCACAATGGGGTGGGGGCATCACAACTCTTTTGAACTGTCTGAAGGGGTGTCATATGAAAAAGGCTTTGGACCTATACTGTTTGGCCCAAGAAGGCAGAACTAGGATCAATAGGTAGAGGCTTCAAAGAAGCAAATTTAGGTTTGTCAGGGGAAAAAAAAAAAACTTCTTAATAAACTGAGCTGTCCATAAGTACAGATGCTCGGGCTGAGACTGTAAGGCTGTTTGCAGGAATGTTGTAGGGAGAACTCCTAAGGTCAATTCCAACAGTGAAATCGTGTGATTATGTGAAAGAGAATGAGGCCACCGGATTTAGCAATTGATCAATTGCTGGCAAACTTGAGAACAGGTGAGTGACTGGATTAGGTTGCCAGCGGCTGAGAAGCCCATGGGAGGTTAGGAATTAGAGGAATGAGTGGAGCTGACCCTCTCCAGGAGTTTGGTTGTCAAAGGGAGAAGTTACAAAGGATAACTGCTTGAGGAGATGATGACAGGATCAAGTGCAGGTTTTTAAAGGATTTTTTGTTGTTTAGTTGTTGTTCAGTCATGTCTAACTCTTTGTGACCCCATTTGGGGTTTTCTTGGCAAAGATACTAGACTGGTTTGATATTTCCTTCTCTAGCTGAGGAAACTGAGGCAAACAGGGTAAAGTGACTTGTTCAGGATCACAGCTAGTGTTTGTGGCTAGATGTGAATTCAGGAAGATGATGACTTTGCCACCTAATTGCCCTTTTTAAACATTGGGAAGATCCAGGAATGTTCACAGGGAAGAAGCTAGTGAATAAAAAGAGATTGAAGATTGAGAAAGAGAGCAAGTTCCCAAAGAAGACACAAGGGGGTAGGATCAAGGACAAAAGTAGAGTTCTTGGCTCCTTCCTTCTCTGAGCCTGGAACAAAAGAGAACAGGTTATAGATTCTGGAGACAGTTAAAGTGCAGAACTGAGAAGAGAGAGCTCATGATAATCTCTCTTTACATAAAAAAAATCTTCGAGTTTTCAGGTTATTAAATCATCTTACTTTATCACTGTAACAATAGTAAGTAGTTATTAACCCTTTGCACTCCACTGTCCCCTCTCAGGGGACATCGGAATTCTAGCATATCACTCGGATGTCCCCTCTCAAGCACTAAAACAGTTGCATACAGAAAGAATAATACTACGCTTCTTGCGTGGAAAGATAAA
>CM053593.1:113546135-113563646 GCA_028646575.1 Pseudocheirus occidentalis
AGCTTACTCAGTGGCCTATCACTCAACTTTAAGCCTAAGCAATGTGAATTTTTCATCCACTTTATATTTTTACTGTAGATAGGTATATGTCTCTTGAGTTACTATGGATTTTACAAAATAAGTATTTTTCAGTTTTTAGGGTGGTGCATTTAGTACAATGCTAGGAGATGTCTAGTGAAATGCTATATTTCAATCATATTGTGGTTTAAATATACTTTTGTGGATTATCTTGGGAATATAACTGCCATTTATGTTGTTTCCATGGGAAAAGGTATCCTGAGTTCCAAACAACAAACTTAAAAATGAACTTTTCTTTTATAATTTAACTTTTACAAATTTCTTTCCAAGAAAGAAAAGGGGAAGAATTTGGCAGATTGAAAAAAGAAGTTTTAATAAAGGCAAATGAGAGTAAATATGTTGTGAACATCTATAATGACTTGCTCAGGGTCATACAGCTAGTAAATATCTGAGACCACATTTGAATTCAGGTCCTCCTGACTCCAGGGTTGGTCCATTATCCATTATGCCATCTAGCCGCCTCTATTTCAGGGTTAAAGAATGGTAATTCATATGCTTTATACCACAGTAATGATACAGAATAAGACTGGAAAGATCCAGATGTATATAGAGTATAGACACTGAACAAGAGAATTAAGGTGTTCAGCTATACCATATTATGAGTTCAAGATACCCTGGATCATTTGTTGGGCAGCCAGTGGACTTGTATAGTGGGTATTCCCAGATCTTCATGGCAGAGGAAAATAAAGAAAAGATAGTTTTCACCTGCCCTGTAGAATTTTACCATTTTGAATGTATTTTTCAAGGAATCTCTGGGGCACTGACCATATTTCAGCAATTTATATAGAAAGTGGTAGGAGAAAAGAACTACCTTTAAGCATTATCTAGATGACATTGCCTTTGGAGAGGCCTTGGAAAGAAAGACTGATGAAAATATTAGATCACCTTGAGGAAGTCTAAAACCATCAACGCACAATTACCAGCTTTATATACCTTTGCCCGGTAGGTACATTAGTATCTTAATAGACAAAAATTACAGAGAAGATAACTGGCCATATGTAGAGAAACTCCAGAAACTAAAGATTTTTCTAGGATTTGGTGACATTTATTGAAAATTTATGAGGAATTATGCTATTGTATCTAAGCATTTCAGTGGTCACTCATGCATATAGTATCCTGCAGAATCCCAGTTGAGAGTTGCCCCTTCATACATATTCCCTACATGTGAACCCTTTAAGGATAATTTCTCTTCATGTTCATTCTTCCCACAAATGGTGGGCTCCCCATTGCCACCAGGATCAAATATAGAATGCTCTGGCATTCAAACCTTTCATAACCAGGTCCCATCTATCTTTCCAGCCTGCTTACACCTTCCTTTTCTGGTTATGGATTCTTGGATCCAGTGACACTTTCCTCCTTGATATTCCTCAAACAAGACTTTGATATCTTGGCTCTGAGCATTTACTCTGGTTGTTCATCACCCCTGGAATATTCTCCTTCCTCTTCTCTGCCCAGTGACTTCCCTGACTTCTTTTATGGTCCTTCTAAAATCCCATCTTCTGCATGGAGCCTTTCCCTTAATTGTAATGCCTTTTCTCTTTTAATTATTTCCCATTTATCTTGCTGCATGTAGCTTGATTGTACATATTTGTTTGATTAGTGTCTCTCCAATTAGATTGAGGACAGGGACTATATTTTGCCTCCTTTTGTATCCTCAACACATAGCACAGTACTTGACAAATGGTAGGTATTTAATAAATTTTTATTGACTGATTGACTGACTTTATATTTGTGGGAGAGTATGTCCTATGTCCTAGATTTATGGACATATGTCCTATTGTAAATCTTACTATGTTCTCATTAAATGCCTTTGCTTTGAACTAATATATGCACAGGTTGACTAGAGAAAAAGTGTAAATAAAATAGGTAAGGGCTCATAAGCAGTTTTTTTTTTTAAACATGAATGTAGACTCATAGAGTATCTTCAACTTAGGGTTGTACCTTCTGGGGGTTCCAGGTATAAGGGAGAATTGGCCTAGGTGTCACATAATATCATAACTTTCATAGGATCATACATTTAGAGCTAAAAGGGACCTTGGAGATCAAGTCCTCAAGTCCTCAAGTCCAAACCCCACCCGAGCCTTATTTTGTAGGTGAAGAATCTGAGGTTGAATGATTTACTCAGGGCCACACAGCAAAGTCAGTGTTTGAGTCAGGATTGGACCTGGGTCATCTGACTTCAAGCCCAACACTCTGTCTATCATACCACCTCAGTACCATATACATTCATTAATAATAATAGCTGCTAGCATTTATATAACACTTTAAAGTTGCATATATTATCTCTTTTGATATTGAGAAAGAAGTAAAAAGTGATTATCAGAATAATTTTGATAATTTGGTTGTCATTATTCTATCCAGAGCCATTAAACTTCTCATGAAAAAAATGTATCTTTTTGAAAGATAATTATTTTCAAAAGCAATTTATTTGGTTGTATTCGAATAGCCCCCAAGTCCTTTTTCCCCTCCAGATGAAAACATTTGTTTTTTTCCAGCAAATATTTTCATATTTCAAACATTTTATTTTAATTGTTGGACAGAAATATTAATTTTGAAGCCATGTAATAGATAAATATTTTTTTGCAAACATTTGCATCCATTAAGGCAGATTGCTTTTATGCTTTCATTCGTTTTGGATAGTGTAACTCTTTTACACAGAGCTAACAAAATCATCAGTGTGCTTTCATGAAAATATTCATGTCTTACAAAATCTGTGGAATGGTAGGAATAGTTAAGGTGAGTTGAGGGCGCAGGGGGGGTGGCGGCAAGAATTTGTCGAAATTTTATATTCAGGCAAGAAGTAGGTCTATTTTCCTTTCATCTCCTTTTTAAAAAAATGATGAGAATTATAGGAAAACAAAGAAGCCAGGGCCATTTATTTTAAAAATCACCCTTTCAAAAAGGAAAGTGATGCTTCCGTTTGTTTTTGGCTTTGCTTGCTGGCTTAACCATCTGGAACGTTTGGGCAGCAGTGATCTGCAGTATTATTGGGAACACATCCATTTCTTTGCCCTGCCCAAAATGTTCATCTTCTTTAATACTATTTGGTGAAAATATATTTTTATAATTGATATTTTATATTTGGACTGAGGGTATAGTATGCATCTACCTTAGATTGGTTCTTTCTGGTATTGGAATACTGCAGGGCAGTCTGTCTTCTTGGAACCATTTCTTTCTCAGGCAACTGTGGTTTCCTAGTTCTGTAGATGCTTTTGAAACTGACGTGACTCTGTCTGTCAGAGTAAATTGCATTTAAAAAACAACAGTCTAATTCTAATCCATGTAAATTATGGAATCCTTTTTACATAAATCAAAGTTGTTTTTCAGAATATTCTCACCAGCTGCAATGGTTAAATGATTTTATTATTGTTTTATGAAAAAATCCTAATTCAAGGCTGGGTTCACAAATTCTTATGGGCTACATATATAATTAATATGAAGGCTCGGATGTTCCTTTTAATACACACACATAATATATGTATATATTATACATATAAAATATATATTATATTCAATATATACGTGTGTACTTACATGTGTGCATTTATTAAGATGGTTTAATGAATCTGCTGTTGAGGAGGGCAGTGTACTTTATGATAAGAAGCACTCTGTGTTGTCCAAGACCTGTAAATTTTAGTACTGCAAGCCAGGGATTTTAATATGGCAGCCTGAGAAGATTAATTTCTTAGATCTATGTTTTCAGTCACAATGAACACAAGAACTTTATAGAAAGCAAGTAGCATGATATTGAAATGTTCTAAAATAAATGAAACCTGCATAGGCCAGTAAGACAGGGGTTAGGAGAAGGGGAGAGAGAATGAAAACGGGATATGTTTCAAGATTTTTTATATTGTTGCTTCTCTTTCAATTACTAATTAATTACAGGAAAGGCAACATTCTCCTCCTATGTGGTTTTATAATAAATTATGCAAGGTTAGTGCTTTTTTCCCCTTACTGTATGTACAGTGACAATTGGACCATCGTGGAAGCATGAAAACATTTTGAAAAGCGTTTTGGCCAGACTGAATTTGGTTTAAAAATGCTTTGAACTATCCTCCCTACCCAAACGTTTTGCCTTTGAAACTACTGCAGCACTCTCAAGTTTTCTGGCCTGTCATAGTTCAGGCAGGTCAAACTGGAGAGCTGATTCATAGCAATCTGGTCTAAAGAAACAATTGCATAAGCATTTGGCTGGCCTCTACTTCAAAGCAAATATTATTTTTCTACAATACTTAAAACAAACATTTTTTTGTTGGAAATTTTTGAGAGTGAAACAAATGTTTGTATTTGAAATTTACAATTGAATTGTTAAGATGTTGCCTGGGAATTGCTTGCCAATGTAGATATTATTACTAATAAATAATAAAGTGGATTGCTTTCAGAAATATATTCATCTCATCATTGGAGGACTTTCCTAAGGCATATATGTTTTAAACACCTTATATTGACTCATTATAAGACTCCGTAGGATTGATAATGTGACTGTGTTTTACTTTGTTTTTAGAAGTTGTCTTCTTTCTGCCCAAAAAACAAACAAATAAAGCTGTTCATTGATTAGTTATAGCAAGGAATTAATGTTGGGTTATAACTAAATGGGAAAAATATCAATAAAATGTTTCTGTATTTCAAAACATTCTTGCTTAAATTAAGGCAGATAATCTTGCTACTGGTACATATTACCATAAAACTCTTAGTTGGTTTCACAAGTTGTTATGGTCCAAAACCACACATTACTTGATGGCCAATTTTTCTGGTGATACAATCAATAAACAAACATTTATTTTTGAACTCCTTGAGGGCAAGTTTTGTATCCCAGTGCTTAGTAGGCACTTAAATGATTATTGACTGACATGCTTAATCATATAGTATTATTAATTATAATATTAATTTGTCATACTATTTATTAACTGATAGACAAAAGTGTCTACTGTGTGCCAGGAACTGGTGAAACAAAGACAAAAGTGAAAGTCTATTCAGGAGACTATACTCAAGGAATAGAGCCAGAGGAAACACACACATTCAAGATCATTTGGGTGGGGGGAAGGCAATCATAGCTTTGGGGATCAGAAATGGCTTTGTGATACTTGAGCTTAAACTTGAAAGAAACTAAGACCTCTAAAGGTTTGTGGTGAGAAACAGGTACATATCCAGCATGGGGCATAGGTACTACTAAGACACAGAGATGCTAGGTATGAAAAATAGTGAGACAGTCAGTTCGACTGGACCAGAGAGTATATGGACAGAGAAGATATGTAATTTGACTGGAATGCCAAACTGGAACCAGATTGTAAAGGGCTGTAAATGCCAAATAGAGGAGTTTATATTTGAGTCTGAGGGACCATAGGGAACCATTGGGTTTATTGAATAGGAGAGTAATTACCATGTTAAGACTTGCACTTTAGGGAAATTATTTTTGTGGCTGTTTATAGGATGAAGTGAAGATAGAAGAGATTTGAGGCAGGTAGATCAATTAGGGTATTGTAATAATCCAGAGGAGAAGTGATAAGATCCTGAAGTAGGTTGGTGGTTTTGACAGTGGAAAGCATTGGAAAGATGCAAGAGATGTCAAGGTAGGAACAAGATTTGGCAAAGGATTGGATATATAGAGTGAGAGTGAAGAGTCAAGGATGCCTCCAAAACTGCTAACCTAGGGAACTAGAAGGATGGTGGTGCCTTTTATAGAGATGTGGGCATTTAGAAAAGGGGCAAGTTTGAGGGGAGAAGAACGAATTCTGTTGACAATTCTGACAACACAGAAATTGAGATGTCTGTGGGACATCCAGTTTGAAATATCTGATGGGCAATTGGTTCTCTCTGACTGGAGCCAATAGGAGAAACTAGGACTGAATACTTCGATACAGGAGTCTTCAGTATAGAGATGATAACTGAACCCATGTGAGCTAATGAGAGGGGTGGGGGAGAGATGGATGGAGCCTTGCTTGATAGATCCATCAAAGGAAACTGATAAGGAGCAGTTAGACAAGAAGGAGAACCAAGAGAGAGTATCACAAGAATCCAAAGAAGAGAAAGTATCCAGGAGGGAAAAGTGGCCAACATCCCCTTAGTACGGAACTTGGTGTCCTTAGGTACGGACACCAAGTTCTTCACCTGGTTCTACTCAGAGTTTTTCCAGTTGCATAGAGCTTGCCAAAGTTTATGTCTACTTGTCATGATGAGATACGAGCAAAATGATAAAAAACTACTTTTTACTTGCTTCAGGAGAAACAATAAATATTGCTAGATATCTAGGTTTACTGAATCAAACTTTAAAAAAATATATTTTATTTTTTCCAATTACATGTAAAGAAAAATTTTAATGTTTTAAACAAATTTTGAGTTCCTTTGTATACAATTACAGACACATCATATGTGTGACAAACTTTGATGAACTGGGCTCCTCTTAGCAATACAAGGTTAGAAGACAACTCTAAAAGACTCATGATAGAAAGGGATATCCACATCCAGAGAAAGAACTACAGAGTCTGAATGTAGATTGTAACTACTTGTTCTCTCTTGTTTTGTTCCTTCTTTCTCATTGTTCATTCCATTGGTTATAATCCTTTGCAACTTGACTAATGTTTAATGTGAAAGTATTTGTAGAACCTATATTTGATTGCATGCTGCCATGGTGGGGAGGGAGGAGGAGAGGGAGGTAGAGAAAATTTGAAACTCAAGGGATTGTGGAACTGAATGTTGTAAACTAAAAGTAAACAAATACATTTAATAAAAAAAAATTTTGAGTTCCAAATTTTTCTCCTTCCCTCCTTTTCCTCCTTACCTAAAAGGGTAAGCAATTTGATATGTTATATATGTACAATCATATAAAATATATTTTCATATTTGTCATGTTGTGAAAGAAGAAACAGAACAAAAGGAAAAAAACTGTGAAAAAAAGAGTATGCTTCAATCTAGCTTCAGACTCCCATCAGTTCTTTCTCTGAATGTGGATAGCATTTTCCATTATTGTCTTGTTGAGAAGAGCTAAGTCATTCATCACTGATCATTGTACAATGTTACTGTGTACAGCATTCTTCTGGTTCTGCTCTTTTCATTTTGCATCAGTTTGTTTAAGTCCAGGTTTTCCTGAAATCTGCCTGCTCATCATTTCTTATAGCACAGTAATATTCCATTACCATAACTTATTTATATACCACAACTTGTTCTTCCATTCCTGAAGTGATGGGCATCCCCTCAATTTCCAAATTTTTGCCACCACAAAAACCAGCTGCTATAGGTATTGTTGTAAATGTAGGTCTCTTTCCTTTTTTTATGATTTCTTTGGGATACAAACCTAGTAGTGAATACTTCTATGCTTTGACAGATGAGTTGTTGATCTCACTGATGGGGCTGTTGACCCTAGTAGTGTAGATTTCAGATCTGAGAGAGTAACTTCACTGGATAACATTGAAGAGGGTGCCCAAAGAGGGTTAGGGCTGCCTGAGACCCCAAAATACCAACATGCAGGTCCTGCGGAAAGAATTCCACTCAAGTCTTCTCAGCCAAGGAAAAAGTAAAGTTTATTGATTGGACACAGAGCAAGTCTGTGCTAGAAAATTCTATGGTGCTCTCACAGAGTAAGTCTGTGCTAAGCTATTCCAAGGCGCTTTCACTGAGCAAGTCTGTGCTAGGACATTCTAAGGGGCTGTCACTGAGATGGAGGGAAGATGGGGTCTTATATACAGAGGAATCTAGGGGTGGTTCAGAGGAGGAGCCTGGGGAGGGTCTTCAGGAGGAGCCAATGAGTTCAGACTCCAGTAATGAGTTTGGGAAGGGTCTTCAGGTGGAGTTAATGAGATCAGACTCCAGTACTTCAGGTGGAGTTAATGAGGTCAATACAAGATATCTTGATAGACTCCAGGGTGGGAAGCAGATGGACAATGGAGGGCCAGGCTAGTAACAGGTTTGGGCCCAGCCACAATGAAATACTTAGGGGCTCTGCAAATGCCTCCAGAAGATTCAATCAGACTTCAAGAGGTTTCCCAGAGTATGTACCTCAAAGATTCAAGGAGCTTAAGGGGGGGTCCCAGAGCCTACACCTCATCAACATGACTCTGGACATTGATATCAAGTGGAATATTTTTCTGCTTATTCAAAAGTCAGAGGTGATACAGAAACTTGGAGAAGAGCTAGACAAGAAACTAGAAAGTGAGTATACTCAATGGTTGTAGAGGCAGTGTTCAGTTTAACCCTGCTTTGAAACCTTTACAACGTTTCTTACCTTTCCTCTTCCTCCCCCCTTTGATTTGAAGCTGTAGCATGGCTATCTATGGCCTCTTCCCCCCTCTCATTTTGTTTGCAAACTTTCTAGGCTTTTATATATGTTGATGTTTTAAATTCTTAAAAGAATGTAAGTAAATTCTTTTGTAAGATGGCTAATATGGAAATGTTATGCTGGGCTGCATGTGTATAATCTATATCAAATTACTTGTCTTCTGAACAGGGAAGGAAGGGAGAGAATTTGGAACTCAGGTTTTTTGTTGTTGTGTTGTTTTTTTGTCCTTTCTTGAAGTGGATCATGACATCAGGAAGGTGGTGCTATGACTTGCAATTTATCTTTAACCAAACTTCAACATTGAAATAGAATTATCAAAAATGAATAAGTTTGCTTGACCTTTCATCTTCTTTAGAAAAATCTTTGCTAATAAAGAAAGGACCAATGAATAATAAAACAAGTTTTTATTATATTTACAATAGAATGTAAACTCCTTGAGGGCCGGGACTACATTTTATTTTTAACTTTGGGGGCAGCTAGGTGGCGCAGTGAATAGAGCACCACCCCTGGAATCAGGAAGACCTCAGTTCAAATCCGACCTCAGACATGTAACACTTACTAGCCATATGACTTTGGGCAAGTCACTTAACTCCAAATGCCCTGCCCTCCCCAAAACTATAAAAAAAATATTTTTAACTTTGTATCCCCAGTGCCTATCAGAGTGCATGGCACATAGAAGGCACTTAATTAATATTTGTTAAATTAATGGATGAATTAAAGATATGAATTCTATTTCTGATATAATCTTAATGATTATAATTAGAATAAGAATTAAATTATATAGAATGTGCACACACACACACACACAGTGAGAAATATGAGAGAAGGTATGGTGCAGGAAGAAGAAATAAGAAAATCCCCAAACTTACAGAACTATATGAAAGCCTGATCACCTTTATATCATAAACACTTTCAAAGGAAAAAAAAAGGAATTAGTAGGTGCCTGATTTAGTATTAAATAATAACAGAAAAACACAAAATAATTCAGCTTAATTTTAATAGACAAGGAAAGACCTTATTGAGGCAGATAGCATAATGAATAGAATGTTAGAATGAGGAAGACGGGTTTAAATTCTGCCTTTAACATTTATAAGCTATTTGAAAATATCCAGTCTCTGGACTTAACCACTCCTGAGCCTCAGTTTCCCCACATATAAAATTAAGAGGTTGGATGAAGTTTCTTCCAGCTCTAAATCAGTGTGGTCTTATGCTGTGGGAATTTATACTTGATGGAAGGAAGACAGTAAATAGAATAAAAATGGGAATGTTGTGCAAAGATAATCATAACAAACTTTTCATTCTCAAGGCAATGGAACCACTACATCTGGACTCTAATATCACAATTTGGGAAGTATTTATAGAGGAAATAGAATGGCAGTGAAGAGAACATCCACCTGGAACTAAAAAATTTTCAAAAGATAAATATTAAAAATTTTTGTTTACATGTAATTGAGAAAAGAAAAAAAAGAACATAAGTAATAAATGCAGACTTAACAACCATAAAAATTGTTCACATTTACTAATTAGAGAAAAGTAGCTATTACCTTCTCTACTTCTATAAAGTTTAGTTTAATTTTATCTGCCATAATTCCTGTCTTGGACTCAGAGAAACAAGCTATGCTGCCTGACCACCATTCATATGGCTTAGATGAATGAAAATCTGTGACTCTTCCTTTTTGTGAGGAGGATCTACCAGATCTTCTCACCTGGAACTTGCCATCTGCTCTTCCACTCATCTCTTAGAACTTCTAGGTCTTTAACTGGCCTTGAAGATGAACTTTCTTTTAAGAGTTAGCTCCCCCTTGTAGAGTATGAGCTTGAGAGCAAAAACGATCTTACTTTTTCAGTTTGTCTTTCTAGTTCTGAGCACAGTGCTTGGCATTTAGTGTTTAACACTTTTTTTACTCATTCATAAAAAAAAGGAAATGGGGGAAAGACAGACAAGGTCAGAGCTTTGTCTAGCAATGGTATTTATGCGGTAGAGGGTGTGGGGCTGGTGAGAAGGGAACTAATATTTGGCTCTTTCATCCCTCCGTACTCCTCCTTGCCCCCCTCAACTCTTATGTGGGTAGTTTTTTCCTTACTGTCAACTATCTCAGTTCCTCCCCATGATGTGATTTAGTCTTTGCTTTAAGCCCAGTACTGGAAAGAGAAAATTGGGAAAGGAAAAGCTTGAGGTGGCCATCTTCCCAAGACCAGTTCACAGCTTACTCACAACCTTCTCTCTCCCCTTCTTCCCAAACCGCTAGGTTCATTTTATGTTCAAGATCTTCCATATCCATGTTGCTCTCTGCTTTGGGAAAGCTATAAAAATAGAAATCAATGATTTCTTTTCTGTTCAGCTCTGAGCTCCCATTGTGCCAAGAAAGGTCCCAGCAGTAATAAAAATCTATTTATCTCTCTCACGGTATGCCCCACCACCTATTGCCTGCCTCTCAGTTACCTTTTAGCAATGAAACACATACATATCAGTAATGCAGTGGTTAACCACAGCTTTATCTTAATATTGGCTTAAAAGACTATTTTCATTTCTATAAAAAAAAAACCAAACCCCAAAACAACTCAGAGATAGGCTTTAGAACACATATGCTCTCTAAGGAAGGGATAAGGAAGAGTTAGGAAGGGAATCACCATCTTGGATCTGACCGTCTGAGTAAGTTCAGCAAAACCAAGGTCTGTCTAGATGCTCGGCTTGACTCCAGTCTGGGCCATCATGATGACATCATGGCCCAGGTTCTGTTCCTGTTTCTATGGGGACTTCTTTCCATGGCTTCTGCTGTCCTGGTCTCTCATGCTTCTGCTTCCAATCTCTAGTGAGGCTGCCACCCAAGGGCCAGGATACCACAGAACAGTGACTCCCTACTCACTCCTGATCTCTGGTTCTCCTACTTCTTGGGTGGCTCTTCCCCCTACTTCTCTTTCTCCTCCTTCCCCCCCAACCCCTTAGAAATAGTAGGAGCTCAGCTCTTCATCTTCACAGGGCTGTTCTAAGAATCTGCTGCGCTCTAGGGGACACTTAATAAATGCTATTCTCTTCCTTTCAACAGATTCAGTAGAGTAGCCCTGGAGAACTTCCTAGCAGCCAGTGGACATTGACTTCCAATGACCTATTTCACTAGAAAGATGAAATAATTTACTTTAATAGTAAGTTGAAGAGGCAGGATTTAAATCCAGGCCTTTGGACTCCAAATTGAGTGCTCTTTGCATTGCACCTAGGGGAGAAACTTGGAGATTCAATTCAGTTTATTAAGTGCCTGCTACATGCAAGGAAGGGACTAGCTAGGCACTGGGGATAATCAGTAAATCTTTATTAAGTACTTACTATGTGCAAGGCATGGTGCTAAGCACTGGGAAAACAAAAAGGGGCAAAAGACAGCCCCTGCCCTCAAGGACCTTACACTGTTCAGGACAGGAGGTGGCACAGGCATAGGGATATACACAAATAAATAAAATACAAAATTAATTTCAGGAAGGAGAGACTGCTAAAAAAACTTGGGGGGACTGGAAAAGGCTTCTGATAGGAGATGGGACCTGAAACTGCTCCTTAAAAAGAAGCTAGGGAAAATCAAGAAGGGGTGTTTTGAGTATGTCATTGTTTATTTAGTACTTATAGACTATTGAAAATTCTGTTTTGAATTAAATAGTTAACATAGATTTGTTTTTGTTGTTTTATCTCTTACAGAAGCACACTTACTAGAAATTCAGAAAAAAATCAAAGATGCTTTTGAGGTGTTTGACCATGAATCCAATGATACCGTGGATGTTAGGTTTGGAAATTTTTTCTTACATAAAATTATATTCAGTGGGTATGCTGTTTAAGTCCTAGATTACTTAACAAGTATTCATAGAATATATAAGATTTATCATACCATAGTAGTAATTTTCCACCCTTGGCTATATTAAAAGGCAGAAACTGAATACTTTGAATACAAAATATTGCTATTTTCTATATGTAGAGCCATAGAATTTTAGCAATGAAAAGCACCTGAGGGAGCTAAGTATCAACATTCACCCACTATCATTATTTGTGGTATATATCCTCAGCAGGCTCCTCACCATTGGTAGATATTCTTTCTACTCAAACTTTGTCAACTCCTTATCTCGTTTTTCACATAGGAAAATTCATATTTATGTAGTGTCTTAAAGATTACAGTGTACTTTCCTCACGACAGCCTTGTGACAGGTAGTATCCGTGTTGTTATTCCCATTTCATAGAAAAAGAAAAATTGTGACTTACTCTTGGTCATACAGCAGTAAGTATCAAGAATTAGGACTCAAGTACAGACCTTCTAACAACCATAGAATCTTTCATATAGACACTCTCTGGCTTGATCCTCTTAACAATCCTAAGTGGGAAGTTCAAGTATTATTAATAATAATTTCAAAATCAACAATAATAAAGATCATACTCATCTTGTCCCCCATCTGTATAGTAACCTCAGATACTTAACGAGGCCATCACATCACTCTCAAGTCTTATCTAGTCCTGGATAAGTATCCATTTCTTTAATTGATCCATAGGTAAAAGGGTCTGGAGGCCCATCACCTTGTGTGTCGAGTTCTAGCTTCTCCATGTCTTTACTAAAGTGTAGCACTCAGAATGGAATAGTCATCTGGCTGGCATCTGTAATGGTGATCTGAAGATCTTCCCTGCCCTCAGACCCTTTGATAGGCTTAAGTGGCTCTGAGAATCTTCCCTGATTTCAAAGTATACTCTACCCTGTAATAGGCTGAATGCGGTCATGTGGAGCCTGTGGCCGGAGGCTTGTTTTTCAGGAATGCCCACACCTTGTTACTTTGTAATTGGGCAGTGGGTCAACAGGGCTGTGACATTCTCTGACCCAGGAGAAGGCTATATATACCCTGATGTGAGGTTTTGCTTTGGGGCTTACTTTGAGAAGAGTTGTGTGATTTGGCCAGATGAGACTCTGGGAAGCCATTGAGCCCTCCCCTCCTCCCCCGCTTTGAAAAACTCAGATGTTGATGCTTCCCTCTCTGGTGACTGTTGTTTGGGTTGAAAAATACCCTTCAACCTTAATTTAGTTAAAAAAGTAAACACAGAGATGTCTTAGGATAAGAACAGGAGTTTATTCTCTTCCCTGGGAGAAGAGGGCAATCTGCTCCATGCCTGAACATGGAGGAGAAGGTGTATTTCAAAGGGTAGAACCAGAATTTATGACTTAACTTAGTCAAGCCCCCTTTCCCAACTGTTTCATCTCTCATTGGTGGAGAGGCTCACCTCACCAAATTCTTCCCAACTGGGACAGAAAGAGAAGAGAGGGGGGAAAGGTCCCACCAAGGCTGGAAAACAGACAAAGGAAGGTAAAAGTGATTGATAGCAGCCATGGAAGGGGGGGGGAAGGGAAGGTTAACCCCAAATTGAGAAGTTTTCACTCATTCCACACACTGTGAGTAGGTATGGATGTAATGGTCAGGTGGTTGGAAGCCTGTCTGCTGATCTGTTTCTTGGTCTGCTTGTAACTTGAGCTTATAATTTATGTTTGTATTCTCTGAAGTACAGGTTGCTGACTTTTTCCCCTGAAAAAGGTGAATGATATGTGTTTGATTGATAAAAGTAAAACTGTTAACCCATTTTGAGTTGCTTTCCTTTAGAAAAGCAGATCTAAGAACCTGTGCTAGCAGTCGCCCTAGGTATGCTAGGGTGCTTGCTGATACAGCATCTGATCCAGGCATAGGATAGTGGGACTTTCACTCTGTCCACCCCCAGTACTATTCCAAGTCTTACTCTCTAAGAGCTGCCCTATGAACCTGAGTTTGCAGTCCACCAGAATCCTTACATCTTTTTCAGACAAACTGCTGCCAGTCATAGCTTTACTGTTTTGTACTTATAAAGTTGATATATTGAACTACAGGATAGTGGTTTATATTTCCTCTCTATTATATTTCTCCTTGTTAGATTTGACCCAATATTATAGACCATCAAGATCTTTGTAGATTTTTGCTCTGTCACCAAGTACTTGAAATTGAGGAAGATGGAAAAGACTAAAATTCATAAATAAGCAGGCATGTACCTGGATTAAGCCAAAGAGGTGAGCCAGAAGCCTGAAGCACTAGGTTAGTAAGGCAGGTAAGCAGAGAGACAAGAAGGCAAATCAGGAATTAAGGAATCATTAAGAGTGTCAAGTTTGTAAAGCCAAGTGGGTTGGCAAATTGAGGAACAAAGCCTCTAGGCATAAAGCCTAACTTGTAGATGGAGGAGAGTAGTCTAGAGGGACAGCAGAGTTGAATCATACAACTATCGGACTTTGACCACCTGCTGACCATAGCTCCATTACGTTTCTTTAAAAAAAAAATTCTAAATGTTTTTGTTCAGTCATCAACAAATACTAACATTCCAAAATACAAAGAACAAAAAATAGAGAGTTGTGCAAGAAACAGTACATTTGTTATGTAGTTTGTTTTCCAAAAAGCATAGGTGAAATTTAGCAAGGTAATAACAAGTGTCCTGTTTGTAGCACTTTGTGAATATCTCTTTTGTTTTCTTCTGTGTATGTTTAATGTTTTATTGATGTTCTTTTTTCTCTTTTTGTATCTCTATCATTTTCTTTTAGTTTATATTCTTTCTACCAAATAGTAGCGTTCTTTTTTTCCAAAGAATATAGGTAAGCACAAGGCATTAAAACATTGGCCATCTCTGAAAATGTATCATTCCTTACCTCTAGTCCATAACCTCTCTGACAGCTTCCAATGATGCTCTTAAAAAAGTTTTATTGCTGTTTTCTTTTTACATTCCACACATTCACAGATCACTTCCACTTTGTGAGAGGTCTCATGTAACAGAGCAAAACAGTTAAATAAAACTAATAATAGTGTCCTCATCTGAAAGCTCATGAAACATTTCACATCTCTAACATTCTCACCCCACCTCTCTATTTTTCAAAACTGACAGAAATCTTTTCTTTCTGTCCTGCATCTGCCTCATTGAAAAGAAAAATAAAAAAATTCTTGTCACAAATAGGCCTAGTTAATCAAAACAATTTCCCTTAGTGACTGCATATGAAAATATATATCTCTTATTCTCTTCTCTAAATCCATCACCCTTAGCCCTGGCCATCTTCCCTCACGCTGAACTCTTTGATATGTGCTATTGACCCCAATTAAGAGTATGAGCTCCTTAAGAAGCCAGACTGAATTGTTTATATCTCTGTTATGTCCCCTGTAGCACACTGTTTGGCACACGGTTAGCTTCCCCTCCCTCTTCCCTGCAAAAAAAAAAAAAAGAAAAATAGAGGCATAGGAGCGTTAAAAAAATTTGCAGAAAGCAAAACCAGAAAGAATCACAAACGGGAATGCTTTGAAAGCCACATGCTGAATTGTAAAAACAACATTAGAGGAGTTAAAAAACTCTGATTAAAGCAGGGATCAGCTATGATTTCAGATGACCAATGATGAAAAATATTACCTTCCTCCTGACAGAGAGGTGATAGATATGCAGAATGAGAAATTTAAGGACCTGGCCAATATGGACATTTGTTTTATTGCCAAGGGATTTTTTGTCGTTGTTTTTTTTTAATGTGGGGAGGGGAAAGTGGGAAAGAGGGAAACCATGCTTGATAATTGAAAAAATACAATTTTAAAAAGGTAAAAAAATAATCTTAATTTGTCATTTTTATGGCATAATTATATTCTATTATATTTACATACCAAAATTTGTTTAGCCATTCTTCAGTCAGTGGGCACTCATTTTCACTGTAATTTTTGCTACCAGTAAGATTATAGTTATGAATGTTTTGTTTTACATGGGACTTTTCTTTATCCTCCTTGGGGTATATACTTAATAGTGGGATCTCTTGGTCAAAAGATATGAACAGTTTAGTGATTTTTCTTGCATAAATCCAGATTGTTTTTGGAATTACTTTAGAATCTATGGCACATTCTTTTAAAATATTTAACAAAGTCCTCATTTATGCCAAATCTTCCTTTGACATTGGATTTAACTTTTAGAAACAGCCAAAAGTCATCTGTAGCCAAATCTAGTGAATAAGGAGGTAACCACAATACTATTTTTGGTTTTAAAAAAATCAGGTACAAATCTAAAGCCATAAGACAAATTTTTTCCTATGACTAGAAGATTGTCATAGAAAGAAATGTTGACCATGAACCTCAACAAGCTAGTCATGCACAGAAGACACGTTTTCTTAAGATCTTGCTGCAAGTTTCTAAAATTCCATCAGTTATGAGAATGTTAACCTCCTTTTTGCTAACATAAGGACCCATCGAATGATGGTGAACATTCATAGCTTTTCTTGGTTAGAAACCTTTGCTGGGAACAAGGACAGTGAAAATCAAGTTCATAACATGCTTATGGAGGTTGTATGCAGTTGATCTTAAAAGGAGATTTCTATAAATCAACATGTTATAAATGCTGTTATGGAAGTATAAATCTGGCTGACCCTCAACTGTGGTTCTATGTAAATTGCCTCTACAACTCTTGAGGAAAGCATCTGCCTATTAGTAAAAAGAGGTATGGCATAAGTAATACTTAAAAATCTTAGCACACTTTTTAAACAATCCTCTAGAAAAAATACATTTTATTTTAGGGTCAGTGATGGCCTTTGTGTCTTTATCTCAAGGATTTTATATAAGTCTTGATGGTAACAAAGAATGGAATAGGTAGAATTCCTATTCTAATACCTAAATGGGATCATGAAGAGTCAGACAGGATGAAACGACTCAACAACATATATATGTAGACATATAAAGTAGAGGTATCTACATAGAGATAATTGTACATACTGTTAATGTACCTATCCATACATGTATTTGTGGCATATCTATAAAATAATGAGATTGGTTTTCATCCTGCCTTGTAGAGATAATCTCATGATTTCAATGCCACTCTTAAATATAAACTAATCATAACTTATTAACCAGAATACTCCATTTCCTGAGCATTTAAAGATAACAAAAGCTTTTGTTAGACTGTGATTGTAAAAATGAATATTAGATACATACACACATATTTTAATATTATCAATAGGGCATATTTAAACATTTTCCTTTAGCTATTTGGCAATAATTATTTTCCACTAATGTGTGGAAAAATAGCAAAGACTTTTCCAAGCACCAAAGTATTATTTCCAGAAGAGTTGGTTCACCTTTAAGTCTGTTTCTAACATTGAGATTTTACTACAGTGGTT
>CM053593.1:113569980-113619651 GCA_028646575.1 Pseudocheirus occidentalis
ATATGATTGAAATATAGCATTTCACTAGACATCTCCTAGCATTGTACTAAATGCACCACCCTAAAAACTGAAAAATACTTATTTTGTAAAATCCATAGTAACTCAAGAGACATATACCTATCTACAGTAAAAATATAAAGTGGATGAAAAATTCACATTGCTTAGGCTTAAAGTTGAGTGATAGGCCACTGAGTAAGCTTTGCAGTGAAAAATAGTAGAAAACAATGCTATTAAAATAACCACCATTAAAACAGGAAAAATGTTTTACTAAAGAAAGAAAAGCAATAAGTACATAGAGATTTTTGTAGATTCTGAAAGGGACTTCTAAATCTAAGAATTGTGGAAGTTTTGGACACTAGTTTTTTATTATGTATAATTTTACTTAAGCAAATATATGTTTTGTTTTCTTCGATACAGGCTTATCACTAGCTCTATTCTTAGCATTTACCAACCATGATAGGGGTCGATTTTTTGGCTCATTTAACTGTCTAGGCCTCACTGTTGCCAGGTTCTTTTAGTTGCATATAAGCACACAAAATGGACTTTACCACAGCCCCAGATCATGTAAATGATGCTCTCATGGTTGCCTTTTGGAGTTTGCTGACAGATTTTTACCCAAATAGAAATGTGATGGACCTAAAAGTCAGGAGAAATGGCTTCAGTTCTTGGCTTTGACACTAACTAGCTAAATGAGCCAGGCAGGCCACTTAATTTCCTTATCTGTAAAGTTAGTATAATAATACTTTACTACCTATATCACTGGGTTGTTATTTGTTAATCTTATAGCTCATGTTGTGGTGACCCCTAACCATAAAATTATTTCCATTGCTACTTTATAACTGTAATTTTGCTACTGTTATGAATCATAATGTAAATATCTGATATGCAGGATGTATTTTCATTGTTATAAATTGAACATAACCCACAGGTTGAGAACCACTGCTCTACATAAACATCAGCTATTATGATAATTCCCAAATCAGCTTCCTAATTCCTGTTACTATTCCCTTTTCAACATTGGGATCTCTTCTGTCCCAGTACCTAACTCTCCCTCGTTAAGGATGCAGCCTAACATTCCTCCCCTCTCCAAATATTCCTATAGAACAGAATTTTCTATATATATACTAGACCTCTCTGAAATCTCTGGAGACATCTGGATCTTCCTTCAGAGGCAGGCTGAAACTCTACCATCACTAGAGACTGCCACACTCAAAGGAGAGATTTTCCACAATATAAATGGAGACAAGGCAAAAAAGTAAGGGAAAGTTGAAAGGAACTAAAAAAAGGTATTTGTATCTTTGTAACAACAGACTGCCTTGCAGTTAGGAACTTCAGACAGCAGTACTTATGACCCTCTTAAGTTTCCACATGATCCCAAAAGTAGTTACAGAGTGGCAAAACACAACTTATTAATATGGCAAAAATATTCTACATTTACATCCACATGGGAGAGGCAGTAGAAATCTATAAGGGGTTCTCTAAAATGTCTGTCCCTATAAAAGTCACCCAGATAGAAGGGAAACAATCTCGGAGAGGCTTCTGTATCAATAATTTATACCTTCATGAGTCACTTCCACATAAATGAGATGTCACCATGTGCATAAAGAATAACTCAAGGTTCAGACTCCATCATGAAATGAATTGTTAAGACCCTTTGCATGGTCATAAACAGGGGTCTTTTCATAGGTAACTTCCACCTCTGTTTCTTTCAGACATTGATCAATTTATTGGTTGAATGCAGCCATGGAACCCTACACAGATGAGCCTAACACCTGCTCTCCAAACACCACAAGAATCTTGTGACCATCTGTTATGACAGTGCTTGCTCTGTCCTCTAATGGCTGTCTGAGAAGAAGCTGAGTTAGCTAGCAGGAAGACTCCTCTGGGCTGGTGAAATGGAAAATCGTTCAAGAGAGATCCGTAACAGAACTCATTATCTTTCCCTCTCCAACCTACCCTCTCCCAAACATCCCTATTTCTGTCAAATCCAACATCATTCTTCAAACTTGGCATTATCATCAACTCCCCACTCTCCTTCACCCTGCATATCTCAGCTACTGGCAAACCTTTTCATTTCTACCCTCCACCTATCTTACCTCCAAACCCTTCTCTTGACATCCAGTCACTGAACTTTGTTCAGGCTTTCATATCTTCCCTGGATGACAACGGTCAATTAGGAATCGGTCTCCTAGCCTCAAGTTCCTCTCCTCTCCATGACGTCCTCTACACACCTATCACAGTGATATTTCTTAAGTTATGATCTAACCCTGTCACTCCTGTATTCAACAAACTTTGGTATAAAGTATAAATTCCTTTTCCCTTAGCAGCCTTTCACAATCTGGTCCCAACCTAAACTTCCAGCTTTATTGTATATATCCCCTACTATAAAGGTCTGCCTAAACTTGCCTTCTTTTCCTCACCCAGAGCACTCCATCTCCCACCTTGATGCCTTCTCATAGGCTCTCCTTCATGCCTGGAATTCACTACCTACTCACCTCGACCTCAAAGAATCCCTCACTTTCTTCAAGATGCAGCGAGAGTAACACTATTACACAAAGCCTTTCTTTATTCCATCACCACTGCTAGTACCTTTCCTCCCTAACCATCTTGCATTCATTTTGTCTCTATTCTGCACATTCATTTATACACATGTCGTCCTACCTGACAGAATGGAAGTTCCTTGACTGTAAGGGCTGTTTTATTTTTTGCTTTAGTATCCTGAGCAGCTACCAAAGTACTGAGCACACAGTCAGAACTTAATAAATGCTTGCTTGCTGGTTGGTTATTTAAGGACAGCTGAGTTGAATAGTTTCCCCCCATTCCCCATCCCTCTATGGTTCCAGGACTCTAAAGATTACAGTAACACCATGCATAATCCTATACTTCGTATACTCAGTCACTAAATTATGACATCCTAAAAAGGCCACCTAAACCAGAAAGCTATCCACTTCCATGGATTTATAAGATTAGACAACTTAGCTATGAATAATGAAAGAGAGGAGAAAAGTAGGGAGGACTGTGTGTGCACCATTCCTCTGAGGGGGTAGAAAACATTAAGAAATAATAATTCACACATACAGAGTACTTTAAAACTTACACAGTATTCGCCTTGTAATAACCCTATAAAGTAGCAGAAGTATTATCTCTGTTTTACAGATGAAGAAACAAGGTTCACAAATTAACTAATGATATAAGAAACATTGGGTCAAACAGCTCTTCCTGTTGGCCACCCACAGCAACTTGTTTGTCTAGAGCAGTGGTTCTCAACCTGTGGGCTGTGACCCCTTTGGGGGTCACCTAAGACCATTGGAATATTTCCAATGGTCTTAGGAACCGAGATACCACTCCTCTATCCATCTACAGGCAGGTCCGCTCACATGCAGATATGCCCACATACAAGTATTAAAGGGTCACGGCATTAGGAAGGTTGAGAACCACTGGTCCAGAGTGACCTTGAAATGAGCAAGGAAAGCAATGTGATGCCAGCTGTTTTATCTGCATAGAAAATTCATAACTCTAGTGTTTGTAACGGGGTGACTATATTATGCAATGTGCACAAAACAAGCAAGTTAGTTTCATTAAAAATAAATAGTAATCATTTCAGTTTATAAAGTTTGCTTAAATCTGTATATAGATATCACCTTATATATTTTGATAGTCAATACTTCTATGATTTTTCATCTTATACTAAATTTTATACTTTTTTGATATTTTTTAAGTTTAGGAATATTTTCCTAATATTGTCTATACAAGGCAGAAACTAACTGCCTAGTGCTCTATGGGAGGGATCATGTCATAGCGGGAAAAGCACGTCAGAGAGATTTGAAGTCAGAGCACCTATATTTCTGCTATTTAAGAGGCAATAATCATTTAAGCATATACTATGTACCTGACATTGTAGTAAGCATGAAGTAATATAAAGACAAACATGGAACAGCACTTGCCTTCAAGGAGCTTACAATCTATCAATGAAGGCATGTATGTGTGTATGTACATACATATATATATATATGTATATACACACACATTTATAAAGTATATATAAAATAAATACAATATAATTGGAGAAGGTAGGCACTAGCATCTGAGATCAGGAAAAGTGTCATGTAGCAGCCCAGTTTGAACTGAACCTCTGAAGAAAACTAGGGGTTCTAAAAGGATGAGGGAGGAGATGATATACCGGGTCATGTATAGGGAACCCCAGAGCAGTTTGCCTCAACCAGAGCATGTGTGAAAGGGGTTAACATAAAATAAGGCTAGAAAGGTCAATGGGAGCCAGACCATGGAAGGCTTTAAATGTTGAACAGCAGAGTGACCTTAAACAACTTGTTTCACTTCTCAGTTTCCTCATCTATAAAATAAGGAAGTTAGACTAGATGACTTCTAAGGCCCCTTCTAACCCTAAACTGATGAACCTTTAAAGAAGGACACAGAAAGAAACGGAACCAAGAAGATTTAAATTATCTGCCTGTATCACTATTGCAGATAATAATGATTAAGACATTTATATAGGCTTTCATGTTTTCTAAATATTATACAGACATTATCTCATTTGAGCCTAATAGCCACTCCAAGGTATAGGCACCACAGGCATCTAGGTGGCTCAGAGGATACAGTGCTAGGCCTGGAGTCAGGAAGATGAGTTCGATTCTCACCTCAGACATTTACTAGCTATGTTACCCTGGACAAGTCAGTTAATCTTCTCTGCGTTATGGCAAACCACTCCAGTATCTTTGCCAAGAAAACCCCAAACGGGGTCATGGAGAGTCTGTCACAAATGAAAAAAATGACTGAACAACATAAATACCATGTTATTCATGGTACCCACATGGTACCCCATTAAACCCACTAAACTGACTAAAGAAACAGAGGCACTCAAGCTTGAGTACAATCCTCTGAGCATGAATATGACCTCCTATGAGCCTAACACTGCATTACAAATAGCCATTTAAAAGCCTTGACGTTTGAAAGCTATGTAATGCTACTAAAGAAGAAAGTATCTCATTTCATTCTATATTTTTCCTGCTTATCCATCCTCAAGGAATTTACCACAGCTGGGGGAAGAGTTTGGGGGGAGGCGTAGAGGAAATGAAATGTGACTGTGGCATTGTGGAGATCAGGATTAAATCCATTTTCATTCTGTCATACAAGGCGTTCATAAGAGCGGCTTAATTGTAGGTACATCATTGAGAGAGATAAAGGATGAAGGATTAAGAAAAGAACACAGACAAAAAAGGGCACAGTTAGAATGGAAAATTTACAGAAAACAAAAGGTTATTTCTGATTAGATAATACACGTATTTAAAAGACCCTAAAATGACCCAAAAATTAAGGTACCCCAGGCCAGGATGACTAGATGGTGTTTAAAAATAAAAAATGTTTATCCTGGGTCCCTGGTCATTCCTGTCCATCATCAATGGGTCATTTCAGACCAGAGTTCTCCAGCAGAAAAGGACAAAGGAAATCTGGAAGGTAGAGCCTGGTCACAAAACTCATCTGCACCCACAGAACAGCAAAGTAGAGCACGTATTCTCCCTCCAGCTTACTCTTGTGTTGCTTGGCAGGTACTGAGTGAGCCTTTGATTTCTGAACTCTGGACCTCTCCAATACTCTCTGGTCTCGACTGTGACCCAGGTTATGAATCTGCTTTAATGTCAGATGCCCCAGATATTGCTTGCTCTCCAGCTGGCTACACAATCCATATCCTCTGCAGCCTAAATTGGCTTTTACTTCAAATTCCACTACTGTCTCTGACCTGTTTAATTCTAAGAGGCTCCCACTTCAGATTCCAATAACTGCCTGTGACTTTTTAAATTCTAAGACTTGTGTCCGTAATCACTCACCTCTGCCCCTACTCTCATCCCTCATTGCCTGTGCAGGTTAAAATATCCCCAACAAAATTTCTGACAGCAAAAATCAAACCTGTTGCCACAGTCAAAGCCCCAAACAGGGCTCCACCAAGATCCTAAACAGGGGCAGAGCCAGATGGAAGGGAGCAGAGGAACTAGGAAAGATCTGATTTTTCTACCAAATCATAACAAATGTATATGGGTCTCCTGAGCCTTCTCTTCTCCAAGCCAAACATGCTCAGTTCCATCTCCTGAGGCTCATGTGGCATGAACTTAAGGTCTGGTCCTCCTGGTTGCCATCCTCTGGATACTCTCTAGTTTCTTAACCCCTAGTTCCCAGACCTAAACACAGCACTACAGGTGAGGCCTAGGTATTTTTCTTTAAGATTGTGAATTCTAGTTATAGAAGAACATATAAGCATGTGAATGCCTAAAGGAAGGAGATGACATATCATGTTCAGGGAATAGAGAATGCCAAAAGGGAAATAATGTGAAGGAAAACTGGAAAGACGAGCCAGTTTTAAAAGGTCCTTAAATGCCCTTCTGGATTATCCCAGGGAGGGAACTGCTCAAGGTATTTGGGCAAGGGAGTGACAGTTGGACCCGTATCCACAGATTACTTTGGCAGCTACTGGTTCGGAAGTGGGAGGGATTTGAGGCAGGAAGACTGGTAAAGAAGCTATTACAGTACAATAGTTCAAGCAAGTAGTGAGGACAGTTTAAAGTAAGCTGGTGGTAGGATAAGTGGAGAAAGGTGGGTAGACATGAGACAGGACAAATGTAGAGTGAACATGATATGGCAACTGACTGGAGATGGAGGTGAGCCTCAGTTTCCTCATTTCTAAAATAAAGGAGTTAGGCTAGATGACTTTTAATGTCCCTTTCAGTTTCTAAATTAATGATCCTATGACTCTAAGGACATGAACTGGGATGACTGAGCATGACAGTGCTTCTCTCATGGAAACAGGTAAGTTTGGAGAAGGGGCAGGTTTAATGCAGAAGATAAGTTCAGTCTTGAACATTCTGAGCTTGAGTCCAATATGACACTGAGGTGGAGATGTCTAGCAGGCAGTTGGAGGTGGAGAACTGGGAGTTTAGGAGAGAAATTGGGGTTGAATATATAAATCTGAAAGAACTCCACACTGGGGGAGGTGGGGAGCAGGGTGAAAACTGAGTAATCAAGGTAATCAGGGAGACTACAGAGGCAAAGGCAAAGGACAGTCAGCTTCAACTACCACCTTGATGTTAAAGACTACAAATTCTACATCTCCTATCCCAACTAGAGCTTTAGTCCTAGGTTCCAAAAGCTACAGAACATCTCCACTATCACTTTTAGCTCTCATGTCCAAACTCTCCATTTCTGTGTATGGTACTACTGTTGTCACAAACTCTACAAAGGAGTCTTTGACTCCTCTTCCTTTGTTCTTCATATACCAAGTCCTGTATGTTTACCCTTAGCAATCTCCCTCAAAATTACTTTCCTTGTTATATCCACTGCTACCAGCCTAGCCCAGGCTCTCATCACCTCCTGTAAGGATTATGACAATGATATTCTCATTGGTTTCCTACTTCTAATCTCTCTGTATGTTATTCACATCATTATTAAATTAATCTTCCTGAAAAAATTTTCATCCTGTTACTCTCCTATTCAAATATGTGCCATTCTCCCAGTTCTCTACTAATATAAACCACTTGGTTTAGCAATGACAGTATTCCATAAACTGTCCCCATTTCACCTATTCACTTTTCCCCAAAATAAGCCCTTTGCTCTGCTCAGTCTGATCTCTTTATTTCCTTAAATATTTATCTTTTCTCATTCCTTACTTTTCGCTTTCCATCTTGTAATACCTGTTCTCTGCCTACAGCTAGGTAGCGCTGTGGATAAAGCACCAGACCCGGAGTCAGGAAGATCTGAATTTAAACACCTACTAGCTATGGAACCCTGGGCAAGTCAGTTAACTAACTGCCTTAGTTTCCTCATTTATAAAGTAGGGATAAAAATAGCACCTGCCTCCCAGGGTTGTTGTGAGGATAAAATAAAGAATGATAGAGTACTTTCCAAACTTTAAAGTGCTTTTATATTGCTAGTATCATCTGTTGTTATCGTTGGAAATCCCCGCGAAGTCACATGGTTACAGGTGTGCTTTAGGAAAATTAATCTGGGGAATCCTGCCAAAATAGCTGAAATTAGTTATACCCTGAGCCCCCTCTTCCTATGGACAACGTGTATAGCTATGGAAGAGTGTGACCCAGGCTTCTGAGGAATTTTTTGTATCGACTATTCTTCACCTTAATAAATGTCTTACTAAAAGTTGATCTAACCTGCTGACTGTCCATAGGAAGCAAACCAGTGAGGACTTGTGAGTTCACAGTAAGTTGTAGTGGTAGCCACTTACAGGGTACACCTAGAACCTGAAATAGTCTCCCTTCTTTATGAGTATGATTTGGTGGATTTACTCCAAAGTACACAAAGATTATATGAGAGGAAATATGAACAAAGAAAGTTGGAGGTGGATTCAAATTCTGGCTCTGCTGAATATTATATAACCTTGGACAAATAACTTCTCTGGGCCTCATTTTCATGACCAGCAAAATGAGGGAATTATACTAAATACTAAGGTTTCTTCCAGCTCTAAATCTAAGGAACTATGATTTAAATCTAGAAAGGTAAATTAAAATCAAACTGGGAGAAATTGTGAATGCCAGGATAAAAAAAGTTTTACTTGATAATTATTGTTAAGCCACTGAAGAAAAGTTTTTGAACAAGGCCATGAAACATACCAGGTATGGATTTACAAGAAAGGGAGGATCTGGAAAATTGAGCCCATATTCTTAGAAAATGGTGAAGGCAAATTAAAGAAATAAATATTTGAAGAAATGCACAGATATTTTAGCATTTTTATTAAAGAAATTAAAGTTAATTCTGTTGATAGACATTAAATATTCCATTTAAATACCTTCAACATATCTTAAGGATAAAAAAGACAGATAAACACATGGCATTTTTTAAACCATTTCACAGTTAAAAATATTTATGCCTCATTTCTAAAGTGCCTTTATTTTTACCAATGTTTAAACACTGAAGAAAATATCAAGATGCAAGTATCTGAAATGTAGGAATAAAGATTAAAGAACTACTATTAATGATATGTATACTAAAAAATTAATGCAACTATAAGAACAATAATATTCCCAAATGTAGTTGCATTTTTTCTGTATACATAGCCTATATACATAGCTATATGTGTGTATATTTTGGAGTATTATGGTTCTAATTAGATTAATTTTTCAGGATATATACATATATGTATGTATATTTGTAAAGTATTTTCTTTTCATTCTATATACTCATGTGTATATATATTTGTGAAGTATTTTTCTTTTTATATCACTTATTCTTCTCTTCTATGTTAGTGTTGCCTGGACATTTAGAACTTTTTATTTCCAACACCAATTCTTCAGTATTTGAACCTCGGACAAACCTCAGGGAGGTCAGGGTACAGAGGAAATATATCAGAGAAAGAAGCAAAAAAGTGTTCTCTATTTTTTTTAAATCACATATACAACACTTATAGCTGTGGTTAGCTGCTTATGTATTACCATTTTCCCACCAATTTGAGAAATAGGTTGCCCGAATTTAAATTATTTAGCTTTATGTTGATTTATACTTGCCACACATTGCTAATTTACTGTAGTTTGCTTTTAATGAATGTTTAAGAAAGATTTTTCCTTCTCTGAAAAAAATCATCAACTGAGAAAACAATGAATGTACAGGTAAACAATTAATGTGTGGGATATAAAAAAAGATGCTCTTCAACATGTTTCAGTGTAGGAAGAAAGCTTATTTGAATGCACTTCCCAGCTCCCCATTATATCTTTCTGTTCAGTGTAGTTTAAAAACACACACACACACACACACACACACACACACACACACACACATGCCCTCTAAAAATTTAACTAGTTTGTTTTTTCTACAACTGGTTTCTTATCAATCTGAGAGCCAAATTTTTAACAGCTTCTGCCATCCCCTGTGCCATAAAAACAATGAGATCTCTCTTCTTTAAAATACTCAGACCAGATGAGAATGCTTAAAATATACTCAATAACAATGTCTGGAATTGAGATGCCTATTACTCTGGTACAATCACAAAATGATTTTAGTTAAATTTAACTTGGACAAAACCATAGTTTGTTTACATTTATTTTGCTCCTTATTTTATACAGCTGTTAGCCAGATTCTTATAAGGACTTTTCAGAGAAGTGCTCTGAAGAAGAAGCTATTGATAGCACAAATTTTTAATAATTAAAAAGACAAAGTATTTTGGAAGATAAGGTC
The DNA here is from genome assembly GCA_028646575.1 of Pseudocheirus occidentalis. NCBI lineage: Eukaryota > Metazoa > Chordata > Mammalia > Diprotodontia > Pseudocheiridae > Pseudocheirus > Pseudocheirus occidentalis. The sequence goes on from CM053593.1 coordinate 113,580,169, forward strand.
CAAGATGAAACATCTACTTTTAAACAGAATATTTCAACTTGTTTTTCTCGTTGAATTTTTAGAGAATTTGAGTTATAATTACTGTATCTCATAGATACAATTATAAATGAAGAACTTCATTTTTCCTCATTTATTCCTCACATGTCCTCATATTTACCTATGGTAAAATAATTTTTAAAAATTTAATTTCACATATAATATTACCTACTACTTCTTTTTATGACATCATAGGCCTCACTGGAACTTATTAAACGATGTGGTAATTCATCAATACAGCACACATTTCTTCACATCAAAATAATTCTTTAAATTGGGATTAGAAGAATTCTTCATGTGAATCATAGGTATAAAAAGGTCATTTTTCTTGGCCATAGTTGTATAGTACTGACCTTATACTTTTGTCTTTTTAAAATCCAATATTATATGCCATTTTTATAATGGCTTCTGCTAAGCAACAAGAACATAGAGTATACAGTGATTATTTTGTACTGCCTTTTAATTGAAGTGAAGGAGACTGAGAAAACATAGAGCCCTGGATTTGAAGTCAAAAGGCACAGGTTCCAATTCTAGTCTTTCCACTTTTTACCCACGTAAATTTAGACATATCACTTAACCTTTCTAAGGGGAGTGGAACTGATGCAGAGTGAATAAGCAGAAGCAGAACAATTTACACCCTGGCTACATCACTGAAAAGGAAAGGAGCTGTGAAAAATTTAGTATGATCAATGCAATGACCAATCCTAATTCCAGAAGACCGATAATGCTTTCTACCTCTTAGCAAAGAGGTGCTGGATTAGAGATGCAGAAAAAGACATAAGAAAAAGACATATATTATAAGAAATAGTCAATGTGTGAATTTAATTTTGCTGCATTTATTTGTAACAAGAGAAGACTTTTTTTTTTTTTTGAGGGGAGGTGCAAGTCAAGGGAGGATAGTGATAATGATACCAAAAATGGAAAGGAAATAGAAAACATGGTCAATAAAACATTTTTAAAAGTATACAGAAGAGAGCAGAGGAAAAGTCCAGAAAGGGATACAAATAATCAGGGTAGTGCTAGAACTTCTAAATTCAATTTAATTTATACTTTTAAAAATAATTGTACGTAACAGACTCAGTGTCACATACAATTCTTCAATATTTGTATAAAATGTTCATGTTTGTTGATGTATGTCAAGTTCATTAAAAAAATTTAATCAAAAAAGATTATAAAGAACATATTGAACTAGATGAACTGTAAGCTCTCATAATTTATAAATCATATTTGTTCATTGTTTTGGTCATAGAAATACAAAGATGCAAGATAACATAGCGTCTTGGTAGATAGTAATACATATAACACTGTATTACAGTCAAATGTTGGAAAGAAAAATTGGATAATTTTCCTAATATGACCTTAAAAGAAAGGATAAATGACAAAAGTATAAATGTTGAGGATACAATTATCAGAATGAGATGAATTATCTGAGAATGAAAACAGTCTTTGACAAAAAATGAAACAAATATTCCTATTATTAGACATATACCATTTCACTGTTCTTTAATGCCCAGAAGTCTGTGTACATCTTTGTAGCATTTAACCAACCACTTAAAATCTCACCTGAAGAAGTTAAGATAAACTAATAGGTCTCAAGGGATAACTCAGAATGGGAACTGTTGAGAGTATATAACAAAAGGCATATAGAAATGCCCTCAAGGTAAATTAACTGATAATGCAAATAATGTCATTGTACAAAGATATATGCTATGGTACTACTAGCTAAAAACTGAAAAGTAAAAAAAATTTAAAAGCAATCGAGAACCTGAAGTTTACTAAAAAGTCTTAAGAATTCTCAGTCAAGTCTTATCATGAAAACCATCTAACATAAAAAGTACCAAAGCTACATTTACACAAGACCCAAACCACTGCCTCAAAAGTGAAAAGAGTTCATTTCATCATCTATCTATATATGACATTTTTGGATAGAATTTATTGAATATGAGCGCATTATGTAGACATCGGTTCATGTCTTATCAAAGAGCCTTAAAATATTTCACTTTTGAATGTTAAGTTTTAGCTAGAAAATTTACCAGGTCTCAATGATATTAAGTTAGTATTTTATGTGAACTGGAATTTTATAGATCAGTATTGAGAAAGGAGGCAAACAAGACAACCAGCTGATCACAACATATCCCTAAAGGTCCTATACAATCTAGTTCTTAATGGTGCATTTCTTAGTGCTTTGAACAATTTAATTTTTTTTTAATTTTTTTACTTTTTTGGATGGGAAAGAAGACAGGGCTACTGGGTTTAAGTGACTTGCCCAAGGTCACACAACTAGTAAGTGTTAAGCATCTGAGGCCAGATTTGAACTCAGGTATTCCAGACTCCAGTGCTGAAGTCACTAAGCTGCTCCACAATTTAATTTTTATATGTTGAAAATCATGAAGCTCTCTTAGGAGATTAGTATGTTGTCACCATTAAGACTCTCTGATACTCAAATTTTTATTTTCTTAGGTGCAACCTCTGTTCAAACCTAAATACTTGCTCATATTTTTACTCTTTAAATATTTATAGACTGTAAAGATGTTTCTCTAAGACATTCATACTTGATAACTGTGTAGCTAAATTATGTACTGCTTCTTATTGGCACCTAATTTTTAATCCTTCAAATTCCCTTCATTTTGTTGACAATTTCCTAGTAATAAAGTGACAGTAAATGAACATATAATTTTAGGTGTGGTATCATGAGAACTAAGTAAAAAAGTGGAATTATTATCTCCATATAAAATCTGATCCAATACAAAAAGGCAATCCAAAATTCACAGTAATGAAATGTAAATTTTTCTGTATAACTGTCATCTATAATACCCACACAGATTTCTCTGCATTAATGTTTTCCCAAGAAGCATTTTTCTTGGTCCTTCACAATCTATTTTTCAGTTTATCTTCTTTTCTAACTAGCCTTTCACAGAGACACATTGTTCTTGCATTCTTCTTTTCAAAATGAGTTGGCCAAAATAAAGTCACAAACTTATTCTTTTTACTTTTAAGAATTTTAAGCACTAGATCCCTTAATCCCAAAATGTTTCTTCTTGAAAGCTAAAATCACTGGATGGAAACCCATGTATTATAACTATAACAATTCAAAATTGCCCAGAGTCATTTTATGTGTTAATTATCTTTGATTATTAGAAAGGTATTCCATTGGGTAGAGGAGAGAGTAGGAGCTAGATCTGGAGAAGGAATGCCCCCTGAAGTTCTCCATAATCACTAGACTGGATTTTAGTTAAGAAATGCACTAGACTTGAAAATATAAAACGTGGGTTTGAGTCCTGGTTCTGCCACCAACTATGTAAGCATGGGCAAATCATAAAGGTCAAAACCTCTATAGGTTTTATTCTCCAAGTGCAAAATGAGGGTGACAAATCCTTTCCTACAAAATCCTATTAAAGCAAAGATCCATCTCTTCAATGTTAACATTTCAGTGGTATTGCTCTAAGGCAGGAAGTATGAAACTTCCACTGCTTCCAAAGAAGTTTTCACACAGAGGTTAAGGGAAAGGCCTGTGACAGGTGGAAGCAGGCTGAAACAACATATCCAGTATGGCATTCTGAAGAAAAACAGAAATCAAGGATGTCATGAAGATGGGCTGGTCATGTCACAGGCAAGTGAGAAGGATGATGTGTCATTTGGGGCTGAGTCTTGACTAGTACCTTTGAAATTGGAAGAAATTAAGGAGAGCCTCCAGCATACTAAAGAGATTCTCTGTGAATAAGGGCTGTATAGAATAGGTAGGCACGGATAAAAGGAATTCTGCAAACTCACAAAGCTGTTGAGAATCAAATGAGATAGTTTGTATGAAAGCATTTTGAAAACAACCAAGTATTATACCAATATAAGTTATATAATACTATCAGGCATGTAAAGTTCCCCTCTAAAGTCTTCCTCTGATTCCTCATAGTGGTGTGGAGCTAACTCTTCATTCTCTAAGGCTATTAACTGAGTATAAGCTCTGGCTTGATCAACCAAAATGGAAATACTTCAAATACAAGCCTGGTGGCTAAACTATTGCCTAAAGAACAGTCTATTTGAGTTTCATAGGTACTCCTCTTTATGTTACTGCAGGGTGATAATTTTTCAACCAAAAACAACTCACAAAGAAAATCTACTAAATATTGTAAGCAGTTATATTTACTGATATATTTGTCAGTAGAGGGAGTATATAAACAAATTCATAGGACTGATGAAGTTTCTAGTTAACTAAAAGTTACTTCTTATTGTCCCAGGTAGTGTTTCCCTTTTTTTTCACTACATGTAGAACACCATTATTATGGTACCCAATGCTATAATACACTGACATCCTTTCCATCCTCCCCCAAAATCTGTAGGAATACTAATCAGCTGCTCTCTCCTAAGCCAACTTTTTCAGCATTCTCAGGAAGACCTTTCTCCAGATTCATCCTAGACACTTAGGAGCTTTGGCCAGTCATTTAACCTCTGTCTTAATCATTTTCCTCATCTATTAAATGAGGATAATAATAGCACCTACCTCACAAAGTTCTCAGGAGCCTGAAATGAGGCAATGTTTGTGAAGCTCTTTACAGACCTTCAAGCACTCTATAAATGTTGTTTATCCTTCTTTGGTCAGCCTCTGCATCAGTTATAGGTAAAAGATTCAAGTTCTCTATTAGGGGAACTTGTAAAATCCTCTTCCCAAAACAGTCTGATTAATATAAAACCAGAATAAGATTTTAAAAGTAGGTAGTTTTATTCGTCAGTTTCATAAGCAAAAATGCAAATTTAAGATCAATAAATCAGAAGCTTATTATTCACTTTATAGATTTGCCACAAGTTTCTTTAAAATAGATTAATTCATTTAAAATAGAACTTTGTTACAAAATACACCCATTCCATGAAGACATTCGGTGGACTAGAAACAGGAAGACCAGGCTCCTCCTAGCACAAATTCTACTACTAATTTGCTGGGTGATCTTGGGCATGTCCCTTAGCAGCTTCAGGTTTCAGTTTCCTGGTAAAATCAAAGGTTTAACTAGATTAATACTACCTTAAATTCCCTTCCAGGTCTAAAATTCAGTGATTCTTTTGTATTAAATTAGATATGTTTTACTACTAAAACTAAATGTATTTTAAGTTGAATTTGACTAAAACTTAAAGACATATGACAAATGCGACAAATATATATATGACAAATACAGGAAACCAAAGCAGTAAAGAAACCTATCTGATAATGAGAAGTACTAATTAGTTTAAGGAGAACCTTGTGTTCCAAGTTTTGTTGTCTAAGATCAAGAATAATAACAGTAGCAATTCACACTTAGCAATTCAAAGTTTACAAAGCTTTTCCCCTCGCAACAACCATACACATTTCACAAATAAGGAAACCAAATTTCTGAACAGCAATACTTCTTACTCATATTCACACAGCTGGTAAGTAGCAGAGGCCCTTCTAGAACCTAGATCTTTTCACTCTAAGATTAGAATCCACAAGGACCACAGGTCCCACAATAGGATCCAAGGATTCAGAGCTAGAAACACCTTAACAAAATCCCTTAATTTTGCAAATGAAGAAACTGAGTCTCACAAGGGAAGAGTAAAGTTCCTAAAGTCATGCATGGATTAAGATGCCATGCTGGTCTTCTCTGATTTACACATCCAGTGGTCTTTCTTTTCACTGAGGCCTCTTAAATCTATTTTGTTTTGAGGAGTATACTCACTTCACTCCAACAGATGCAAAGAATACAAATAATATATCTGCTGAATATGTCAAATTTTCTGTAAAACAAATCACATTTTCACATTAGTTTATGTCATAATTTCAGTTCTGTGTACCTATGGGAGAAAATTCAGCTAAAAAATTATGAAAATCATACTTAAGAACAGATGAAGTCATGAAGCTTAAAGAGCTGAAAAGGACATTAAATAATCTGAAGAAGTGATAGACTCAAGACCCAGAGACATCCATTTTGGACATGGCTGCTGTGAAAATTCACTTTGCTTTACTATCTTTGTTACAAAGATTTTGTTTCCTCCTGGTTTTTAAGGAGGAGTAGAAATGGGCAAGAGAAAGGGATTGGTTAAGTGATTTAAAAAAAAAAAAAAAAAAAGGGGGTTGGGGCCACTAGGGGGCACAGTGAATAGAGTACCAGTCCTGAAGTCAGGAGAGTCCTGAGTTCAAATTCGACCTCAGACACTTAATGCTTAGTAGTTGTGTGACCTTGGGCAAGTCTCTTAACCCCAATTGCCCTGCAAAAAGCAAAAAATCAGAAACAAAAAAAGAGGGTAAACGAAACTTTTCTAAACACACAAAAGAGAACAGAAGGAACCACAAGAAAGCAGGAAAAAAAGTTAATGAAAGTTAATATATAATTTTTTTTTAACAAACAGTATGAAACAAAGATTTATGGTTTCAAATGCAATCCTTGTTTGTGTTCTGCTGTGTTTATGTAACTACTCTTGGTGGTGGTAGTATTTGAACTCCAAATTTTAAAAAATTAAGTGGGGAAAAAAATAATTTAATGCATCTTTTTGCCTCATGGATGAATATGCTCCATTAACAACCCCAAGAACATTTCCAGTGACAAACTACCTACCTCATCAAACAGTTAATTCCATCTTCAGAAAGTTCTAACATTAAATCAAAATCTACCCTTGAAATTTATACTCCTTAGTCCTAATTGTCTCTTCTGGAACTAAACAAAATAAACCAAATCTGAATAGCCATTCAGGCAGATCATTTAACCTTTCTGGGCTTCTGGCTCCTCTTTTTTTAATGGGAAACTAGTCCCTTGCAGCTCTAAAACTCTATAACTTTAATATCTTTTATATGAGGCAACCCTCCAAAATATTTAAGATAGCTATCATGCTCCCTAAATGATGAGGTGTAGGCTCTGGGGACCCCAGAGGGGTCCCCCCAAAAAAAGGGACCCCCCCTTTTTTTGAGCTCTCCTTGATTCTTTGAGGTACAGGCTCTGAGAAAGTAAACCTTCCCAGGGAAGACATATGCCTGAGGTTATGAGCCTTAAGTTGTATCTCTGCCCAAGTCTTTAGCCATTTTGTTCCATCTGCTTCCCACCCTTGAGCCTATCAAAATATCAATCCACTCTTGCATTGACATCATTAACTCCACCTGAAGACCCTCCCCAAGCTCATTACTGGAGTCTGAACTCATTGGCTCCTCCTGAAGACCCTCCCCAGACTCCTCCTCTGAAACACCCGTAGATTCCTCTGTATATAAGAGACCCCATCTTCCCTTCCATCTGTGTGAGAGCACCTTGGGATAGCTTAGCACAGACCTACTCTGTGTGAGAGCGCCATGGAATAGCTTAGCACAGACTTACTCTGTAAGAGTCTACCCCATATCTTTCAATAAACTTTACTTTTTCCTTGGCTGAGAAGACTTGAGTGGAATTCTTTCAGCAGGACCCAGCATGTTGGCATTTTAGGGTCCTCTTCATTGAATATCATTTGCTCCTTCCACCAATGTTCATTTGACATGATTTCCAGTTCACCATGATGGTCACCCTTACCTGACTCTGCTCCAGTTTATCAGTGTCCTTTTTTGATGTGTTGCACCTAGGTTTTCCAAAATACCTCTTCCATCTGGATGCTGAACATCATAAAATACCAACACTTCCCCCCAATATCAACAACATACTTCTATTCCTGTAGTTTAAGACTGCATTAGCTTTTTTGACAACCACCTTGTTTTCAGTTCATATTGAGTCCATTTTAAAAGCCTCAAATCTCTTTCTTTACATGAACTACTACCTAGTAATGTCTCTCCTACCATTTACCTGTACAGTGTTTTTGGAGGGTTTTTTTTTTAACCAAAGAAAGTATAAAACTTTACATTTGGTCCAAATAAATTTCATCTTATTAGACGGATTGTACAGGGCTAACTTTATTCATCAAATGTTTTTTTTCTACAACACCAGAACTAGAATTCTGGCTGTTGTATTACGGTGATACCATAGTCATGACATGAGTATTTTCTCTGAGCCTCAGTTTCCTTATAAGTAAAATGGAAATAATACTTATACTACTAGTTTCACAAGGTTGTTATAGTGAAAGACCTTTGGAATAAAGCCCCATATAAATGTGAGCTATTAGAATACCCAGGCCTAACTTACCAGTTACTTATTTTAACTGTCCTTTTCTGTTTTTTCAGACAGCTAGGTGCTACAGTAGATTAAGTACCAGACCCAGTCAAGAAAACTCAAGTTCAAATCTGACCTCAGACACTTACTAGCTGTGTAACCCTGGGCAAGTCACTTAACTTTATCTACCTCAGTTTTCTCCTTTGTAAATGAGCCAGAGAAGGAAATAGCAAATCACTCCAGTATCTTTGTCAAGAAAACCCCTAACAGGGTCACAACATTCTGCTTTTTCTTAAATACACCCAGAGAATTTCTTTGTCTTATTGAAGCTTACAACCTAGCACAAATATGGAGATGATTTAAAAATTCTTACCAAGGAAGACATCAAAGAGCATAAATTATAAGCTGACAATCTGTAATTACTAAATCATAAAGGTATAAAAAGGTATAAAATCCTATTACTAAATCCTAAAATCAATCTATTGGATTTGTTGCTTTTGACCAAATGAGTAATATTACCCTTGTCCAAAGCTAAGGGTTGTCAAGAGATAAATATCTTCTCTCTAAACAATTAAGTCAATACATAAGGGAGATTACCTCCAAAACTGGCTGCCTACTCCAGCAAAAGCCTAAAATTCTCACCAGCCCAAATGAGAAGCTCTAGTAAATTACTTTTTCCACCCCAGAAATGTTCTAGAAGCTCATGGGCACTAAGAAAGGGCACTTTTGGTAAAACCAGCTTCAGGGCAGGCAAACACACCTATATCCTTCCAGCCAGACCACAGACAAACCATGACTCTACCCTCCTAAGCAGTGTATCTGGAGGCAACAAAAGTACAGGATCCCCTAATAAAGCCCCAGTGTGATCTGAAATCCACACTGAGTTCCTTGAATACCACCAGAAGCAGCAGCAACAAGTAAGCATGGTATCCATCGCACCAGAAAAGCCTTTCCCGGAAGCCTCACTCCCAGGGGTTATGAGGTCCCTAGCACTCTGTTCTCAAACACCAGAGAAGATTCAGGAATCTGAATCCAAAGATACAGGGGGACATAAACTTGGAAAACAGAACATGAATCCAGGTATTTCAGGGCAACACCAAGCCAGGCCTACCTACCCACACAAAAGTCAGCAAAGCAAGTATAGCCTGGCCCTGGCACAAAGTACCAGTTCGGAAAGTAAACCTGCAAAAATGAGTAAAGCAAAAAAGACATAGGTCAGCATAAAAAAATTACTGTAGCTCTAGAGATACTACAAAATCCTTCCTAGAAGGTAAAAGTAACTGCACAACTTTAAGCAAAGACTTACAGGGGGAAAAAATGGATTTTTTTTTTATTTCTTTTCCAGCCCCGACTTCCTAAAAAACAAAAAACAAATAACAGTTGATTTTCCACAAAGACTGCATGAATACCTAGGGAAAGGGGAAAAAATTATGATTATTTTTTAATGAATTCAAAATTCTGGGAGAAACTGGAAGGAAAAAATAAATTTGAAGAGAAAGTAGCAAACTTTGCCCACGGAAAGTACTCCCTGAAAACTGCAATAAAACAATGAGAAATTAATTCATGAGACAAAAAAAAATTAGAATACAGAAAGACTGAAAAATTTTGTATATTTTAATAACCTAATAATGAATAAGTATTAATAAATAATAAATACATAGTATTTTATTAATAGCCTAATAATTAATAACAATTTAATAACAATTTAATAACAAAAAACTTATTTGGAAAACAGGGTCAAGAAAAATAATTTAAGACTCATCAGATTCCTCAGAAACCATGATTTTTTTCTTTAAATCCTGGACTCTATATTTAAAGAAATCATAAATGAAAATGGCCCATATCTCTTAGAACCAGAGGGCAAAGCAAGAACAGAATTTACTGTTGGCCTTTCTGGAAAAAACCATCATATATGTAATACATATATATTTGTACATATATAGGTATGTATGTATGTATGAGTTTTGTTTTTCTTGCCTTCTCAATGGGAGAGGGAGATAAAAGAAAGAAGAGAATTTGGAAGTGGGAAAAAAACATCTATGGAAACGGAGAGAATTTGGACCTGAAAAAAAAAATCTACCTGCTTTGAAAAAAATGCAAAAGCTTAAAGTTCCAATAAAGTCGTGGCCAAAACCCAGTTTCCATATCAAAGAAAAAATACTGTTAAGTACTCAAGAAAGGTTTCAAATAAATACCCTATAGTCAGGATCACATGAGATCTGGCAGCTTCTATAATCAACTAGAGGAGATCTTGAAATACAATATTCCAAAAGACAAAACATATAGACTTACATCCAAGGATAATTTATTCTGCAGAGTATAACCATAAAGGAGGAAAATGGAACTTTAATGGAAAAGTAGCCTGTCAAATATTTTCGATGAAAAGACCAGAGCTGAGGAATAGTTTTGAAATACACAAGAAAAATGTAAAAAGGTAAAATTATTTGAATAACTGGAAGCAACTGTATGATGATATAATGCTAACATTCAAATATGAGGAAAATGATGAAGTTTTCCTTCAGGATCTTAATGTCTTCAAAAAGTATTGAGGGATTTAATTTAGAAAAACAGAGGAACTGGGGATAGGCTGGTTGTTTTGATGGTGTTCTAAGAGGGAAATAAAAAGTTAAAAGAAATACATTAATGAAGAAAGAAGGAAAAATGGGGTGGAATTTGCCAATTTTCCTAATTGGGGTTTGTGATAAGTATATATAAATATGGAGGATGGAATGGGGAGAACCAGTACCAGATAGGCATGAAACTTCATCTGAAGTTGACAAAGGACAGTTACATAAATACACATAAAGAGAAATGTAGAAATATATCAATTTCAAAAGGAAAATAAGCAAACTGAAAAGGGAAGTTAAGAGGAAGAGAATAGTCACAAGCAAAACTAAGTTCCTAGTCCTAAAGATGAAACAGAATCCAAAAGTGGTACCCATCAAATGGGAAATAACTCAACTAATTGTAGTAAGTGAATGTAATGAAACATTATTATGCCATAAGAAATTATCAAAGAGACAATTTTACAAACTCCTGAGTCATACAGACTGTTACATAGTGAAGTGAGCAGAAGCAACAGGACAATTTATACAAAGACAAAAACACTGCAAAGAAGAAAAAAAAAAAGGATGCAAGATTCAAGAACTTTTATTATTGCAATGACCAACTTTGTCTACAGAATAACCCTAATAAGCGGTATTAGTCACATCCTGACTGAGAGATGGTGGAGTTAAGTTATAGAACAGCAGTTCTCAACCTGTGGGTCACGATCCTTTTGGGGGTCAAACAACCCTGTCACTGGGGTCACCTAAGACCATCGGAATACACGTTTCCAATGGTTTTAGGAACAGAGACACCGCTCCTCTACTGGTCTCTAGGTGGGTCCACCCACATGCAGACACGCCCACATAAGAATATTAAAGGGTCTCGGCATTAGGAAGGTTGAGAACCACTGGTGTAGAAGGAGACACAGATTTCTGGATATGGTCAAAACTGTGTGAATATTTTACATGACTATGCTTATTTGTTTAAAGGGTATTATTTTATTTTTCCTTTTTTTTTTAATAAATGTGTTTTGTTTTTAGTTTTCAGCATTCACTTCAATAAGTTTTAAATCTTCTCCACTTCTTTACTTGACCCCTTCCCAACACCATGCAATCCAATATAGGCTCTACATATACATTCTTATTAAACATATTTTCACATTAGTCATGCCATGTATAGAAGAATTAGAATAAGAGGAACCATGAGAAAGAAAAAAATTTTAAAAATAGAGCAAATAAGTATGCTTTGATCTGCATTCAGACTTCGTATTTCTTTCTCTGGATGTGTACAGCTATCATGAGTTCTGAAGTCATTTTAGGTCCTTGCATTGCAGAGAAGAGCTAAGTCTATCAAAGTCAGACACTGCACAATGTGGCTGTTAGTGTATACAGTGTTCTCCTGGTTCTGCTCACTTCATTAAGCATCAGTTTATATATGTCTTTCTATATTTTTCTTCAGTGTGCCTGCTCATCAGTTCTTGTAACACAATAGTATTCCATTATATTCATACACTACAACTTGTTTAGCCATTCCCCAATTGATAGGCATCCCCTCAATTTCCAGTTCTTGGCCACCACAAAAAGAGTTGCTATAAATATTTTTGTATATGTAGGTCCTTTTCCCATTTTTATGATCTCTTTGGGATATAGCCCTGGAAGTGGTATCACTTGGTTAAAAGATATGCATATTTTTATAGCCCTTTGGGCATAGTTTCAAATTGCTCTCCATAACAGTTACATCAGTTTACAACTCTACCAACAATGAATTAGTGTTCCAACTTTCTCACATCTTCTCCAACATTTCTCATTTTCCTGTTTTGTCATGTTAGCCAATCTGGTAAGTATGAGGTAGTATCTGAGAGTTGTTTTGCATTTCTCTAATCAATAGTGATTTGGAACATCTTTTTATATGGCTATGGATAGCTTTAATTTCTTCCTCTGAAAACTGCCTGTTCATATCCTTTGACCATTTATCAACTGGGGAATATTCTTTAGTTTTTAAAATAAGGAGTTCAGGGGAAAGCAGAGTTTAGTAATAGTAATACTCCAAAAAGAAAGCCACTGAAAGTTGTTTGTTTTTAATGCACAGAAGAAAACAAAAGGAAACAGACAAGAATAGTTTTGAAAATAACACGTCTAACTTATATACTTCAAGGATGCAATATAACATGGATATTCATAGTTGCATATACAATCTTTTTGTGTTTACCTGTCTATATTTATGTTTTCCTTTTTGGTGTTTAGGTTCAGAATTTAAAAATAAAAAAAACAACCCCAACCTGAATATTTTGTGATGCACTGAAACAAGAAAGATTAAAAACTCTAAAAAGGTATAACAGAAGAGGGTGGCCAAAGAGGGTTAGGGCTGCCTGAGACCCTAAAATACCAACATGCCGGGTCCTGCAGAAAGAATTCCACTCAAGTCTTCTCAGCCAAAGAAAAAGTAAACTTTATTGAAAGTTCAAGTTCACCATGTGGGGTGCTAGGCCATTTCAAGGTGCTCTTACAGAGCAAGTCTATGTGCTAGGGCATTCTAAGGTGCTCTCACACCACATGGAGGGAAGATGGGGTTCTATATACAGAAAGGTTGTGGGAGGAATCTAGGGGTGGTCCAGAGGAGGAGATTGGGGAGGGTCTTTAGGAGGAGTCAGATGAGGTCAGACTCCAGTAATGATTAAGGGTGGGAAGTTGCTGGAGGCTACCTGGAGACCATAGACAGTTGGTGGGCCAGGCCAATTCAAGGGTGGGAAACTATTGGAACAAAGGGGGCTAAAGACTTGGGCAGAGCCACAACTTAAGGCTCATGACCTCAGGAAAATGTCTTCCCTGGGAAGGTTTACTTTCCCAGAGCCTGTACCTCAAAGAATCAAGGAGAGCTCAAAAAAGGGGGGTGGGGGGGAAGTCCCAGAGCCTACATCTCATCATAACTAATAAGTTTTCAGTTAAAAAAAAAAAAGGAAAACTTCTGACTGTGTAAGCTTGATTAAAAACATGCAACAAAAACAGTAAAACCAGCAAAAATTATTTATCCCACTTCTAGCATTCCATTTAGCAAAGGGCAATGGAGTGAATAACTAAGACTAGCCTGAAGGCATATCTTTACACAAGTTATGATTGCTCTTATCCTTTAGGCACTTGCATATTGGTAAATGGTACCTGGTCTTATATATATTTGTGTTAATTGCCTACATACCTTAGATATCAGGCTTTTATCAAAGACATTTAATGCAAAAATTTATTCTCCACTGACAGTTTCTCTTCTAATCCTACTTGAAGTGATTCTGTTCATATAAAACCTTTTAAAACTTCTATAATCAAAAGGTCACCTCTATCCCTTGCTTCGTTAAAAATTCTCCCCCAATGAGGCAGCTAGGTGGCACAGTGAAAAAAACATGGGCCCTGGATTCAGGAGAACCCTGTCCCACCTCAGACATTTAACACAAAAACTAGCCATGTGACCTTGGGCAAATCACTTAACCCCAATTGCCCTCCAAAAACCCAAACAAAAAATAATTCTTCCCCAATTAATAGCTATAAAAGATATCTCCTCCTCATTTCCTATAAAATTTTAATAATATGATCTTTTATATTAAGTTCCACTTGGAACTAATTTTAGTATAAGATCTTCATCTAAACTTTTTTTTAACTAAAACTGCTTTCTAATTTTCCCAGCATTTTGTTTAAAATGAGTCTTTTTCCCAAGTAGTTCATGTTCTTGGGTTTAGAGAACAATGTACTAATAGAGTCCCAAATTTCTAACTGCCTGCTGGACATCTCAATCTGAATAGCTCACTAATACTTAGCTCTGAAGCAGCAAAGGAGAGAGGTATAAGAAAGACTCAAGTTCCTATTGTTTCTCTGACTTATCCTACCTGTGTAATCAAGGTCAAATCTCTTCCAGGCATCTCAAGCCATTCTCTAAAACCTGCAAAATCACAAGCGAATTTTGACAGACTTAGCCTTAGCAAAGGCTAAAGTTACATTATCAGGCTTCTTCCTCCTTCTGTCTCTTTTGCTCCAATTTCCCTACTTGTGAATTGATAAGATTGTGCTGCCAGGTGCTTAGGCTTAAAATTCATCAAACATTATTATGTGCCCACCACAGGCAAAGCCCTCTGCCAGAAGCTAAGGATGGAAAGACAGGAACAAAATGGTTCCTCCCCTTTAAAGAACTTGTAATCTTCTGGGGGAGAATGCAAAACAGAATTTTAGAGTGGGGTCATCTGAGTGACCATTAAGTGGAATCCATACCTGAAGGAATCCCCACTATAAGAAACTTGAGAAGCAGGAAGTCATACTAGAACATCCTGAAGATGTCCAATGGCAGGGAGCTGAAGACCTGTTTCCTCTTGAGGAAGTCCATTCTATTTTAAAAGAATTCTGATTGTTAAGAAGTATTTTCTAACAATAAATGTCTCTTTACAATTTCCACTGCTTGTGTTCCTAAGGCAAAAACTTAAGGAGGGAAAGTACTAGAGTACATAGAAATCAGGAAAGGCTTCACAGAAATACAATCTTAAAGGAAGGTAAGGAGGGAGAAAGGGCTAGTAAAGACAGATGGGTTCCTGGGAAATACCTGCTATCTCCTTAATTTTTCTTTTTAAATTAAAAAGTCATTTTATATTTAAACTAAATGAATGATCTTAGCTTATTTCGTATGTTTGATTGTTTTTGTTGATGGTTATTAAGTTTTGTCCAAGTCAGATTTGGGATTTTTAACAGATTCAGTACACTGTTTACTGACTGTTCAAACTGATTTAGTGGCCACTTTCACTCATACAAAAAGGGTACAAAACCCATTGGATCTCTCTACCTCATGGCTATCCCTGAATCTCTGTTTTGAATGGTGTGGGAAAAGAGTTGACTCTCTGGGAAGAAACATAGTTCTGGCAGCAGACTGGTTCTGGATGGCCCACATCACAAATTTAGAGCTCTGAAGGGCCCTAATAGGTCATCTGGTCCAACCCCCTCATTTTACAAATAAAGAATATGAGACCCAAAGAGGTAAAGTGATTTGCCCATGGTCACACAGCTAAGTTGCAAAGCCAGTATGTGAATTAAGGTCTTCTAATGTTTAATTCTATTTCTACTGCACTTGGCTTATGGTTGGGGAATTTTATCAGACAAAGGAAGCTGCAGTCTTTTTCAAATGCACGGGTCTTTGGGTAAGCCAATGAGGAACACAGGAGTTTGTAGAATTCCTTAGGATATTTCTTTCTGCAAATCCTCCACCTCCCCCCATGCTCCACCTCTGCAATAAGCGTTATTAAATTCCTGTTACATGCCTGGCACTGTACTAAAGGATTTACAAATATTATCTCCTTTTATACTCACAATAATCCCCATTTTATAATTGAGGAAACTGAGGCAGACAGGTCACAGTGTTTGTGGCTGGATCTGAATGCATACTATATATGTATATATCCCTTCAGTAATTACATCATCCGGTGTTTTTGTGTTCGTTTTTTAATTAAATGGCAGGCCATGTCACAAAATAGAAAGACCACTGGACAAGGAATCAAGAGATATTTGGAATGGGAAAATTGTGTCTAAGAGATAGAACTGCTCTTCGATGTCTAGTCCAAACCCCTCCTTGTAGAGATGAATCTAAGAGAGATTACATAACTCCCCTGAAGTCTGCTAATTAATGGCTAGGCCTAGAAGCCAAAAATACTGACTCCCAGTCTGGCCCTCTTTCTACTCTAGGAAAAAAAAAAAAATCACTTCACATAATAGAATTAAAGCCGTCAGATACTTCACCCTGTTCAGCCCAAAACTGGGGACCAGAGAAGTCTACTGTCTTATTAAAGGTCACACAGTATGCAGTAAATGACAAAGTCAGGAGATGAATCCAGGTCTTCTGATTACACATTCAGCATCCTTTCGACTTCCCACTGTTCTTTAAAATGAGGGAGGATTAAATGATTTCTCAAGTCCTCTCTATTTCAAAGTTAAATGTCTGTTTCTTGGAGTGTTCTCTTAGTAACAAAAATAGCTCACAAATATCCATGATTAACCTGTTCAGTTGCCGACAAATCTCTTCCCAATGTCTTCCAAAGTATCTACTTCTATTAGTGTTGCTAAATAAAGCAACCAAACCAGGTTCTATTTCCTGCTTCACTGCCAGCTAACTGTTAAGACCTAGGGAAACTCATTTAACCTTTATAGCCAGACTCCTTATTTATAAAGGAAAGGGATTAGACTAATGAAAAGAATAGCTCACAATTTTATAGTGTTTTACAGTTTTAAAGTGTTTTCCTCACAAAAACATAGGAAGGTATGAAGTGGTATTATCATTACTCTCATTTTACAGATAATGGAATTAAGATTTAGAAAGGTTAAGGGATTTGTGATATAAACGGTGATGACAATCAAACCCAGGGTTTTGATTCCACATTCAGTGTTCTTTCCATTGAAACATACTGACTCTAAATCCCCTTCAACTTCTCAAATTCTACATTCCAGTTTCCTGATATAGCTGAAAAATTAATATAAAAAATAAATCATCTCGGTATGTATACATTGTAGTACTGTATGGTCTAAATAGCATCACTGATGGTTAATGTCACTTATTTTAGGAAAAGTTGCATAGTTACATTTACAAATTTCATTAAGAATGTAAACTCCTGCTATCCACATCCAGAGAAAGAACTATGGATTCTGAATGCAGATTAAAGCATACTATTTTCTTTTTCTTTGTAGTGTTTTTTTTTCCTTTTTCTGATTCTTCTTTCACAACATAACTAATGTGGAAATGTTTAATGTGACTGTACATGTGTATAACCTATATCAGACTGCACGCCATCTTGGGGAGCAGGGAAGAGTGGGAGGGAGGAAAAAATTGTAACTCAAAATCTTATAAAAGTGAATGCTGAAAACTAAAAACAAAAGTTAAAAAATGTTTGTGTTTAAAAAAGAAGTTAACTCCTTTAGGTCAGAACCTGTTTCAATTTCAAGTATTATTATTGTTAAAATGGATAAATCAATTTTAGCAAATTTACTTGTTTCTCAGACTGGCTTTCTGTGGCACAGCAGAAATTCAGAGCTGGAATGGGAATGGCCCTTAAAGGCCATATAGACCAATGTCCTTTTACAGATGCAAAAATACTGAGGCTTCCAAGAGTTAAGTGATTGACTCAAGCTGAGTTTTCATAGTTTTTCAGCTCTTTCCACAGCCCACCTCAGGTTCACAAATGTTGATAACAAGCAGATTTAAGTATTAATAAGTATTGTTTTCCAACTGCTTTGCTGGGATTTTTCAGAGTGCAAATTATTTATCAACCTCAATAGAATTACAGTAATATTAAAAATGTACACGTGGTTTAGTAATCTAAATAATAGGTTTCAAAGTCAAAAAGCATTTATTAAATACCTGCTATATTTACCAGGTATTCTATTAATAGTTGGGGATACAGACCGGCAAAAAACATTCCTGCTCCGAAGAAGCCTACAGTCTAAATGGGAAATCAGTGCAAATTATTTATCAATGTCAATAGGAATAGTCATATTTAAAATATACGAAGGGGATCGGTTTAGTAACCTAGTAAGTTTTAAATACTCCACAATTTATTAAACATCTACTATGTGCTGGGCATCCTGTCTAAGCCTTGGGGGTAAAAAATAAAAGCAAAAAACAGTCCCTGCTCCCAAGGAGCTCAGTTTAAAGGGTGCAACAAGGATGCAAAAACAAACTGCTGCGGGAATAAACTGGAAATAATAAAGTTATTGCACTAAAATTAAGGGGCAGGGGAGGAGAGAAGGGTGCCGGTGGGATTTCGGCTAAAAAGCCAGGGAAGCTTTTTCCCAAGCGCTGGGTCCTAAGGCGGTTTTTGTGGTTGTTTTAACGTTCTGGGAAACCGTGTCTGCCTATTTCAAGGGTTTGAACGTGGGCCTTTTCTTTTGTGGACCCGCAGGACACTGAAAGCTCTGTCCCAGGTCCCCTCCCGCCCCCGGCCCGCGGGTATTTGACCGGCCTTTTCCCACAAGCTCGGGCCTTTCTTTTTACTGTGTGGGGAACACTCTGGGGCCGAGAAGCGAACACTTCTGCCGGCTCGCTGATATAGATGGGGCTGCAGGCAGCGAGCACTACGTGGGCCAAGACCGGGGGAAAGAGAGGGATAGGCAGGCCTACTGGGCCCGAGAAGCGTGAGCATCGTCGGGCCTGCTTGCAAGGAGCGATGGGGAAGGGCAGCCTCTCGGGCGAACGGCCCCACCTCCTGGCCAGGCTTCCCCAACGCGCTTCTTCTATCAAGATCTTGGGGAAGAGAGAGGGTGTGTGGGTTATATTCTCCCCCTCGAAATAAACAAATAAATGACCGTCTCTGGCCCGGTTCTTTCTTTCCACAGCCAACCCTGGGCAGGGGCGAGGCGCGGCGGAACAGGCGCTTCATAGCGCAGGAGGGGGAGGGAACTGCCGCAGCCTCCTATCCTCCCGCCCTCGCCTCCCTCCGCAGGGAAGCAAAATGGTGCCGCCAAACGGTCGTCAGACAGAGACAAGGAGGGAGGTCTGGCACGGCCGCGTGGGGGCGATGGGAGGTGGAAAGAGGATCCAGGAGGAACCCTGCCGGGCCGCGGCCAAGACCCCGGGACCTTGTGGGCGGACGCAGCGATCTCCAGCCTTAATACAACCGCGGAGACACCATCTTTTTGTCCCCGAGGGCCGGGCTGTGCGAGCTTGCTAGTTTCCCGGAAGAGGAGGAGGGGGCGGCGGGAGGCGCCGAGGCGTCGCACTCGGGCACCGCGCCTGGCCTGGGCCTGGGGGGAGGGGAGATAAAAGAAGGGAGGAGGGAGGATGAGAAAAAGGAAGAAGAGCCGAGGTATCCCTCCCTCCCCTACTCCCGCGCAGGGCGGGGCCAAGGTCACCGCCTTCCCTCCCCCCAGGGCACCGGGCGCCCATTACCCCCAGCGGGTAGCGTGTACAAAGGGGTATAGAAAGGGGGATCCCCTTGGGATCCTACTTCCGAGGCCTCAGGCTACACCCAGCAATCCTGGCCCGGTCCTTCCCTTCCATAGGCGGTTTCCTACCTCCGCTGTCTTTATCGTCCGCCATCTTGTTGCCGGCCCGGTCGCCCTGGAGATGCCAGGTGGCGCTGGGCGGCAGCGGGAAAAAAAGGACCGCCTGGATCTGAAGGGGAAGGGAAGGAATGGTTATGTTGAGAAACACCAGGCCTGGCCGTGCCGCAGCCTCTGTGCCTTCCTAAAGGCAGGTCCTCCTAGCCGTAGAAGAGTGGGGAAAAGGGGGAGTTAAAGACGAGGGCAATTCCCAGGCAAAAGACCCCTGCCTTGAAACTCAGCGCCCCCGCAATAAAAACGTGGGCTCCGCCCTAGATCCCCAGAACCCTGGGGTATTGTTAGGCAATTGCCGCCAAAGCCCTCCCTTCCCGCCCTCCACAGGGTGACCTTCCCCCAACTTCTCCCGCTCGTCTCCTCCCTCCCTCGTGGTCCCCGGGAACGGCTGCGTTTTTATTGCAAGATATTTTAAAAAGGGCGGGGGTGTGGGGGAGGCTGAAGGCGCAGTCGAGAGGCCGAGTCGAGCTCGAGCCTAGGGCCGCCCCTCCCCCACCTCCCTGAGGCGAGCAGCCCACGTGGGGTGTGCACGGGGGCCGCCCCTCCCGCACTCTCCAGACCGAGCCCTGAGGAAGCAGCGGCCGCCAGAAGGCTAGGCCGCCGGAGCTCTCTTTTTACCCCTCAGCGGGCCCTCCCTGTAACCATCCTTCCCCGCCCAAGCTCTCTGCCCGGGAGGGTGCAGCAGAAGCGGCCCTGGCTGGGTGGCGCGGTGACTTCAAAGGACCACTGAGCTGGGAGCGGGAAGAAATCGGCCATGAGGCTAATGTTCCTGAAGCCGAGGAGTGCTAGTTGTAGTCAGATGCCAGGCTCCAGTTAAAACACTGGCAGCGGTGTTGTCTAGGCTGCAACGTCAGATACCAGCCAGGAGGCAAAACATAGGGTTCTCATAGCAACAACTCGCCCATATTGCAATACACAGAATTACATACGTCGAAACGTTTAGGGCTTTTTTTTTATTCTCTGTCATGTTCTTCTGTTCAAGTTGCTGTGAAAGCTTCAACTTTTAGCTTTTTTTTAGCCTACATTTGCGACTTAAAAGTTTTAATCATGAAATGCGGTTCCAAAGTTCAGTATAGCACGTTTATTTTTAAGAGGATATTTAAAATACTATGTTTAATCTGATTTTTTAAACAATTTTAAGTGAAAAATAAATCCACAATATCCTTGAAATATCAAGTTTTATTTTTCTTGGGAAGATTTCTGCACAATAAATACCTGCAGGCCCAGATCTCACTGGGCCGGCCAATTTGTAATTGAACCTGAAACTACTCATGTTGGGAGGCAGATAATTTTTTTTTTAAGTACTAAAACTCCGCATTGTTCTCAAAAACTTAAAATTCGATTTTTTTTTTTACTTCAGGGATTAAAAATGGTGCAATTAAATTTTATATGTCAAAGTACACCAGTTTTTTTTTAATTATTTGCACCTGCTTTTTAAATTAAGTCCAATAATATATGTACCCCATTACACTCCCAATGTAGGTTCAGAGTAGTTGAAAAAGTTTTGTTCCTAGGCTAAATACTTACTGATAATATTTTCAGAGGAAAAGTACTATCCTACAGAGATTCTCTATTGTTACAATCAACCACATTAAAGACCAAAATCCAATTTAGCAGTAACGAAGTCTACCAGGATATATAAGTTCTCCCTTGCTCTGGAGAAACTCTTCCTGTCCTAGACGCCACAGTTTAACAAACGTACTTAAAAAGGAATAAAGTTGTAAAATTTTCACATTGTGCACCACATTTGAGGTTGAAGAGAAGATGAATGAAATGCTAACAGCAAATTTTATAGGGGAAAAATTACCATAAAGGCTACAATCCACAGCACTCCTTGTAACTAATCCTACCGCCACTGCCAGAGAATTTTTTGTGGCTGAATTAGGAGGTCTGGACTGGAATCAAAGTTGTCAGATTTGTTTGTTGTAAGGGTGGACTACCTTTTGCTGTCAGTTTCTGCATATGAAGTGGTGTTCTTAAATATTCATAGATTATTTTAAAACAATACATGAATGTTGATAAAAACATAAGTAGAGAATTTTTAGTTTACATGATTCTTTGCAAGCTTTCTTCTTTGAAAAAATTTTAATGTTTGATAGTTTGAAATTTTACTTTTAAAGCTCTTGTTTATATTTAAAACACTCCAGCCCACACTGATTTCTCCAGGGTCTGTGACTGAACTTCTAAATCAGTTCCTTTGGTACAGTAAATACATAATTGTTCCCCTAATTGTCTCTTGCAATTAGAATATAAGTTTCCAGAAGACAGGAACTAAGTCTTAGGTTTGTTTTGCATTCTCCCCAACTGGCTTCCAGCCTGAAACCTAGAAGATTCTAAATAAATATAGAGCTTCTAGGAACTTAGCAGCCATAAGCCCATACCTAATACCGTGCTTTAAAGTTTACAAAAGCACTTTCCCTAGCAAACTATGAAGATCAGTTGATGGAACTAGAAATGTTTCTTCTGGAGAAGAGAGATCTCTCCGGGTCATAGTAACTATTTTGAAGTATTTTTTACTATCTTGTAAAAAAGGAATTAGACTTGTCATGCTTGACCCCAGGAGGCAAGAGTAATAATTAGAAATTGCATTTATGCAAACTTGGATTTGATCTAGGAAAAATCTTCCTAAACAATTCAAGTAGCATCATCCTGAGACAACAGCAGTTATCAATAGTATCTCTTCTTTCCAGGTTGAATTGCAGATTTTATCAGATTCTAAAAACCTCTTCACCCTAAAAGTTCATTCCAGCCCAAGACTTCACAAATTGAGTACTCTCTGTTGAGGTTTAAGGTTTAGGGATGTGCAAGACCCCAAAATACCAACATGCTGGGTCCTGCCAAATGGATTTGGCTCAAATCTTCTCTCAGCCAAAGTAAAGAAAGTTTATTCAAGATTCACCATAGCAGGTAGACTCTTGAGGAGCCTAGGCATCTGTGACACTTGTATTGGACCTTGTATTGGACAATCTGAAACAGAGGGAGTCTGCTCTAGGTAATTGTCGGCTCTCACTGAGGCAAGATGGAGCTTATATACAGAAAGATTGTGGGAGGGTTCCATCGGTGGTCTAGAGGAGGAGTTTGGGGAGGGTCTTCAGGTGGAGCCAAATGAGGTCAGACTCCAGTAATGAGAGATTAAGGTTGGGAAATAGCTGGGAACTACTTGGAGATGACAGAAAACGAAGAGCTAGGCTAGTTTAAGGGTAACCGATTTAGATAGAAATATTTTGGGAGGATGGGGTGGAGTGTAGCTGAACAATGGAGAGCTAGGCTAGTAACAGAGATTTGGCTCTAGTGATAATAAGAGACTTATAGCCTCAGGCAAATTCCTCAAGTAGGAAGATTCAAAGAGAATTCAAGGGGTTTCTGAGAGCCTGTACTCCATCACCCTCTGCCCATGCAGACCTTCCTTCTGATTGCCTGGTTCCTCTCAGTACCTCCACTTTTAAGAGGACTCACGGGCTAGCCACTTCTTTGTTCTTCTCCAGGCTATACTGCTGATTCTAGGTTTTCTCTAGTGTGCATCTGCAACTGGTACCTTTATCTCTTCTTTAGATTCCTTTTTCAGTTTCTTTTTATATATTATCTTCCTCCATTAGAATATAAATTTCTTGAGGGCAGGGGATTGGCTTTCTTTCTGTTTAAATTTGTATTCCTAACACCTGGCACACAGTAAATATTTAAGAAATGCTTGTTGACTGACTGGCTCACTGCATCAGGAGCTGAAGAGAAAGTAGACCATCAAATGCAGTATTTTAGGGCTGGAGGTCCTACCGGAGGTCCAGCAGAGGCTATACCATGTCTATGAAGAACTTTATGAGGGCTCCATGAAGTAGAGAAAAGGAACTCCAAGAAAACACTTCCAGGAACTATGAGTTACTCCTTTGCCATATATGCTTTCTAAGCTTGACACCCACTTTCCCCTGGACTTAATGTACTTGTGGGAAAAGTGTGCCTTTAGTTTGGGAGTGGTGTTTTGTACCAACTATTTTTCCTATATACTTTAGTAAACATTTGGGGTTTTTTGTTTTTTTGCTTTTTGTAGGGCAATTGGGATTAAGTGACTTGCCCAAGGTCACATGGCTAGTAAGTATTAAGTGTCTAAGGCAGGATTTGAACTCAGGTCCTCCTGACTCTAGGACCCATGCTCTATTCATTGTGCCACCTAGCCGCCCCTAAACATTTGTTTTTAAAAGCATTTTTAAAAACAATTCATTTTATTCTGAATTTAAGGAATAAAACACGCATTTCTATATCATAATAGAAATAGAAAATAGAATAGAAAAAATTTCTATGTGAAACTGTAAATATATTATGTAAAATTTGCTATTCTTTTTAAATGTATAAAGTTATATAACTTTCTATTCTTCCCCTTTTCTTCCATCCCTCTCCCATCTCTAAGTCTGACTGATATCAAGTGAGAATCTATGGGGGGATGGGGGAGGGGGCAGCTACCAGAGCTAGAGCATCAAAAAACCCCCCTTCAAGATCCCAGAGGTCCCTGAGAGGAGAAATAGCATCTTCCAGGGGATTTGACTTGGAAGTATGAGTGGAGGTTGGGATGGTAAACCTAGACTTTAGTAGAGGTTCTTAACCTGGGATCCATGATATATTTTGATAACTGTATTTTAATATAACTAGTTTTCTTCATAATGTTGTGGGGGTTTTTTGGTACATTTAAAAATATGATTCTGAGGAGAGGCCCACAGGCTAGTTCAGCTGGCTGCATAGAATATTTGTTACAAGCAGCAAAGGAATATGTATGTGTTAAGTGCTAATCAAAGAACCATGTAGCTTATCTGTGATATATTTAGACAAATCACTTGTCCTCTCTGGACCTGTTTTTTCATCTAGAAAATAAGAAGGTTAAATTGTCGCCCATAATCAAGATCCTTGAGTATCCCTTTGAGCTTGCTTTGGGTCCCTTTCTCTTTTCTCTTTTTTTTTTTTAATTAGGCTTTATTCATCTTATTAGCATTTGCTCCTTTCTTTGACAAACACTTATTAACTCTACCAAGCAAATGGGGAGATAGCAGTTTAGGTAAGACACTCTGTCTTCATGAAGCTTACATCCTAGCAGGTGATAAGATGCACAAAAACTGATAACCCATTATATTCAGAAATTTATACTAAGTACATTAAAGACATACAAAATGCTATTTGAGGTCTAAGAGGAGCGTCATATCTGACTGGAGAAAGGATGGGAAAGTTCTGAGAATGTTTTGAGAATTGAGTGGTGTATTACACTTGTATTTCAAAGGGCTGAGTAGAAATTCAGTACACCAAAGGTCAGAGGAAAGCATTCAAGCCATGAAACAAAAGCAGGGAAGTAGAAACTTCCTCATGGTATATGTATGATATATATGTATGCACATGTTTGTGGTGTGTGTATATATGTATATCACATTGTATGGGGTATATATGTTGTGTATAGATGTGATCTATACCACATTACATATACCATATATTTAGCTATATATATACACCATGTAGATATGTGTATACGTATATCTATGTGGTATGTGTATATACAGATATATGTATGTATATATCTGTACAGGCATAACTTGTCTTATTGCTCTTCACTTTGTGCTCTCTCTCTCTCTCTCTCTCTCTTTCTCTCTCTCTCTCTCTCTCTCTCTCTCTCTCTCTCTCTCTCTCTCTCTCTCTCTCTCTCCCTCTCCCCTTGGGCTTCCTAGACAAACAGAATCAGCTGGAACCAATCAGTGTGTTCCTGGAGGTGGATTTTGAAGTCAAATACATCCAGAAATTATATCTTCCGTTTATCACCTTCAATCCCCATCTACTTTTCCAGTCCTTTGAACTTGTTTCCTCATTTCTAAAGGAGTTGTTATGACTAGATGACTTATTTTCTAAATTTCCCTTCTAGATAACCTAGCATTCTGTGAGTCTATAAGAAAAGGTGGTGGGGGAGCTCTCAAGACCCAGCAGGCTGGCCGCACTCCTTGGAATCTTTTTCTTGAATTCCAGTCCCTTGGTGCTAACTGCCTGTTGGGCATCTCTTCCAAGAAGTCCCTTAGGCAACTCAAACTCAGGCATGTAAAAAAAAGAACTCATCTTCCTCTAATAAATCTGTTCCTTCTTATAACTTCCCTATTTCTGTTTAGGGCAGTGGTTCTCAACTTGGGGGTTGAATGACACTTTCACAGGGGTCGGACCTAAGACCAGCGTAAAACACATATTTCCAATGGTCTTAGGAACCTCTCCTCTATCCATCTCCAGGTGGTTCTGCCCACATGCAGATATGCCCACATACGAGTATTAAAGGGTCACAGAATTAGGAAGGTTGAGAACCACAGGTTTAGGGCTCTTCTGTGTTCTCTGTTCCTCAGATTTATAACCTGAGTCTTTTTTAACTTTTCCTTCTCCCCATATCCCATAATCAAAATCAACTGCAAAGTCTTGATTATGCTTCCTCAACATTTCTCATCTCTTTCATTTTTTTCTACACCCAGATTTCTACTCCCCTATTTCAAGCCCTCATCATTCCCAAATATTTACTGTAATAGCTTCCTAACTGGTGTCTCTGCTTCCTGTCTCTTTCCCTCCCCTCCAATCCAACTTCCTGCTTTGTAGGAATCCAAGCTGTTTACAAAAGGAGCTTCATAAGGAACAGATGGAATCATGTCATTCCTCTATTTCAAAGTCTTTGGAGTTTCTAAGATAAAAAACAAATTCTTCAGCCTAACATTTAAGGCCCTAAGCAAGTTCTCACCTCCCTTTATAAACGTTTCTTTCATGCCATTCCCTTCACAAACTCCCAGATGTTCTCCAAACACAAAACTGCCTTCCCACTGTTGGTGCATTTTAGAAATGGAAAATGGCTTGTATCAGTCCATGGATGGGGAAACATTAAATTCAAGGAGCAATTCCTAATTGAATTTGGCTAGAATATATCCCCGATTCCCCACACATCATAGTTGTTACCTAATTGAAGTTTTACTCCAGTTCTTCCCAGCCATTCTCATGCTTCCTGTGTACCACTGCCAATCTTTCCTTAAACATTACTTTTATCATGTTACTCTCCTATTCCCAAGCCTTCATTGACACACACACCCCATTTGAGAACTTTGTCCAAATGGCTTAAGTTGGCCTCTAAAGTCTTCAATTCCTTGATCCTGTCCTGCATTACAGGTAAAATAAAAACTCTGAGAACAACAAAAATGCTCCAAATTGACTCAATCTGGCTAAACAGAATATAGTACATCCATTTATATCACAGTAATGCATGATAAAAATGAAGAATCTAAAGAAATATGGAAAGACCTACATGAAATAATTCAAAGCTAAAAAAAAGTCCAACTAGAATTACAATATCCATATGGACCACAGCTGTGTAAAAGAAAGGTATGTATTGTATCCATATATGAATATATGATTATAGGCATCAGAAGAACATGATTTAGTATGAATTATTATTGACACTGATACCTTTATGTTTAAGTTTATTTTGTTGTGAATAATTTTTATTTTAATATTGTTCTTTAATAGTTTTTCATAGTAATAAGAATCATGTTGATGATGACTCCTAAGCATTGCAGTGAGCTTAGATGTAGATATTCATGAAATTCAAATAAATTCAGGTGAAATCAATTCAATTTAGTTGAGTTTAACATACATATATTAAGCACTGTGTGCTGAGTAATATGCTGTTATTAAGTGAGTGGGGAAGATTGAAAGATTAGTTGTGACATGGTCTCTACCCTCATGGAGTTAACAATCTAAACTTATAATTCCCGTTTCCAGATTCCATCATTTCCATTAAAATAGCAAGGGCAGAAAACGTGAAGTTATTTTAGCAGTTGGATTCAGAATACATTATGGTTTTTTTTTCTTTCAGAATATTTACCTTTCTAATTATGTCTTTTTTGTATTAATGTCAGAATTAATTTTCACTCTCTGATCATACTTGGGTCAAAGGAAGACTAGACAAATGTTGGAAGATAGCCTAGGATTTAAAACTTTCTGCATTTAAGCAATATGCTAACAATTGAAAATTATCTGAATTTGTACATATCATCTAGGGCCCCCCTAATGTGTGGGACCCCTTGATCATAGGATCAGAGATTTAGAATGAACCTTAGAGGTCATTTAGTTCAAGTCTGCCATGTCTTTTTTCTTTTTTTTTTTTTTTGGAGGGCAATTGGGGTTAAGTGACTTGTCCAAAGTCACACGGCTAGTTAGCCTGTCAAGTATCTGAGGCTGGATTTGAACTCCAGGGCCGGTGCTCTATTCACTGCGCCACCTAGCCGCCCTGTCTTCTATATTTTTAAATAATTAATTTACACTCTTTTTAAAAACTCTCCTTTAAAAAAAGTTTTACCACTCCCCCACCATAATCCACCAATTCAATCCCTCTCCCCACTACACCAAAAAAAAAAAAAAAAGTCTTCTCTGGAAACATAGCCTCACAAAACAAATACACACCTTGAATGTGTCTGAAAGTAGAATTCTCATTCTGCTCCTGTATATCACCTCTCTACCAAAACTAATTTCAGGAACCTGAGGTTCAGAGAGGAT
This sequence comes from Pseudocheirus occidentalis, assembly GCA_028646575.1. NCBI lineage: Eukaryota > Metazoa > Chordata > Mammalia > Diprotodontia > Pseudocheiridae > Pseudocheirus > Pseudocheirus occidentalis. The sequence goes on from CM053593.1 coordinate 113,608,418, forward strand.
GAATTATTTTTTCCAGGTCACACAATAAAAGACAGAACCAGAATTTAAACGTGGGTCTTAAGTCCTTATCCAGAATTTTTCTATTACACCATGCTACCCAAGGTCTGAAGGATGACATGAATGTGGTTCAGTGTTCATTCAAAGTCATAGTTCAAGAATCCCTACCAGTATGTTTCTTTTGCCAGACAACCAGAAGACACTAGTCCAAAACAGAAGATGTTTGATTAAAAAAAAAAACAGTAACATTAAGTCCACAAGAATTTTGTAAGATTTTAGTAAGTGCCAAAATCTGTGCTAAGCACTGGGAATACAATGAAAGGCAAAAAAAAACTTTAAAAGTCCCTGCCCTCAAAGAGCTCACAACCTAATGGGAGAAGAATAATCAATGAAAATTCAGACTTAGAGACCGAATATCTTTTTCAAGGAACAGCATGGAGGCCAGTGTTAGTACATAGTAGTGTAGATGGAAGAGAATAAGATAGAAGAAGAGGACCAGGTTATGAAGGGCTTTAAAACCAAAGGATTTTATATCTGATCCTGGATGTAATGAGGAGATAGTAGGTTACTGTTTTTAAAATAAGTTTTTATTGATGTCTTATTTTTTTTATCATCTTGTTTCTTCCTGTATCCCTTCTCTTTCCCTTACAGAAGAGCCATCCCATTTATAATGAGGCTATCTCCACATGTAGTATGAAGGAGTTGTTGTGTGGCTTGGAGAGAGGCAGAACAGACACCTCTAACCTCTCTTTCCCATCTTCCCCTTCTTCCCCCACTACCCCTTTGTCTAAGGAAGACTTTAATTCCTTCCAGGAAGGAAGCAAGAGGTTGGGGTAGAGGCAGAGGCAAGCACTCTGCTCTCTTCAAAGAGGGAGGTACTGGGTTGGGGTTGGAATTATACCCATATGATCTCTTAAATATTATTAGTTTAGGGCAGTGAGAGGAGCAAGGGAAGGGATACAGAGGGAAACTGGTGATTTTTTTTTTTAAGACAAATATAAACTTTTTTTTTTAACTCAAAATAGAAACAGGCCACTGAATAAAGAACTTTGCAGGCCGCATACTGACAATTTTGAAATGTAACAGTACTTGTTTATTTATTTTGTTAAATATTTCCCAATTATATTTTAATCTGGTTCAGTCACATGTTTGACACAAGCCTAGGGATGAAGTTTGCAGGTTCAAGCTAAACTACTGATTACTGTTTCTTAACAGAAAAAAAGAAGGACCCAAGCTTTGTTGACTTTCTTCCCAGCAAATAACTGATCCATAATGAACACACATAGCAAAACAGAAATCTGAAAAACTATATATAGGAGACTATATACTAGACATTACAGAGTGAAGGAACTTTACCACTTGGACCAAGGTAACTCAGGTCAACTCAGAGAGTCCCAAATCTCCCAGAGGGGCAATTGCTTGAAGTTTATAGTGTAGCAGACTGGGTATAGGGGCATGATGGAGACTGCCAGCTCCTCTCATGTAGGCTTTTTTCCCAGAGTCTTGTTCTCCTTTCAGCAACTTGAATTGTGGTTGCCATTGTCCATCTTTTCGCTCAAAGCTGAAAGCCAGAAGGGCCGGAAGAAACAGAAAAGAATGAATCCTGTTTTACTCTTATCAGCTCTACCCCTCCCGCACGAAGATATGAAATTGACTCTACCAATAAAGAGAAGCCCATACCAATGGCCTTTGGGGCTCAGTTTACACATATAACAAATAGTATTTTTTTAAGATTTAAAAAAGAAGAGAGGGAAAAATCAGCATAACTGATCATACATGGAAAAAATCTAAAGTATATGCAGTACATGGACCTCACACTTCTGCAAAAGGTGGGGCATCTCCTCACATCTCTTCTTTCCGGCTATACTTGTTCTATATTATTTTGCAACATTCACTTTGGATTTTTCTCTGAGTGATTCTTTTTGTTTATATTTTCATAGTAATTTTGTATTTTGTTTTCTTGGCTCTGCTTATTGCAGTCTGCATCAGGTCATGTAGCTCTTTCCATATTTCTCTGTATTTATAGTTGTCATTTCTTACAGCACAGAAATATTCCATTACCTTCATGTGCCATGATTTCCTTAGCCATTCCCCAATTGATAGGCATCTACTTTATATGAGACATTAGTCTATTAAATAGAGAAAGAGGGCAAATGGTCAAACATCCTTAAGGAAAATCAAATATCTCCCCAACCCACATACAGAATACTGTCATAGGTTATCACAACACCATAGAGGAAGAGCATACACATAAGGAATAAGTGTTACCTAGGAATACATATCAAGGGATACATATGTGTCCAGATCAACTCATACCTTCAGTGTTTCAGGGCCACCAGTTTCATCTGGTAAATTGCTTTCATTGGTCCCTGAGGGTCCTCTGCTGTATTCCCTCCACTACAGTGCTCTTCAGGGATACCCTGTGCTGGGCATGTTCACGACTGAAGCTGCTATTCTCTGCTACCATCTGCTGGTTTTCAACTACTGAGTAGCACAGGAGAGGGAGGGGGTCTTCCAGCCCTTAAGCTTGATAGCACCAAGCACTATCTTTAGCTATTTTGTCATATAACCTCATTCGGGCAGCTGTACCAAGCCTGCAAGCTAGAGAAGCCTTTAGGCATTTTTTAAAGCATATCTTTTGAACTGATTCTTCTCTATCTAGTGGGCAATCTATTTATATGAATTATGGTTGTTGTTTTTTAAAAATTATTTTAATTCCTGTCATACTCCTGGTCTGGGTATCATTTCTAGGGGATCCACTTAGTAAAATACAAAGGACCTTTGGAAAAGCTATGTTGAAGAGCCTTTTTTACCCTCCCCCATTATTCTTCTCATGTTACATGCAAATCACTGGGGCCCAAGCAGAGTGGAAAGGGCCATAAAGGGGTAGTGACCCTTTCCCTGCTTCTCCTTATCTCTGTGCTACTTACATTCACCTACAAGTAAATCAGTCTGTATACAGGTATAGCTTTTAGATGACCATTATAAAGAGTCTTCAATTGGTATACAATACACGACTTATCCCAAATTCTCAGGACATATGCAGTTAACATATTGTCCTCATTCTAATTACATGAGCATTTACAGGGAAAAAAAAGATACATAAAGAACAAAAAGAAATCATATGTCCTGTCCTGACAATAAAAGAATTAGGCTGCAAAAGTTCAGACTGGGGTATGTGGGGGCATTCATCTTCCCTCTGTTTTTCCAATATCAACTCTAGAACCAGGCAGCTAGATTGTACCATTTAGAAAGCATAGGGCCTAGAGTAAGGAAGACCTGAATTCATCTCTGAGCTAAGATATTTACTAGCTGTGAGACCCAAGGCAAGTCACTTAATTTCTGTTTGCCTGAGTTTCCTCACGTGTAAAACAGGATAATAATATCACATCCTTCCCAGGACCAAATTGCTTTTATTCATAGCTATTTGGATGGACTAAGAGCAATCCTAAGAGAGGGAGCCTAGTTCTCTAAAGAGAGTGTCTAGGATTTTGCAGGAAGTCTTTGGTTCTTTACAACTCCACCCAAGGAGTTGTAAAGAACTTAAAGTCCCAGGGAAAATTATCTAAAGCTTAAGTTTGGCTCCTTTCAGGTTCTACTAAAAGGAGTAGAAGGATACTCAGTGTATAATCTGCTATAGGACAGCTATTTATTTCTCCACACAAAAGAAATCGTAGACTCACAAAAAGCTCACAAGTGCTACATTAACAAAAACTCAAAGCAAAAGATAGTAATTTAAAACTACTCTGGGGATGGTCTCTGGGGAGAGAGATTGAGACTTAAAACCATTAAAATCTAAAGTTTGTGAGTCTGCTATATAGTTACATTTCACTGCAGCCCTACTTTGTCTCATCAAAGTCCTCTTCTGTCTTTGAATCCAGACCAGGGGCTTAGGGCTCCTCCTCCTGTCCCTGATCATATTTTCCTTGAAGGGTGTATATAGTTAGTTATAGAACACTCCTGCCATAACCAGTCAAATCTAACTAAGGAACCCAGGACCTCCAAAACTCTCTGATTCACATGGCTGCCTCCAAGGCTGAATTTGTCCCTCTCAGCACTGCTATTTTATAGCACAGAAACAGAAAGAAAAAAAAATTACCTAAGGGCATAAGATCCAGTCTTAGGATAGACCTAAGACAACAGATGTCCTTTAGCTACCGTGTGCTTACATGCTCACCCTTTCTGGTGGGGTGAGAGAAGGGCAGTGCCTCCATTGAGGTCAGAGAACCATAAAATGTTGAAGTCTAGTATTTAGGGGTGAACAAGACCCCAAAATACCAACACACTGACTCCTGCTGAATGAATTCGACTCAAGTCTTTTCAGCCAAAGTGAAGCAAAGTTTATTAAAGGTTCACCATAAAGGGTAGACTCTTAAGGAGCCTCGGTATCTGTGACCGATATTGCATTGGGCAAGCAGGTCAGAGCAAGTCTGACACAGAGTAAGTCTGTGCTAGGTCATTCTATGGCTCTCTCACACCACATGGAGAGAAGGTGGGGTCTTAGATAGCAATATCTAAGAAAGGTTGTGGGAATCTAGGGGGGGCCTAGAGGAGGAGTTTGGAGAGGGCCTTCAGAAGTCAGATGAGGTCAGACTCCAGTAATAAGTGATTAAGGGTGGAAAGTTGCTGGAGGCTACCTGGAACTGACAGGTAGTGGTGGGCTAGGCCAGTTCAAGGGTAGGAAATTGCTAGACAAATGGGGGCTAAAGATTTGGGCAGAGCCACAACTTAAGGCCCATGGCCTCAGGCAAATGCCTTCCTGAGAATATTCAAGGAGAGCTCAAGGGGCTCCCAGAGCCTGCACCTCATTACTTACCAGTGCTTGATCCCATCCAGATCCTTTAACTGTCCTTTTTGTATATAAACATCAGTCTTACCTCCATTAAGTTCAGATTCACTAGGAATCCTGCCTTGCTGCTATGGGCATTGCAACCAACCTTGTCATTTGACTGGAAGAAGGTCTATGTATGTGAATTTATTCCAGGTGGATGGTACCCTGTACCCTGACATTTTGGGTTTCCCAGCAAAACCAAAGCATATCATTCCTATTTCTAAATTTCTCCAGGCTCTAAAGGTTCCCTTTGTTCCCTAGGTAAATGTGAATCTCACCCTGATGTCAGTGATGAGGTGCAGGTTCTGGGAGCCCCCATGGAACTCTCCTTGAATCTTCCCAAGTAAGGCATTTGCCTAAGGCCATAGGCCTTAAATTGTGGCTCTGTCCTCGTCTTTAGCCTTTCTTTGTTCAGGTAATTTCCCACCCTTGATCCTCTTGTTCATTACTGGAGTCTGACCTCATCTAACTCCTCCTGAAGACCCTCCCCAAACTCCTCCTCTAGACCACCCCTAGATTCCTCCTACAACCTTTCTGTATATAAGATCACATCTTCCCTCTATGTGGTGAGAGTGCCTTAGAATGACCTAGCATAGACGTACCTCTGTGTCAGACTTGCTCTGATCTGCTTAAATGTCAGATACCTAGGCTCCTTAAGAGTCTACCCAATATGGTGAACTTTTAATGAACTTTCAATAAACTTTGCTTTTCTTTGGCTGAGAGAAGACTTCAGTCAAATACTTTCAGTAGGACCCAGTGTGTTGGTATTTTGGGGTCTCCAGAGCACCCCTGATCCTAACCACATCATCAGCAGGTAGGGAGTGAAACCCATTATCATTTTGGGTAGCATTTTATAGATGTACCTAGCAATGCCATTCTACTGAGACTTCTACTCACATTCCCCAGCATCTTAAGGAGTGTGCAAAAAAAAAAAAAAATACTCAGCCTTGGGAGTTCTTGAGTAAGGTGCTATACTTGATTCCCGCCAAAGCTAATGCCTGAGCATTTTGCTCTCAAATTTCTATCTTGATCAGGATGGATCCTAGCAGGGAAGCTAGATACTCAGAAACACTTCCCACTAACATCTTGGCACCTGAAAGGTTTTTGGTTACTAGGCAGGGAGGCTTCCATATACTGGGTGAAAAAGGTCTATCATCAACCACCTTAAAGAAAGATGGGAAATTCGTGTAGCATTTTCACTACCTGTGATGAGGTGTAAGCTCTTGGACCCCACCCCACTCACCCTTTGAGCTCTACTTGAATCTTTGAGGTACATACTCTGGGAAACCTCTTCAAGTCTGAATCTTCAGGAGGCATTTGCAGAGGCCATAAGTATTTCATTGTGGCTGGGCCCAAACCTGTTACTAGCCTGGCCCTCCATTGTCCATCTGCTTCCCACCCTGGAGTCTATCAAGATATCTTGCATTGACCTCATTGACTCCTCCTGAAGACCCTCCCCAGGCTCCTCCTCTAGACCATCCCTAGATTCCTCTGTATATAAGACCCCATCTTCCTTCCATCTTCCGTGAGAGCGCCATGAAATGGCCTAGCAGAGACTTGCTCTGTGAGAGTGCCATAGAATGACCTAGTGTAGACTGGTTCCTTAAGTCTACCCCATAAGGTGAACTTGAACTTTCAACAAACTTTACTTTTTCTTTGATTGAGAAGACTTGAGTGGAATTCTTTCCATAGGACCAGGCATGTTGGTATTTTGGGGTCTCAGGCACCCCTAACCCTCTTTGGGTACCCTATTTAGGTATAATAGATATTTTTATTCTTATTTTACAAATGAGGAAATCAAAGTTCAGAGACATTTAATGCCCATCTCCCATAATCACACAGCTAGTAAGTGTTGGAAGCAGAATTTGAAACCAAATCTTACTGACTCCAACTCCAACACCCTCCACTATACCATTCTGTTTCTCATTAAACAACTGATGTGGAAAATATGCTCCTGGAAATTCCAAATGTTATTATTCTTACTTTGGTTACAGTAGTAGTAAGTACACAATCACTTTGTTCTCAGTTCCTTTAAAATGGCATTTTTTGAACCATATCATGTTTATATTCAGATATTATGATGAAGTTTGCTATATACAAGTGTATTTTAAACAATATTTTCCTTTAGATATAATTCACCCATTTTCTAGTAATGATTTTCTTTTTGAAATCTATTAACAGGCTTGTTTGCATTAAGAGATCCCAAATTTAACTATGGTTTCTATCATGATCATTTAAAGGCAATTTTATAGCCAATGTTTACAGTTTATTTTTTTTCTTTTCCCACTTAATAGTATTTACTTGTTTAACAAATGGTTTTGATTAATTGATTGGCATGGGTCAGCCTTAAACATCTTTGACCTTAAATTCCCCATCTGTAAGATGAGGGGGTTGTACTCTAAGGTCTCTTTCAGCTTTGAAATCATATATTTCAATGTGGTGGCATCATCATGATGAATTTTATTAAAAATTGAGTTGATAGAGGTAGAGTTGGGGAATAATTCTGAGAATTTTTTCATAAAAAAGGTCAGCTGTCAGATAGATTGATAGGGGAAAAAACTAAGTATTTACTGTTTTCTAGGCATGATGTTAATCATTGGCAATACAAATACAAGCCTTTGAGACAGTTCTTGACCTTATGGAGCTTACAATCTATTGTTAATGTAATAACAGAAAGGGCAGCTGATAAGGGAGGGTGGTGAGAGGGTGGAAAGGGTTCTGGACTTTATAAGCTAGGCCAATGAGGTGGAGACCTGGATCTGGGCAAATTAGGTGAAAGTTCACCCCTCTGAGTCCAAGATATTTCTAGGGGTGGTGTCTAAACTTTCTGTGTGGAAGAGGTGGGAATAAATGACCAGAATGGGGCTGGTATGGTTTGAAGCTAACTGAGAAGTCAGGTAGAGGCCTGGTTCTAGGCAAGAAAGGCAGAAGCTCATCTATGAGAGACCAGGATGGTTCTAGGGGCAAAGTCTAAGATACTGGTGAAGAAGAGGTGAGAATAATGGTTGGAATGGGTGAGTCATGGTTTGGAATTGGTAGCTAGGAAGCAAAACCTGAATCTAAAAATGCTTCAGGCTGAAGTTGTATGTTCCATGTCTAAGTCCAGTTCTTAAACTTGCACAATAAAATGACAGCTTTCCTTTACTCCCTTCTGATATCATGGCTTTCTTTTTAACCTGAAATAGAGTTGGAGCTTATTAAGGAATTCAGTTATGAAATTCACTGCCATTCAGCCTCTGTGAAAGGCTTTAAAAAAAAAAAAATCTGATCTTTGGAAGAAGACTGTCCAATGAATATGTCAGCTATCCACTCTACTTCTAGCTTCCCCAGGTTCTATTGCTGTGTAGCAGTGTCTGGAGGGATGGAGGTGTTTCAAAGAAGAGGAAAGCTAGCTGTTCTTACTTGGATTCTACACTGGTATAGGTAGAACCACTCTCTTCCCGGCACTTCCCAAGACCAGACTCCTTTAAGGAATGCAAAGAACAATAGAATAAAAATTAGCCTGAGGACTAATCCATCCTCTCTAAACCTCCTACTACTTAAATAAAATTGCTTCTTCAAGGCTCAAGCCTAGCCTGGGGTTATGGATTTAGATTAATTTCCCTTGCTTTGGGAAGTTATGTTATGTAAAACAGTAAGCATTCTCTTTCGGTTTACTCTAGAGCCCCCAGGCAGGAAAAATTTTAACAAATCCTGGAGGATCTATTTTCTGTCTCATTCCCAATAATGAAGTATTATACAAATTCAAGGTTGTTATGGTCACTTTAAAAAAAAATCTATGTTCACACTTTTAATCTTATGCTAGCTTTCAGCATTAATTGAACATAATTGTAAACAAATTTTAAAGAACAGATGAGCTTTATGTTGAATATAAATTAGTTCTAGACAGGTAGAAAGGGAAGATGGATCAGAGAAAAAAGGAAGGAAGGAAGGTTTAGTTGCTTGTCTTGGGCTCTCTCCAAATTTGAGCTGTATTTCCAGAATGTGATGTACCTTCCCTTTCCCATGAGACAGGAAATCTCATTTGTCAAACACAGCTGAAAAAGAATCTTGTGGAATTATATTCTATAACATTAGTCCATGTAAGGGTTAACTTCTAGAAGGTCTAGACAAGAAACACTGAGAATTTCCATCATCTCCAGTGTGTATCATCCACAGCCACTTGGCAGAGGGAGCAAGGCTTTGGGGCAGGGAAGCAAAAGAGGAGTAGGCATCCTGTATTAAATTAGGTAATCAGAAAGCAAAGTACTAACATCATATTATCTCAGTCACCACAGAAGGGCCTTCGTTGAGTTACAATTTAGCACTCTTGGCTTTCAAAGAACTTCACTAGAAGAGCTGTTCATTTGAACATTACAAATGTATAAGATGTTATATCTTCTACCATTCCTTTCAACTATAACACTCTACTCAATGTCAAGCCACAGTATATAGTTGTAACTTTTCTAAGACAATAGGAACAATATACAATATTCTTTATTATACAGGTTGTTGTGTATTTGAGATGCTCAGGACCATCTTGGATAACCAAATCCTCTCATTAATAAACAGAGGAGAAAGGGAAGGAGAAAAACATTTATATAGGCTCTACTATGTTCCCAATGGCATTGTGCTAAGGGCTGTTTACAAATATTCTCTTTTGATCCTGACAATGATCCTGAGGGGTAAGTACTTATATTAAAACCCACTTTACAGTTGAGGAAAATGAGGCAAAGAGAGATTTAAGTGATTTGCTCAGGGCCACACAGCTAGTTAAGTATCTGAACAACATTTGATCTCAGGTCTTCTGACTCCAGGTCCAGTGCTCTATTCACTGCCACCAGCTGCATCTAAAGTAAATAAAGTAGACAAGAACATTTTAACTGGTTCAGAAGTGTGACCCATCCAGAGGCTTCTCTTTAGTCCTCGTTGTGAGAAACACACTTGTGGGAATCATAGGACTTGATAGGTAGGGTCAGAGAGTGAACCCAGGAGCTTCTGCTGTCTACTGCTTCCCTTGGGGCTCTTAGAAAGATCCACATGATAAATGTAAATGGCAAAATGGCATTAAAATGGCAAACCCCTTCTCACTGAAGGAACTCAGAAACAGAGTGTGCAGCGGATGGCGTAGAAGCTGGTGTGGTACTCACTAAGGATACACACAGACGCAGAAGCAGAAGTGAGGTTATATACAGTTCTGTCCTTCCTGGTAGACTTTTTTTTTAATTTAAATTAATTTATTTATTTTCTTGTTTATATCACTAATTTCCACGAGATTTTGAGTTACACATTTTCTCCCCATCTTTCCCCTACCCACCACCCCTGGTAGCCTTATTGTTAGTCAGATTTCTCACTTTACTCCCCTCCATTCTCTCTCTCTCTCTTTATATATATATATATATATATATATATATATATATATATATATATATATATATACATACACACATATATGTCTATACATATATACATATATACACACATACATATATGTATGTATACACACATATATGCAGATTACACAGGCATGGTGGTGAGGATACTTGAGACCTGACAGGGTCTGACCTCTTAAAGAGCCATGTGCCACACCTCCACCTTTCTAGTTCCCTCTTCCCATTGTTATAGTTTCACGAAGGGCCAGGGTTTTAGTAAAATAAGATAATTGAGCTTCCCCATAACTATTGATCATCTAATAACTTTCCTGGAAGCAAAACAAGATACCATTATATCCCCTCCTACATCATCCTTCTCAACCTTTCTATAATGTTTGATACTGTTGAAAACAAAACAAAAAAATTCAGAAGGGGATATAAATAAGACAATTTTGTTGCTAACTTAATATAGACATAAAAACTGTACATAATGAAAGTTTTCAATTTTGTAAACTATATTTTTATTCTTTTAACAATGAAATGTTTCTGTTTATTGACAGTTAAGTACATGAAAAAAAGAGAAAATTGTAGTGTTGACTATTCTCTTAAGGGAGGAAACTAGGTAGTATAAAGTAGTAGGCCTGGAATCAGGAAGATGTGAGATTAAATTCAGCTTTGAATATCTAGTAACTATGTGACCCTGGGAAAGTCGATTAATTTCCATCTGTCTTAGTTTCCTGGACTAAGATATTAAGATAATGATAGTGTGAGAAATGCTGACAGTTTGGTTTCCACAAATTCTATAGGAACAAGTGAAGAGGAGCCCAAAGATGGTTAGGGCTGCCTGAGACCCCAAAGTACCAACATGCCGGGCCCTGCTGAAAGAATTCCACTCAAGTCTTCTCAACCAAGGAAAAAGTAAGGTTTATTGAAAGTTCAAGTTCACCACGTGGGGTGCTAGGCCATTTCAAGGTGCTCTCACAGAGCAAGTCTATTCTAAGCTATCTCATGGTGCTCTCACACACGTGGAGGGAAGATGGGGTTCTATATACAAT
>CM053593.1:113626448-113679524 GCA_028646575.1 Pseudocheirus occidentalis
GTAACTGTGCCTCCAGTGCAGCTGATCTGCTCTCCTATAGACGTGGCTCCCCGCCTGATGCCCCAGGGCTTGAGCCCTGACTCCCAGACTGCTGAGAAGAGCCCCACCTGCTGCGCTGCCTGTAGCAACAGATGTGCTTTCTGTCTTTTGGGGAGTTTTGGAGCTTGAAAATCTGTTTAGAGTCCCATTTTATGAGTTTTTTAGCGTGTTTGTGTGGGAGCTGTGGTGCTTTGCTGCTTGTACGCCGCCATCTTGGCTCCACCCCATCTTGGAGATTTCTAAAGAGTAGTTGTTCTCTGGGCCCAGGCACTCTGAAAAAATGAAGTTTCTTCTCTACCTCAGCCTTACCTGTTGACCAATTACTAAACAGTTTAGTGTTATTCTGTGTGGTATTTAGAGGTCAATGAAGGCTTGAACAGTTGGAGTAGGTTTCATGTAAGAAGGGGGCCTTGAATTAGGGACTCAAAAGATGAGTAGGATTTGGGGAAAGAGGGACTTTGGGGAAGAAGGAGGGTACTCCAGATGGGAGGCTCAACTTGACCAAAGTCACAGAGATGAAAATAAACGTGTCCTGAAAACTAAGTGAGTGAGTGAGTGAGTGAGTGTGTGTGTGTGTGTGTGTGTGTGTGTGTAAGAGAGAGAGAGAGAGAGAGAGAGAGAGAGAGAGAGAGAGAGAGAGAGAAAGAGAGAGAGAGATGAAGACTCTACACAGTGTAGAAGGAAGACTACTGGATTTGGAGTTAGAGCACCATCCCTGAAGTCAGGAGGACCTAAGTTCAAATCTGACACTTAACACTAGCTGTGTGACCTTGGACAAGTCATTTAACCTGAATTGCCTTCCAAAAAAGCAAAAAAAAAAAGAAAAAAAGAAAAAAGAGATTTTCTTTCAAAAGGTCCCTTTTATTTCTATATTATATGAGACTGGGATAAGTGGAATGTGGATTTTAGGAAATAGTAGAAAATAAGTAAGGTAGGTACACTCAAGAGTTTAATTTGGTTTTAAAAGTCTTTGACCTTTGCAATAGATGATGAAGGAGATGGGGGAGGGGAACGGGGAAGACTAGCATAACGAAAATAATATTTTATTTAGATTAGTTTAAAAGGGGATGAACTGGAGGCATTGAATTGACCTCAATAAATGGGTACCAATTAAAAACATTTTTTTGTTTCAAATTCTCTTCCTCACTTCAACCATTGCTCAAATCACTGGCAAGGCAAGAAATACAAGACACAGTCATTCATGCAAAACATATTTCCACATTAGCCATATTCTAAAAAAAGAAAGAAAAGTAAAGACAGGAAACAAATGCTTTAGTCTGTACTGAGCCTCCCAGTGTGGCGGTAGAGAGCACTTTGTGTCATGAGGCCTTTGGTGCTACAGTAGACCGTGTTATTGATAAGAGTTAATAAGTCTTTCATAAGTAATTTCCTTTACAATACTGCTGTTTTCCTGGTTCTCCCTTTACTTTGTATCATATGATTCTTCTCAGGTTTTTAATGAAACAATTGAATATGAAACCAATTTGAACTGTGCTATTTCTTTGGGTTCTAGGGATTAAAGAAAAAAACCAATTGAGCAGTCTCCCACCTGTTTAAATTCCTGCCTTTGGCAGCAAATGTCTGTTAAATTGAGTGATTGTGGGGTAAATCACCATTCAAAAAAGGAAGGGAGAAGGGAAGAAAAAAGTCCCACTACACAAAATTCACATTACATATTCAAGTGAAATTCACTAAAAAAAAAATTCCATGGGCTTTAAGCTTTCCTCTTGTACCCTTGAAAAGTTTCACATCTCTGATGTGTATTAAGGATGCCTGCTCACTTCCTAAGTGTATTTTTTTTTTGGAGGGCAGTTGGGGTTAAGTGACTTGCCCAAGTGACTAGCACAAGGCTAGTTTTTTGTGTTAAGTGTCTGAGGCTGGATTTGAACTCAGGTACTCCTGACTCCAGGGCCGATGCTCTATTCACTGTGCCACCTCACTACCCCTTCCTAAGTGTATTAAGGCAGCAAGTGGGGAAATTCTCTCTCCATATTCCCTCAGAACCTCTACTTGATTTTGACTCTACAAACATCATGCCTCCTGAATGGAGCCTGATGCCTCACTCACCATTCAACTGGTGGATGGTTTTCCCTCCATTAGACTGCAAGCTGTTTTAGGGGAGGACTGTCTTTCTTTTTCTTATTTGAATCCTAAGTGCTTAGCACAGTGCCTGGCCCATAGAAGGTACTTAATAAGTTTTTATTGCATTGAATTATCTGTTACTTCTGCTCCCAGATTTCCTTTTATGAGCTCTGAACTTTGGAAATGGTTGATAGGATAAAAGAGATGGGGAAAGAAGGGGAAGGAGAAGGGAAAGACTTCATGGTATTGCTGATTTTGGGCTAATTCTCATAACCAGAGGATCTGCTCTTCCTGGCTTTGGCTGGGCTATGAGCAACTCCCCTAAGTTCACATAAACAAATGTGCCAAAATTCATGACCTGAATTTATGATTTAACTCTTAGCTTTAAGTCAAGCTTCAGACTCTAAAGCAGGAGTGGAGAACCTGTGGTCTAGAGACCAGTGTGGCTCTCTAGGTCCTGAAGTGTGGCTCTCTAGGTCCTGAAGTGTGGCCCTTTGACTGAATCTAACCTTGCTCTAAAGCATGTTACAGCACACTGAACATTCACATTGACTGAGGGCCTTTTGTTAAGTTCTTCATCTACTGGAAAGTCTTGCATCTATAAAACGGGCCAGTGGAAAACTGCTCAGGATTAGACTAGACCCCAACAGAGATGTGTAAAGTCCCTTAATGACTTAAGGGCAGGGACTGTCTGTTGTAGTCTTTGTACCTCCAGAATCTCGAATATAGAAAGCCGCTAAAAATAAATGTCAAGTGAGTCAAGTGGGAGAGATTTAAGGCAGTAAGACCATCTTGGAGGCTACTGCTGTAACTGCAGAGAGGGGGGATAAGGGGCTGCTAGATTAACGTGGTGGTAGTGGCAGGGAGGAGAGAGAGTGGAGAAAGAGGGGAGGAAGGGAGGGAAGGGGGACAGGGAGAGGGGGAAGAGGAGAGAGAAAGAAAGAGGTGGAGGGAGAGAGGAGGAAAAGGAGAGAAGGGGGGGAGAGACAGGAGAAAAAAGAAGGAAGAGAGAAGGGAGAGGAGGAGAAGAGGGAGAGACAGATATATAAAGGGGCTTACTATGTGCCAGTGCTACTAAGCACTGGATATACAAATACAAGCAAACAAAATGGTACCTGCATGAGGGAAGACAACACACAAAGGGGAGCTATCTGGAAAAGGTGGTAGCAGATGACCACCCAGCAAGTGCAGAGCGAGATAAAGAGATGAACCTCATTCTGGACTAGATGAAGTGACACCTCACCTATCGGCGTCTGAGGAACCAGGGACAGAGACCAGGTAGTTGGGAATGGGGTCGAGGGAGGATAGGAAATGAGAGGAGAAAGAGAACTGAGGAGATCTGACAATTGATTGTCAGTACAAAGGATAAAAGAGCAAAGATGGCCTGACAGAACCAGTGTGTTTCCCCTAAGGGGAACCTTGGGACCAGGAAGGAGTGTGGGCACTGAGGGTGGGGGTGGGGGCTGTCCTGAAAGGCGTTCAGGTTTTGTTCTTCCTTGCTGCTCCTATCCTCCTCTTCTGTTTGTACCATGACCTTTTCCAATTCTTACCAGCAAAGTTACTTGGAATGTTTGAGTATGTGGTTCACTTAGCTCCTCAGCAGAGAGACTGAAGGAACCAAATAGACCAGCAGATAAGCAGCAAATGAAGAAAATGTGAAGAATTCAGAAAATTGTGAGAAGTCAGAGGCGGCATAATAGAGTGGACAGGGAAATGGACCAGAGCCAGGAATATCTGGGTTCAAATCCTGCCTCAACAAATCAGCCGGTCAAGCTGTTTACCCCTTTGGACCTCGGTTTCCTTATCTGCAAAATGAGGGACCTGGTGGCCTCTGAGGTCTCTTCAAGCTCTAACTAAATCTGTTTAACTGATGCTGACTGGTAGAAGCAGAACCAGGAGCACAATATACATGATCAGAATAAAGTAAATGGGAAGAACTAAACCATGAGAAAACACTGTGTAACTGTAATAACCAAGAGAGGCAATGGAAAAGAAAGCTGAGAAAATGTACCTACCTCTTTTTTTTCCCCCGGAGTAGGGGACTATGGAAGTGGAACGTTGTGTGCGCAGGGCTTCCTAAAAGTCTTACTGCCGTTGTAAGTTTCTAAAGCTTAAAACTGCAATAAAACTTTTGGGACACCCTGTACCATTAGGCACAGCTGACGTTTTTCTTCTCTTCTTTTTTCTTCTTTGTTACAAGTTTTTCTGGGTAGAGGGAAGGGATATATTTGGAAATGCAGTTAATGTAAAAACAAAAGATGCCAAAAAAAAAAAAAATAAAATAAAAATAGTAAATAAGGGAAAAAAAAAAACCCAAACCAACAAACCATTGAATAAATAGTGGATAGAAAGGAATCTGGAAGACCTGGGGGAGGGGAGACATTTGATCCTAGGCAAGCTACTTAACTTCTGTGGGTCTCAGTTTCTTCATCTGAAAATAGGGGAGTTGGAGTCACTGACCTATAAGGTCCTTTCTAGCTCTAAATTTGTTTTCCTATGCCATCAGTCTGCCAATAAATATTTATTAAATGCCTTCTATGAGTCAGGCACTGTGCTTAGCAATGGGGATACAAAAAGAGGCAAGACAGACTCTGCCTTCAAGGAGCCCCCAATCTAAGAGGGGAGACAACACGCAAACAACTGTATTCAAACAAGTAATATAAAGAATAATTAGGAAATGATCCAGAGAAGACAGGTATTAGAATTAAGAGGGGTTGGGAAAGGTTTCCTTAAAAGGTCAGATTTTAGTTGGGACTTAACACTGACCTAACCGTGGAGGTGGGCAGCCGACCTGGGGCCGCTGACAGCTGCGGACACAGCGATGGAGCTGTCCATCAGAAGACCTGCTGCCAGAGATCGAGTGACTTGAGTTTGAAAGAATGGATCTTTGGGATGAAGTCTTTGTTGTTTTGTGGTGAATAAATGTCAACTTGAAGCGCAGAGGATTCAAGGCGGTGATCAAAGCCCTGCCAAAACATGCAACTAGATGGGAGGTGGTTGCCTGGCAACTAGAGCCAAATGGATTGTGACCTTAAAAAATTGCGCCAGGGCCCTGCAAGAAAGAGACTGGGTGGGCTTTCCCCTTTGCTCCCACCTCCTCCACAGAGATCGTATCAGAAGCTCTTGAGAGGCTAATAATGCAGTCTGCAGAGCTACCCTTCCCTGTGTCTAGCACAGTGCCCGGCACGGTAGTAGACAAGTAATGTTTCTTGGATGGTTGGCTGCTTGGGCAGGCTGTGCAGCAGCTGTAGCGGGGGTGGGCAGGTGTTTGCCTACTCACCTGCTGGCTGGGGAATGGACGTGTAGTGAAATCATAAACATAAGAAACAATGAACATTCTTTACTGAGGGCCTCCCGCCTGTAGAACACTGTGGTAGGTCCTTGTACACTGGAGCTTCTCAGCTTTTTCTCTAATTTTTTTTTTGCTTTTTTTTTTTTTTTTTTTGGAGGGGGAAGGTAGGACAATTGGGTTTTAGTGACTTGCCCAAAGTCACACGGCTAGTATTTTGTGTTAAGTGTCTGAGGCTGGATTTGAACTTAGGTCCTCCTGACTCCAGGGCCGGTGCTCTTTTCACTGTGTCACCTAGCTACCCCTGCTTTTTTTGATAATTGATGGTAATACCGCTACTAACAACAGCAACTCTCACATTTATAAGGCATTTTCCTGGCAACAACCCTGTGGGGTAGGTAGGGCAAATAGTATTATACTCACTTTCCAGAGAATGAGGCTGAGGCCCAGGCTGATTAAGTGACTTGCTTATAGCCACAGAGCTAGTGAGGATCACAGCCAGGACTTGGTAGTTTTCTAACTGATTCTAGTGCTCTTACCACTAGACCATAGTCTCTCTCACTAATACACTCAAGATGTATTAATAACATATGGTGCTTTTTAAGACAAAGGTCAAGCTACATATTGCCTCCTCTCCCCCAATCCAATCGTAGCATGGGACAGTAATGGTTGATCTTGTCCGCGTTCCTTTGAATCATTCATTGATCCATGTGTCTTGCCAGTCACTTCTTGAAACCAGAGACAGATGCGTGAGGAGGTTGACTGTGGTTAAGAGTATGGTTTATGGCTGTGGAAAGGAATTTTTCTGTGTCAAAGTGGCTGACTGACCAGGGATTCTGGCCGAGTATTTCTACAGCTTTGACACCACAGAAAGGACCATGGAGAGCAAGAAGGACAAATGGGAACCTCACTACCTGAATGAGTTTCCCTGTAATTACATGAAGATATGAGAACCCCTATGTTGTTTGGATCCCTGGGAAGGTCTGCCTCATGCAGTGTTCTTTTCTATGGGCTGCTGGACATTATGGGGCCCAGGCTATGCCAAAGGTCTGGGTAGTGAAGACTTTGTGTCTTTGAACAGAGTTTATGGGCCCTTCTTTTCCTCAGGCATGCTTGGCCAGAGGTAATGGGACCCTGATGATATTTATCTCATTTATAAAGCCTATTGTATAATCCACTCTGGGTGAGCTAGTAGTAGATAGTAGCTGAGTAGATAGAGTACCATCCCTGGATAGGAGGATCTGAGTTCAAATGTGACCTCAGACACTTATTAGCTGTGTGACCCTGGGCAAGTCACTTAACCCTGTTTGCCTTAGTTTCCTTATCCACAAAACGAGTTGGAGAAGGAAATGCCAAACCACCTCTGCCAAGAAAACTCCAAATGGGGTCATGAAGAGTTGAGCACAAACGAAACAACAAAAACAATAAATAATCCATTCTCCTATCAAGTTCTAATCCTTGGAACATTATTTCTTAAACTGTGGGTTGCTATAAGAAGTGCTAAAGGGGTCTTGGGTGGAGAAAGCTTGAAAGCTCTGGAGTCTCATCGACTTTTTCATCTTACTATAATGTAACTTCATGGGAAATTTCGTATCCCCAGGGCTTAACATAGTGATTGGCGTATAGGAGGCACCACCCAAAACTACAGTCCTGATCCAGGCAGGTTAAGGCAAGAGAACTTGGCCTCTGAATGGTCACTTGGCCCCCACTATGATCTGCAGGCCGGGAGCTCTGAGGCAGTAACATGGAGGTGGCTGTAGGGCTGCACCTTCTACTGCTCCTGGCTCTGGAGGCAGAGGGCCAGACTCACTCCTCTGTCACCCCCAAATCCGGCCACGTTCCATTGATCTTTTACTTTGTCTTTGGCATTTATGGGTTGATAATTCTGGAAACTGCCACAGCTGCTGGTGATCCACTCTCTGGAATGCTCCAGCCCCTGCTGGTCCAGGCCACCCTGGGGCTAAAACCACCTGTTTATGCTGGGCTGGTCTTGGCTCCCAGCATGCTGCAATGAATCCTTCCTGTCCGCCTGCCGGGCTGCCTTTAACGGGAGATTTGTTTCTCTCTGTCACTTTGTGGAGTCATATTTTATAGGTATTTGAGGTGGTTATGGGGGGAGCCATGGAGTTTTCCTGCTTCTATGATAGTGTCTTTTCTTAATGAACTCCAGGGAAGGAGGAAGAGGACTTCATTTCTCCTCCAGGAAGGCATTCCATGAGTGTGATCACCCAGATAGCCAAGATGTCTTAGCATCACAGATTCAGAAGGCTCCCTGGACATCTTCTAGTCTCTCCTTCCTCTCATCTCTCACTAACCCCTTTTATAGACGGGAAAACTGAGGCTCATGAAAGCTGAACAGCTTACTAAAGACACACGAGCACCAGAATTGGGATTTGAAAGTGCCCCTCTCCCAATCTTCTGATTCTAGAGTCAGCGTTCTTGTCAAGACAAAGCCCTGTAGAATAGTGTTCTTTCTATTGGATCACAGTTCTTATGGATGACTGAGAAACACCAGCAGCTTGCAAACTAAAAGGTGGAATACCGTTCTTTTTGAGCAAGTTCTTCAGATGAAGCCAAGAGGTGAAGTAACAGAAAGAAATGGCTCTTTATTGTGTGGCTATGACTGTGGTTGCTATTGGCAGTCTTCCAGCGTATAGTCTGATGGAGTTTCCTGGTTGAGACACTGTTCTTTTCAGGCACCCACAGGTTAGTTTAACCCGCTCCTTGAAAAATGAATCCTTTCAGAGGAAAAGGAAAAGAACTATCTCCCATCCAGAGATCAATTGCCCAATTGTCCCATCATGGAAATATTCATAAGTGTCATTTAAAGGATTTTTAAAAATTAAGGGATTTCAAAGATAATCTTATCCTCCTTCTGGTTTTCCCCAGTGGACTGTAAATTCTTTGAGGGTTGGGGCCATTTTTACATTTCATCTTTTCTTTCTAAGGCTTAGCTCAGTAGGTACATAGTAGGCACTTTAAAAAAAATGCTGAACTGTTGAATTGTTGAGAGAACATTCCATTCTTCATGGAGAATGTTAGACACACATACACATACTTATGAAAGAGTGAATGCTTTCAAAAAAGATATTTATGTTTGCTTCCTTTCAGAACTGCAAAGGAAAGGAAAAAACCCAAAGTGTACTCCCCTGGGGCATCACTGCTATTTCTGCCCCTGAAATACTTGGTTAGCAGTTTTTACAGCACAGATCCTATCCTGTTAGTGAGATTTTCTCAGTCTATATCCAAGCTCTGAAGAATCAGAGAGCTGGAAGGAACCTGGACACATCATCTGAGACCTAAAAATAGCTACCTCCTGAGAAAGCTACTCAGCACAAAGGGATCAGGAGCACAGGCAATTTTCTCCTGAATTTGGCCTCTGTTACTAAGTCCATCTGGAAAACTCAGTCCCTAAATCTGCTTCTCCTTAACACCAGCAGGGTTTTTTTTATTTGGGGGAGGGGCAGGGTAGAGTGAAGAGCAATTTCTCTGGATAATTTCAACCATATAACCCGATACTGGGAGAGGCAGCCCGGTATTTTCTGAAGGTAGAATAAAAACAAGACTCTGGTTTTGGAAAACCCAAGTCCAAGTCACACCTATTCTACTGGGTTGCTTTGTGAACTCAGATAAATGGCTTACCTTCTCTTTGCCTGCTTTATTGTTCTCTTCAAAAGGAAGGAATAATTTCTGCCTGAAAGCTAAAGGAATTTTAAATACTTGAAAAAGGAAAAATGTCTGTTTATGTATATTAACAAAAACAAGTTTATGACACACAGATACATATATACACGTGTGTATATACATATATATGTATACACACACACGCTTACATATATATATATATACACATACACACTCATATATTCCCTCCAGCCCCTCATACCTGTATGTCAGAAGATGGCCATGAGGAAAATGAAATTGGTTCATGTGTGTACAGGGCAAAGTTAATTATAGAAAAATTCTGATTCTGGTCAGGTCCAGAGGAGCTAAATCACAAGGTCACAGCAGAAGTGTTGAAGTCGCTTTCCTCAGATTCACTGCTCTTGGCCTGGGATCGACCATCCAAATGAGCTGCACAACCCTGAAATCAAGGTCCAGATCCTTGGCCAGGCCTCCTAGCATAGGTAAAAGTCTGAGAGACAACATCTGTTTCTTTCCAGCAACTTCTTTTCATCCCCAAGCCTCTCAGGTGGGAGAATAAGTTGAAAGTATTTCTCTATAAAAGATATTTAGGGATTGGGGGAGGGCATCCCCAAACAAATGTTTGTTTTTCTAGGCAGTTGCAACTCAGTTTCCATATGGAAGTACTTGCCACCCACACAAGTGTTTTCTTTGTGAAGTAAGTTGGTTGTCAAAAACGTTAAATAAATATTTATTGGCTAAATTTTGTTGGGGTTTCTTTGAGCAAATGTATGTATCACAAACTTAAATGCAGATTCTGGCCAGGTCTCTATTGCTAAGGCAAAGAAAATCTTTAAGTGGGATGATGTCAAATGATGTTTCTTCCCCCTTTTTTTTGTACATAAAGAAGCTTTTAAATTTATTTTTGCAATGTTTCTCAAATTGTTTTTTACCACAGAATTTCACAGTATTATATGTGAATGTAGGGAATTGTGACACACTAGGGGAGTCTCACATGCACGTGTGACTTTACAAGTTCCACACAATCAGAGGTACTTGGGCAGGTGATTGCAAGTTTAAGCTTAATATTATTCTCCTGGTAGCTCACCTAGGGAGAACTCGGGGCCAACAGTGAGTTCTGGGCATACTCTGAGAATTAGTGATACTGGGGAAAGAGGACTAAGACTGAAATCCAAAGGCCTGTATCCCAGTTCTGGCTCACCCTCTGACTGGCTGTGTAACTTTGGTCCAAGCCTGTATCTTCGTTTGAATATTGGGGATAAAATCCTAGCCTTCACCATTGGGTGGTTGTGTTGATAAAGGGATGTCACAGGATGACAGACTCCCAGAGGTCTACAGAACGGCAGGAGTAAGGGACAGAAGAGGGGTGATTAGATATCCTTGTGAAAAAGAGCTGGGCTTTTAGTGGACTGCAAGCTCAGAGGCAGTTGTGTGGCATGGCAGGCAGCCACTTAAGCTGCTTAGTCTTACTGTTGACTTATCTAGGGTCATAGATTTAGAGGGGGAAGGAACGGCAAAGACCATGTAGGTCAATTTTTGTCATTTTTATAGGTGAGGAAGCTGAGGCCCAGGAAAGTTCAGTGATTTGCCCAAATTTTGAACTGAGGTCTTCTGACTCTAGGGTCAGTACTCTTTTCCACTGATGTTTGGTAAATATTTAAGTGTTCTACAAAGATAATATTATCATTATTAGCTATGTAAATCTAGATCCTAAGTTGTGTAAATTCTTAGCCAATAAATAAGTTGAAAGTTGGTTTTTCATTTAATTTGTTGCTGCTGATCATCATTTCAGTCACGTCCAACTCTTTGTGACCCCATTTGGGGTTTTCCTGGCAAAGATACTCGAGTGGTTTGCCATTTCCTTCTCCAATTCATTTTACATATGAAGAAACTGTGGCAAAGAGGGTTAAGCGACTTGTTCAGGGTCACACAGCTAAGTATCTGAGACTGGATTTGAATTCAGGTCTTCCTGACTCGAGGTGTGGCACTCTATCCACTGCGTTCCCTAGCAGCTCTTTCTGCTCCAGAACAAATTACCCTGATCCAAAACTTAGCTTTGGCAGCTGAACTCTTGACAGAGTTGTAGCTGGGGAGAGGCACCCAGGACACAATATAAGATTGTACATTAAGCCTTCACCATGTTTTATCTAGGCCAGTGGTTCTCAACCTGTGGGTTATGTTCAATTCGTAACAATGAAAGTACATCCTGCATATCAGACATTAACATTATGATTCATAACAGTAGCAAAATTACAGTTATGAAGTAGCAACGAAAATAATTTCATGGTTGGGGGTCACCACAACCTGAGGAACTGTATTAAAGGGTCGCAGCATCAGGAAGGTTGAGAACTACTGGTCTAGACTACTATGATGGCATCCTAAATGGTCTTTCTGGCCTAAGTCTCTCTCTACTTCAGCACATCCTCAACACTGCTGCCTGGGTGGGGTTTTTCCTGCAAGTACAAATTTTACTATGTCACTTTCCCATTCACTAAACCCCAGTGGCTTCATATTGATTCAGAAGTAACTTTAAAATCTTCTGGTTAGCTTTCAAAGCCCTTCATAACCTAGCCCAGCTCATCTTTCCACCTCACTGGATGTCTCTGCACTGTCCCTAGGACTGGAATGCACTCCTCCTTACCTCTACCTCACAGAAACCCTCTTTTCCCACAAGACAAAAGTCAAACATCACTTTCTACATGAAATCTTTCATTGCAAATGCACTCTCCCTCCCAAACTATCTTGTGTTTAATGATTTTGTATTTATTCTATACATCTTTCTATATGTCTCCAATGTCTCTCCAATTAGAAAGTAAGTTCCTTGGAAGTAGAAATCGTTCAGTTTATTATACTTGTATCCCCAATGCCTAGCACAGTGCCAGAACATAGGTATTTAATAAATGCTTGATGACTGATCCATTGGATTGTAACCTCCTTGAGCGCAAGAACTGCCTTTTGCCTCTTTTTGTATCCTCTCGTGCTTAGCATGGTATCTGGAATATAACAAGCACTCAATGAATGTTTCTTGGCTGACCGATCCTTTACTCTTCATACTCCCTCACTCCATATACCTAATCAGTCGCCAAGTCTTGTTGCTGCTGCTCCATCATCTCTCACAAACATTCACTTCTCTCCACTTGTAACTGCTACTCTAGATGAGGTCGGCATCACCTCTTGCCCAGACTACCATCACGGCCACCTGATTGGTTTGTTTCTTCCCCCTCCACTCTATCCTTCATGAAGTTATTGATCAATATTCCTAAATGCTGCTCTGACCATCTCAATCCATTATTCAAAAATCTTCAGTAACTTTAGAGTACAACCCAAACTCTTCAGAGTAACATTTAAAACTCTCCGGTCCTATTCCCACCTCTCTTTTCAGCCTTCTTTCACATTATTACCCTTCCCACACCCTACTTAATTAAGAGGCCATTCCATCTTTCATCCGTGGCTTTGATTTTTTCCCTCCTCATTTCTCTATCAACTGAAGCAAACAGGGTTAAGTGACTTGCCCAGGGTCACACAGATAGTAAGTGTCTGAGGCTGTATTTGAACTCATGGAGATGAGTTTTCCTGATTCTAGCCCAGTGTTCTGTTGAGCCACTTAGCTGTTCCAATGGTACCTTCTTTTTACAATCTCCCCAGATCTGAGCATCTTTATCCTCTTGAAATTATTTGGTATATTACTTATTTGTGTGAATGATGTATCCTGCCAATAGAATGGAAGTTTTTTTCAGGACAGGGTTTATTTTTTGCCTTTGTATCCCCAGCCTCCAGTGCTGCACACAGTATGTGCTTAAAAATATCTGTTGAATTGAATTATCCATAGTAGGATTAACAAATGGGTTGCTTGATTTGCTTATTGAATCCATCTGATATTTTCCCCAATTCTGCAGTCACTTTGCATGGGGAAGCAGCTGTAGGAGGTTGCATGGCACTGAACATTTATGAAAGAACTGGTCCAGGCTTGTGAGTTTCATGAGAATTTTCTAGGTTGGGTCCGTGACAGCCAAGGGAGAATCTCATCCACTATGAAGTCTGCAAGGCTGGGGTGGTTAAAAATGAAATAACCAAATGGGGGGGGGAGAGGAAGATTTTTTAGAGCGTAACGGAAGATGGCTCAGGCTGGTAGAAGTTTCTACTTCTTAAAAGTATAAACTGGGTCTTTGTAGCTTTATAGGCTAGTTTAGAGTATGCAACCAATCAGTGGCATTCTACGGCAGAAAGGAAGGTGGGGAAGGATGCCAGCCTTGCAGTCAGAAGAGTCAATAAGGATTAAGTGGGATCTGGAGGTGGGAAAGCACATTTCTCCACAGTTTGTCATGTCTAAGACAGTGGGGGCTTCCTTCAAGATAGAATTGATCTGACTCCGTCCTCTTTTTGCCAAGAAGGAGGGGAATAAACTATTGCCCTAGGGTTTCTATTAATGCAACCCCATACCTCTGTTTCTTTGGCATAGGATGTTTGTTTTTTTAAGGGAGAAATATTTTCCTTCCACTCACAGTACTCCTCTCCCCCACTTCCCCCTACATGGACACAGTGGTTAGTTAGTATCCTAAGGCGGGAAAGAGCTCCTCCCTAAGGCATTTATTTCACTACAACTCATCACAGAATGTAGGGGCTGGGTGGGGGTGCATTAGAATTGAACGGTTTAGGCCAATTTGGAAATGTTCACTTACCTCTTGTATTCCCTTCTCCAGGGCTGAGAGAAGAGCTATGTCCACACATGTAGACTGAATGGGGAGCATTAAGACAGCTTGCTGTTCAGTTGTTTCAGTCATGTCTGACTCTTTGGGACCCCATTTTCTTGGCAAAGATACTGGAGTGGTTTGCCATTTCCTACTCTAGCCCGTTTTACAGATGAAATTGAGGCAAACAGAGGCTAAGTGACTTGCCCAAGGTCACACAGCTAGCAAGTGTTTGGGGTCAGATTTGAACCCAGGAAGATGAGTCTTCCTGACACCAGGTCCTGAACTCTAGTTAGAACCCAGGTAGTTCTATCAGTTCTTTTTGAGATACTTCTCAGCACAGTAGGGAAGGATGCTGCACTTCCCCTCTTGACTATCTGTCCTTTGTATGCAAAGGTAATGCTACTGACCCCATCCAAGGTAGAAATTCATTCATGGATTCAGTCTTTCAATAAGCACTTATTAATCACTTACTGCGTGCACCAATACATCATGCTATATTTATTACAAATGATTTACTTTTCTTTCTTTTTTTTCAGGGAAGAGATGGGAGAGAAATTAAATGCTGATTAATATGGCCAGCAGCTAGGTGGTGCTGTGGATAGTGTGTTAGGCCTGGGTTCAAACTGGGCCTCTGACACTGACTAGTAGTATGACTATGGACAAGTCACTTAACCCTGTTTATCTCAGTTTCCTCATCAGTAAGGTGAACTAGAGAAGAAAACAGTAAACCACTCCAATATCTTTGCCAAGAAAGCCCCAAATAGGGCCATAAAGAGTTACAAAGGACTAAAAATGACTGAACACAGAGAATGAAAAAAAAATTATAATGGAAAAAAGACATTGTCCTATATTCCCCTTTCCAATCAAACTGGCCTGTGTACTATGGATCCTCACCCAGGATATCCCATCTTCCATCTATTTTGCCCTGATAGTCCCACACTGGGACTGCACTCCACCACTCCTCTTTATGTCACTGAAGCCCTGCACGTGCTAAAGAGACAGATGCGACCCCATCCTTGCTCTCCAGGTGTTTGTAACACTAGAATGAGAGCAAAGATCTGCACACAAATAACTTCAGCATTCTCTCCATGATACCACACTGTGCCACAAAGTGAACACTTAATAAAGGCCTATGGATTCACTACTCTGATAGCTCAGTGATTTCATCACATTCACAGATCTTCCAAGTTAGGTCTCTTTAATTCAGCTCCATTGAAAACTCCAAGTCTGTCTACTCTCTGACACTAATAGCAAGAAATCATATTTCTCTATTGCATAGTTCTCAACCTTCCTAATGCCGTGACCCTTTCATACTCATATGTGGGTGTATCTGCATGTGGGCGGACCCGTCTGGAGACAGATAGAGGAGCGGTGCCTTGGTTCCTAAGACCACTGGAAATATGTGTTTTCCGATGGTCTTAGGCGACCCCTGTGACCCCTGCAAAAGGGTCGATCGACCTACAGGTTGAGAACCGCTGCTCCTTTGTGTCATGATTTTACAAAGCACTTCTTTTACAATAATACTGTGAGGATGAAAGAGTAATTAGTATTACTACTAATACTACTGCCCATGAAGAGACAAACTGAGAAAAGAAAATGACTGTGATTCGCCCAAGGAGACTCATCTGGCAAGTGGCAGCATGATTACTGGAGATAGGGAAGTAGAGGGGAAAGAGCCTAGGGGTCTCTAGGGTCAAAGAAGTTGTGTTTAAATCCAAACTCTAATGCTTAATACATTCCTGTGTCTCAGTTCCCTCATCTGTAAAATGAGGGGGCTGGGCTAAAAACCAGGAGTTCTTAACTTTTCTGTGTGTCATAGACCCCTTTGGTGAAGCCCATAGACCCCCTTCTCAGAATAATGGCACTAGATGCGTAAAATAAGATACCTAGGGATTAGAAAGAAAACCAAAAGTTAGAGAAAATAAAGAAGAAACTTTTTCCAAATCACATTCGCACTACTTGAGATCTGTCTCCAGGCTAGGAACCTCTGGCCTCTGTAGAGGTATACTGGTTCTTATTAAAGAGTAAGCCACAGACACTATGGAACTTCTATTTGCAATGGAAAAGTCTTTTCCCTCAGGGTGCAACAAGTTCTCTTGACAGAAAAGAAGTCTTTCTGTTCTACAAACAGAAACAGAAGAGGTCTGTTCTATGAACAAAGTTGAGAACCAGGGAACTTGGATACAGAAGAGGGTAGATAGTAAAAGAAAGGTCTGGACAAAGTGCAAAGAGGAATTTGAGGAGGGACAGAGAGATCACTTTCTCCTATACATACTGGGAGTAGCCTTGAGAAAGGGAGCAAGGCTTCATGGAGGAAGTGGCCCCTGATTTAGACTTTGAGGCACTAGACTTCAACAGATAAAGATTGCATATGAGGGTAGCTGACCATTTCAGGTATAGGGGACATAGAGAAAGAGTAGAATGGGAACATGGGAAAAGGTTGGGGGAGAGGAAAGTTGTCTAGTTTGGTTGGAAGGCAGAGCACATGAAGGGGAGTAAACTGAAAAGGTAGGTAGGTTGGAGGCAGTTATCCTTCCAAAGAGGGTGGAAGGAGGTGGCTTCCTATGGTTGGTTGGTTCATCTCTACTCACTCATGCTGGTCCCTTTGTAACTACTGACATGCATTTCAGAACAGGTTGCTGGGACTGAGCTGACACACCAATCTGGCAGCACTGATCCCTAATCCTGGTTCCATTCTCATCATGATTTAACCAATTAGGTCAACTGGTCATAGAATAACTCAAGCCCAGGTTGTTTCAAACAAAAAATTCACTTTTAAGTTTATGGTACTCAATCTGTGTACTGTTACTATGAGGTGCACAGCTACAGTGGAAAGGACATAGAGCTAGGTGATGCAAGACTGGGTTCTCCAAGTCCCAACTGTGGCACTTACTAGCTTTGTGACCTTCGGCAAGTCACAACCTTTCTGAGTTTCCTTTTTGTCATGGGAAAAATAGGGTTAATAATGCACAACCTATAAAAATATAAGCTGTTATTACCATGTAAATCTCTGTTTCTTTTCCCAAAGACTAATATTGATCTAGCTATATGTGAGTCTGAATTAAAGGATGAAGGGTTGCCTAGTACAATTTAGGATCTGTAGGCAATAGTTCTGGAAGGGAAGTGAGCAGTAGAATGCCTGGTCTATATATTACCTAAACTGGAACAGTCCCTCTTTTTGTTCCTAAATACTATAGTTCACCTGAGAAAGTTTCCAGGAGGGAAGGATTACAGAGCTTTGATGACAAGCTGGTTGTAATCTTAGGTTTTAGGTCGGCTCTGAAGTCTTCTGGGGTCTCTGGGATAAATTACCTTAGGAGTGTGAGTGAGGACCAGGATAGACCTAAGAAACCTGCCATTAGCCCGGGTTTGGGCCAACTTGTTGTTCAGAAAGGTTCTGTGGTGGGGGAAAGGGAGGATATTGGAGGAGGTCCCTACCCCAGAGAAGTCCAAGGGTAATTCCATTTTATCCTGTGCCACTAACTCCACATTCCTTCCAGGAGACATCTGGAACTTTCAGATTAACTTAAACCCCTATAGACCTCAGGATCAGCCTAACCCCCTCCGAACACCTCCAAAGAGGGCTGTAGTCCTGACACAAGTATCCAAGGCCATTATAATTATCTCTGGAGTCAGTCAGAGTGTCAGACCGTGGGCTGGGAGAATCTCAGTGTGGGCTTCCCCAGCAAAGGACGCCCTGGCATTGGGAAGGGTCCTTACTGGTATTCACTTCTTGCAGAAGCTGGGAAGAAGGCCAAGGTCAGGGAAGTTGGTGAAGCTGCTCTTAACACCCTGAAATTAGGAGAAGCAGCTAGTGAACAAAGGATTTTTTTAAAGGCCAACTTGAAACTAAGACCAGGCACAGGCCTTTCAAAAGGCTGATTCATTAAATGTCCGAGGTACCTTCCTTCAGAAAACTCATGCTGACTTAAGAGAACAACCAGGGATCATTTGGGAAATTGTACATAAGCAACTCAAACAGGGAAGGAGCTTGCATAGGCCAAAGCAAAAAGAACAAGCCACGGAAATGTTTTTCCAGACAATAATGTTAAGGATATACCCAGAGGAGACGGACAAGCTGAACTTTTCTTACAGCCATTTATTTATTGTTAAGTCTCTCCCTGGCTACTGGCTCATTTCCTACTGCCTAAAAACATGCCCATGTCAATCCCCTATGCTGAAAAAACCCTCATTTGATCCTTCCATCCCTGCAAATGACCATCCTGTATTTCTTTTGCCGTTTATGGTTAAATTCTAAGAGTTTCACTCTCTTCTTAGCCCCGAACAATCCAGCTCCTGAGCACAGCATTCCACTGAAACCGCTCTCTCCAAAGTTACTAATGGCCTTAGTTGGCAAATTCAGGGGCCTTTTCTCAGTCCTTGTTCTTGTTGGCCTCTCTGCAGCCTTTTACACTGGTGATCACTCTCTCCTCCCTGATACTCTCTTCTCTCTAGGTTTTCAGGACACCCCTCTCTCCTGGTTCTTCTCCTCCATGTCTGACTACAACTTTCTCAGGTCCTCATCCTGATCATGGCCTTTATTTGTAGGCATCTCACAGGGTTCTTTCCCCTCTCTATTACTTCACTTGATGATCTCATAAACTCCTATGGATTTAACGACCATCTCTATGTGGAGGATTTTCAAGTCTATCTGTCCTGCCCCAACCTCTCTGCTGACCTCCAATCTCACATCTCCAGCTGCGTTGGAGTTCAGATACCTCAAACCGGACATCCAGTAGGCAGCTTAAAATCAACATGTGCAAAATGGAATTCATTATCTTTCTTGCACTCTCCTTCTTCCTCATGTCCACTTACAGGAGAGACGTTTGCTTTTTATAGTACACAGTATGGTGGAAAGAGTACTAGCTACACAGAAAACTCAGGTTCAAATTCTGCCTCTGGCACTTATAATCCTGTGTGACCTTAGGCAAGTCATTTAACTTTTTTAAGTCTCAATATCCTACTTTGTAAAATGAAGGGGTTGGGCTAGAAGATCTCTGAAAATGCACCTCACTCTGTTTCTATGTGACAGAAGACGAAAGCGAGAGAGGTGGAAGGAAAGTATTCTGTTGGTTTATTATGCAGTCATGAAGGCCAATGATCTCATCAGACCAGTGCTGCCATGACAACAGAACAAATCACTGAGAATGAGTGCGTGGCTGTGACTTATACTCTCCCACCAAGGTCTTCTGGGACTGAAGGGGGGAAAGTAGAGGCATCTATTTGTCTTTGTTCTAGAGGTTGTTACCCACAGTTGCAGTGTGGGTCCTTGTGAATTGTGTCTACTCAATTCAGCCTTGATTTCCCATGCTGAGAAGTAACCCTGACTCTGATCAATGAATCTCTGGAGGCTTTCTGCAGGAGTTAGACTTTGAAGGACCATTGGGGAGTCTCAGACAGCACTCTAGGCATGGCAGAAACTACTCATGCCAGCCTGTGCCTGAATGTGAGGCCCTTGATGGAGAAAATGATTCGTTTGAAGGAGCAGAGCCTCAGCTGGAAGATGGCCAGTCAAGCTTTCTCCGACACCCAGTTCCAGATGCCTAGAAGAGCAGCACCCCAAAAAACCTCAGGAGAAGCCAGGGCCTCCAGCTGCTGGTGGTGGGGCAAATTCTTTAAGATAGGGACTCCCCAAGTACACCGAAGGAAGAAAGCTAAGAAACATCAACACCAAGGCAAGCAAGGGAAGAAGGAGAGGGGACCATGGGTCCACCCTTCCTTTTGGAGGTTCTTTAGGATGCTCAGCACCTGGCGACAAGGCCACTTGGAGTGTTCGGATGAAGGGGAGAAACTGGAGGAGATTCCCCTCTTGGTACTGGATGGCTCCAGTGACAAGGATTAGGAAGCCTCTCTTTCTCTCTCCCTAGCAGTGCAAAGGAGAGCCAGCTCTTCTCTATCTGTGTAGATGTCCTCGGTGGGAATGTCTTATTGTTGGTTCAGACACAGCTTTTCCTTCTGTTTTTTTTGGTAGTTTAGGTGGGTGGAGAGAGAAATGAAAACAATAAATGATAAAAAATGAATAGCCATTGATCCTTTTTTGGGAGGGTGGTACTATTGCCTTATATATAATTTAAAGGAAGGTTTCTATTTTGAGATATCTGGTGCTACAATTTTCTTGAAGTTTACAGTAACTTAACACCTCATTACCAACTCCCCCCAGCCCCAATCAGAAGGTGTTGAGACAGCAACTGTAGATAGCATAGCACTCAAGGAAAGTCTCACATCCCTTTTCCCATCCTGACGATTTCTCCAAGATAATTCCTGCTAGGACAGGAGTAACAGGAAGGAACAAAAAAGGCTAAAAGGTACCACCTACTATTGCCAGGCAATGTACTAAGCATTGGGGTGAACAAAGAAATGCAAACACCCCCCTTCCCTCTCCCCCTAACCAGTCCCTGCCCAAGGGAACTCCAAGTCTAATGGGGGAGACAACATGCAAACAATTATGTATTAATAGATACATACAGGTTAAATAGGAGATCTCTCTGAGAAAAGGTACTAAGATTGAGAAGGGAAATACTTGGAAATGAAGATGATATAAAAACAAAATATAGCAATTAAATTTATAACTGTTTTCTAAGGCTTGCACAGATATTTCTCTGAACTACTTTTAGCCTCTTGATGGAATCTGTCCTCCCTTCCTACCCACCTTTCCCAAACAGACTGAGAGGCATTAAATACACAGTCCTTTAGACTGATTTACTGGGAACACCTATGACTGTTGCTTGTAAGCTGCTGACCAAGGGCAAACTGAGGGGATATTGACCAAGTGAGCCCTCTGCTAGCGACCTCATTGTGCATCTTCCATAGCTTGTGAAATCATTGACAACTGAAGGAGATGAGGCTATCTCTGTCCTTTTCTTGATATTGCCTGGGGGCAGGAAGACTGGTTCTTTATCCCAGAGAGGGACAGAAAGGGCTGAGGCATTAGAATGGGCCAATATCAAGAGGATGGTTTAGTTTATTTCTTTGAGGGTCCCAGGGCAGGAAGAGGATGTTGAGAACATCTGGAAAAACAGGGAATGGGTCAGAGACCTGGTTCTGAGAACAAATACAAGCTAGAGAGGGTAAAATTTCTTGGGATTTTATAACTTTGAATTTGATAACTTTGTATTTGGTGTAATGGAAAAAAAAACCCAACCCAACAAGATTTGGAATAAGTGGAGCTAGGTTCAAATCCTAGTTTCATGTGATTGTGGACAAATCATTTAGCCAATTTGGGCCTAAATTTCCCATACGTAAAAGGAAGGTGTTGGACTAGATGGCCACTATGGTCTCCTCCTAGTCTGAATGCAGGATTCCATAATTATTTGGTCCCTGTGTAGACTTAAAAAAAAAAAAAAGGCTTTGCTTTTATAGTCTGGAAAATTACTCCACTGCTAGAAAAACAATTAATACAGTGGATTAATTGTGACAAACTTGTAACGTAAAATTTTGTCCCAGTCATACATATTTTCCTTACCCCTCAGGATCCTCTCCCACTTTCGTTCCTCTTCTACAACTGTGCAGTATTTGGAATTTTCTATGCCTGAGAACTTCCAGTCTGGAAACTTTTAGATTCTTGGTTAATTGGCTCTTCCCTGCCTATGACATCAGAAAGGACAAACTAATCAGATGTGCCTAGGTGGGACTATTCTGTCTATAAAACCACCTGGCTCGGTTTGGCTCTTCCTAGCCTCCCAAACACAGCAAAGTGACACCTGATTCCTTGGTGGTAAGAGCCTGGTCTAAAGATGACAAGCCAAGGCAGGGCAGACCATCAGTAGATTAATAATAAGAGCTAACATTTATATAGTGCTTTAAGGTTTGCCAAATACTCAAACTAAGTTTGCGTTATTCCTGAGGCTCTCTGGCGACCACCACTGCACTTTGGGGGTGTCAGTCCTGGCACCTACAGTGTAGGGGATGGAGGCTGCCTCAGTCTCCTTCCTTGGGAACCACAGAAAGTTCCTGCCTCCCCAAGGTTATCTCTTGGTCATTTCCAGTTACAATCTGCCATTATCCGTACTGACCAGTTCATCTGGGTCTTTTGCAAAAGTCCTTTTAGACCCTAGTAACAAACCTCAACACTCCCAGCATAGCCCAGTAGAAAAAGCATTGCATCTGGAATCAAAAGACATGAATTTGAATCTTGGATCTGCTACTTAATACCTGTGCGACTTGAGACAAGTCACTTGCTCTTTCTGGGCCTCAGTTTCCCCTTTTGTAAAACAGAGCTTTAGACTAGATTGTGTCAAAGGTCCATTTCAGCCCTATGCATTCAGAGTCCGCTCTAGGACTTTTATCACTACCTTTTAAAATAGGCAAATTTACGTAAGGGAAAAATCGTTCCCTGGCCACAGAATACATTCTAATAATTATTAACAAACAAATAATTACTGGCCACGGAGCTGAATCTATAGGTGGTTCAGTGCTAACCCATCACTGCTGGAAAAACAACTAATACAGTGGATTAATTGTGCCAAACTTGTAATACAAAAGAAGAGCATTCTGACCTAATGCAAATGTTTAACTTAGCTAGGTTAGTAGCTTAATGTACACCATTGTCCTCCCTCTCCCGTTCTTGGAAATGCTCCATGTATACTACAATAAAAAGACTGAAGAAATCAGTAATGCTGTCTGCCCAGGCATGCTGTGTCCCCAGGCCATTGATTATAAGGGAACCTTTCTAAGATCAGAATAGGAACGTAGCTCCAGCAGAGAGGAATTTCACCGAACAGCCCGTTCTTGCTGCTGAAGGCCAATTTCAGTGGAAACATGGACCTCAGGTACAGATGGATATCACATCAGTGTGTCAGGGTGCTGAGGCAACCAACACACATATATCTCTACCCAAATCCCAACAGGTTAGGACTTTCAAAAAATGATGGAATCTTAAAATTAGGAGGAACCTTAAAGTTAATCTAGTTTAACCTTCTACCTCCAATGTAGGTATCTCCTCTGCAGTTCCCCTGACACAAGGCCATTCAGGCTCTTCTTGAACACTTCTTGTGACATGGAGCTCACTACTTCATGAGACTATCAGCCCATTCTATTGTTAAACATTCAGTTAGGAAGTTCTTCCTCCTGTCCAGTCATCGACCATCCATTGACCATCAACCAACTTTCCACAGAGTTCCTGCTTCTACTATCTGAAATTACATAGGATAACTCTAAATCCTTTTCTAAATGGAATCCTGTCAAATGAACTCTCATACCCATGTCAGATATCCCCAGTTCCTTCAAAGGCTTCACAGATGGATGTTTTCTAAACTTATCTTAGTCACAGTTCTCTGGTCATACTCTAGGTTTGTCAATAACAACCCCAAAGAAAAACAATCCATCATCCACAGATAGGTACGACTAGCCCCTGGCACCAATTGCACGCTGGGAGACACTGTGGATGACTCAGTATAACTCATCACCACTAACGGGAAGAGAACTCAAAGTACACGGCCTATTCTTAGCCAAGTCAAGGTGAGAATCTTCCAGAAGAGGGAGCTGGATGAGTTGAGGGGGAAAGCAGCAACTTGTCCTCTGAGGACCCATAATGTAGATTCACATGCGCTTTTCAGGTGAAAGATCATAGAGGAAGAAGAGAAGAATCATGGTAGTGGCTGACTTCCTGCTGAGGGATGCTAAGGTACATGTGTATCAACCCAGTGGCAACAAGAAAAAGTACTGTGTTTGTCTTTCTCAGGGCAGGTATCCAAGACATGGCAGAGAACCTCTCAAGACTTGTTGAAACAAGGACTCCTACCCACTTTTGGTAATTCACATGGAGAAAAATAATACTGGCAGAAGGAAGTTAGAAAACACTGCTGAAGTTAGGACTAGCCTTGGATTTGGAGTCAAAGCTCTTGAGTTCAAAATCCAGCTCTTCAGGGTCACCGTTGTGACCTTGAACAAGTTATTTAATGCTTCTGAGTCTGTTTCCTCATCTATAAAATGAAAGGGCTGAACTACGTCAGGAGATGGTCTCTCACCTCTCTTCCAGTCTGGAGTCTATAATTCCAGGATCCATGACATACACGTGTGGTACCTGGCATCAGGACATGATGGAGAGGTCTAGGCTATAGCCTGGTGAGAAATGAAGAGATGGTTGGCCTAGGCACTCTCTCATTCCTTCCTTCAATTGGCAGGAGGTACAGGGAGTTTCCTTTTGCACATCAGACCAATGGCCTTTGTGGCGAGGGTAACGGCTAAAGATGGAGGATCCTGATTTGAGTTGGTGGAAGATCTGAATCAGAAGGCACCATTGTAATATGATGTCTCTTTCCCCAGCGATGCCATTTTGATATTGAAAACTCTTTACCACCATCTTCCATTGGCTCCTTCCCGAAACTGGTGTCTCTATCCATGTCTTCCCTAGGTTGCACAGACCTGTTTTATTAGCAGAGGACAAAACTCCTCATTGTAAATAAGGGTGCAGTTGATGGGAGGCCACTAGGTGGCATGGTGGATATGGATGGAGTTCAAACATTTGAACCTGGATTCACATCCATCCTCAGACATGTAATTAGTTGCTTGACCTTGGCCAAGTCACTTAACCTCTATTTGCTTCAGTTTCCTCAACTGGAAAATGGGAATAATAATAATAGCACCTACATCTTAGGGTTGTTGTGAACATCAAATGAGAGAATCCCTGTAAGGTGCTTAGTGCGGCAGCATTTGGCCGGAGCAGGTACTATATAAGTGCTAATTATTATTATTACTTTTTATTATAAAGACCACAGAATGTCAGATTTGGAAGGGACCTTACTCAGTGGTTACAGAATCCTGCTCTAACAAATGGCCAACTCTGTTCTTTAAGGACTCCAATGGGGGAAATCCACAACTACTTGAAATAGCCCCTTCTACTTCTGGATAGCTTTATTAGTTAAGAAGTTTTTCATGAAATCAAGCTGAAATTTGCCCCTTTGCCCTTTTCCTCCTCCCACCCCCACCTTGCCTTACCCTCTCTGATCACCTCTCATCTACTCTAAATACTTTTGTATGTACCTAGTATCTTTTCCATTTGAACGTAAGTTCCTGGAAGGCAGGGGCTGTTTTTTACTTTCTTTGCATCTCCAGTGCTAAGCACGGTGCCTGGCACATAGTAAATGTTAAGTGATGCTTTTTTTCAGTGACTTCTAAATACTAATTCTAATTAGGCCCTCTGGGATCAAGCAGTACAAGTCCAACCTTCTTCCATGTGACAGTCCTTCAATGGAAAATTTCTAAAAATTTTGAAGTCATAGGAAAGTGCCCCTTTTTGCTCCTTTAACAACTCACCACAACCGCTGTAAACTAGAGATTTGAAATGTATCACAAAACATTAAAGTTGAAAGATCAGTTTGCAGATTAATGCTTAAAGATGTATAACAAAATTGGTATGAAGGCAGAATGCAGTTGTGATGGGGGATTTCTAACTATCTATTTGCTTGAGGGAAAAGAAAGAACTTTTTTTTTTGGTTCTTGTTTTGTGTCACCTCGCTGATGATTTCATCTTTTCAGAAGAGAAGGAAATGGTTAGGGCCGCTGGAATTGTGGACCTGACTGACCAGTAGGACTCCAGGCACAGTTAGACATGACTTTAAACTTGGGAGGAGTAGATTGCAAAGAGCTTAGACAAAGGATGGATAGGATTCCATGGCCTGATATTCTGAAAGAAGTTGGGTCGAGAAGGACATTAGAAGCTGTTGAAAATGGAATTCTGACGAAGCGATTACAAATTATTTTGCCAAAGAAAAACAACAGATGCATAAGGAGACTGATTCAGCCTATTGTAGAAACTCACTCAAAATTTCAGATAATAGAAAGAAAAGTTGCAAGACACTGATGAAAGCCAGTGTTAAGGTTACAAGCCTGTGTGATCTGAGAGGCTTGTGATAAGTACTAAGGAAAATCACTAGGTAAGTCACTTAACCCTGTTTGCCTCATTTCTTCATCTGTAAAAAGAACTGGAGAAGGAAATGGCAAACCACTCCAGTCTCTCTGCCAAGAAAACTCCAAATGGAGTCATGGGGAGTTGAACATGACTGAAACAACTGAAACAACTGAACAAGATTTGGGATCCCAAAGGGCAGTAGTAAAAGGAAAAGGGGCAATCTTCCATCTTCCACATCTGCCATTTATGCTGCTAATGGAAATACCCAAGGACCACCTGGTTCGAGGTAGGGAACTCAGCCCTGGTATGGGGCAGAGAGCATATCCTGCCCCAGGGGGGGACCTGGTTCCCCATTCAGTCTTAGTGTTCTGTGTTCCCTAAGCCCAAGCTTGGGAGAAAGGTGAGGTAGGTGTGATTGGTGAAATCATTAGTCACAGCCCTGGGTGAGGCTGAGGCGTCTAACAAGAAAACCAGTCTGTCTGGGAGGTGGAGCACCACCTGACAAAGCCTTTTATGGCACAGAAACATGCAAGCTTGATATGAGGGGGAAGAGACTCTGACCAGGGAAGGGTGGTCAGGGAGGCTGGACACAGGGGTTGTGGACTGAGTTAGGCACTCAAAATGGAGGAGGCAAGGTGGGTGTTTTAGACGATTTTCTGAGTCAAACAGGACCAGGAGTTAGGAGCAGGGATGGGAAGCTCAGACTTGGAGTGTAGGTTGAGGTTCAGATCTGGTGTTGCCTCATGGTGGGGCAGGGAGCAGGGACACCTTGAAAATTGGAGGTCAGTTGATAATTAACCTTTCCACTGGTAGGAAAGAGGCTTCAAGAGTTACTGTAAATCTTATTTGAACAGGGTGGCGTAGGGGTTTTGTTTGAGCTTTGCCAAGGTCTGCTTCATTTATCTGAGTGAGGAGGCTCCTTGATTCCTTATCCTCATCACTGGTGAAGTTCTCATATAGCGAGCAAAAGATTTTATGGAAGGCATACCTTTTTCATGTATGGGTTGCGTGAGATCACCCCTGAGGTTCCTTCCAACTCAAGATTCAAAGCACATAGGGTTTTCCAATAGGTGAGAACCCACTAAATTAGCTAAGGTTTATTCTGAGGGCTCTGTAAAATGACTAGTATTTTAAATCCTCACTAGTGGCTTTGATACCTTGGACCAGGGATTAGATAAAAAGGGGAAGAGAAGGTAGTAAGGCCTGACTCACAACTTGCCCAGGCCTGAATAAAGGTAATAAATTCCATTTACATAGTACTTCCTCATGATGTTACTATATTATCCCATCTGTTCTTTTAAATTCAGTGAGATTAAGAACAGTAAGTGAAAGAATCTGATAGAATAGGTATGCCTGTCCTATCCCCTGAAGCGGAGTGATTTCTCCACCCTCCCCACCCAACACTTTAGCAACTTAATCTTATGAATTGGTGGGGGGGAGGGGGGGGAAGAAATGCCACCAGCTCATAGGAGGTCGATCCTCTGGTGATAGGCCTCTCCACACTCTGCAAGGCTGATCCTCACATGTCACATATATAAAATGATGGACCGTGTTGGAAAGGATCTTGCAGATCCCTCTTGTCCAACTCCCTGAATTTACAGATGAGGAAATAGGCCCAGAGAGGTGACTCAGGCAAGGTCTTACATCTGTAACCAATACTTGACCCCAGGTCCTCTGACTCCCCAATTCAGCTTTTTCCAGTGTACTGTGCTGCTACTGCATGGCGATGGTTGAGTTAGTTCACGGCATTATGAGCTTCCTCTCCCAAAGCAGTAAGAAATATTTGCAGTCTTCCTATAATCTCACCAGTTTTCTTCGGATTTGAGTTTAGCATTAAGAGTCTGTCTCAGATCCAGGAAGACCTGGGTTGGGGTCTTAACCCTGAAATCTACTGGCTGTGTGACCCCGAGGGTAAGATGATTTTTTATGAAAAGGCAGCTTTCTAAGACAGGTGACATGGTGGATATTGCACAGGGTATGAGGTAAGGAAGACCTGAATTCAAATCCAGTTTCAAATACTTACTAGTTGTGCAAACCTGGGCATTATCACATAACCTGCCTGCCTCAATTTCCTCAAATGTAAAATGGAGATAAGAGTACCTACCTCCCAGTATGGTTGTGAGGATCAGATGAGATACTATTTGTAAGGTGCGTAGCACAGAGCAGGCCCTTAATCAATGCCTATTCCTTCTCCTTCCCTTTTAAACTGGGATTGTCCGGGGACAGACTCAGAGGACCTGGGGCTGTTTTGTTTTTTTTTTGATAATCTTATATATTTTACACATTTAAAAACATTACTCTTAGGAGAAAGGCACAGACCCTGCCAAATTACCAAAATGTTACCAAAAATTTAGAGAAACAAACAAAAAAAAAATATATATATATATAAATCTCTCCTCTTAAGAGACTAAGTGGTAGAGAAGATACTGACCTGTACTGGGAGAGTGAATTTTCTCACCTGGGAGCTCCTTATACAGATTAAATTCACCTTTATGATCAATTGTATTAACTGTAACAGTTTAATCCCACAAAATACTGCCAGTCACAGACAAGTTGGACACAGAACAACCTCTGGAGATTCCAATTCTCAGTGGTCAGGAAAACAGAAGCATATTTAAGCCCTTACCAAAGACCCAAGCAATCTTTTTTTTCCATCTCTACTGAAACCCCTGGATTTAAGTTAACACGGTGGTACCTTTTGAAAACCTTTAGGGCAAAGGGAGCAAGGATCAGGCACAGCTGTCCTCCTCTTTATAGCTAAGAGAGCTGAGCCCTCTACTAACTTACAACTTTGGCCAAAGCCTGGCACTGTTACTCCTCATCTACTGCCTTGAACTAGTACTTAAATCTTTTTTTTTTTTTTGGTGTTTTTGGAGGGGGGAAGGCAGGGCAATTAGGGTTAAGTGACTTGCCCAAGGTCACACAGCTAAGTGTTTAGTGTCTGAGGTCGGATCTGAACTCAGGTCCTCCTGACTCCAGGGCCAGTGCTCTATTCTCTGTGCCACCTAGCTGCTCCCAAATCTCTTATTTTTAATGTATTTTTAATATTTTTTTCTCCAATCTGTCTGGAGCCTCTATGCAGTATTATAAGCTCCGTACTGTACTTGTGGGTTCTTCCACTAGTACCTAAAGTATATAGAATATAAGCTCCTTTTGATCAGAGAGTTTTTCTTTTTTAAAATCCTCTGTGCTTATCATACTGCCTTATACAGAAGAGGCATTCAATAAATGCTCACTGATTTTAATTGCTGGTAGATGGTTTGAGCTCTAGGCCTGGAGTCAAGAGTCCTGGGTTGTCATCCTCAGCCCTTTTCTATCTGTTTGATGATGGACCAATTATTTAATCTTAGCCTCGGTCTCTGTATCTTGTCAACAGGGAAATCTGCACAACCTACCTTTGTGTTCTGTAAACCCTAAGATACTATACAAGTGAATTCTATTATGCTTAACCCCAATACCTTACAGAGTTTTGTTTTGGGGGGACTGACCTGCCATTTCACTGGCATGGAGAACTCACTCCACCAATGAAGACTGGAGCTTACAGATATAGAAACTGAAGGCCAGAGAATTAAAGTGATTTGCCCAAGGTCACACAGGTAATAAGTGGCAGAGC
Source organism: Pseudocheirus occidentalis (assembly GCA_028646575.1). Lineage (NCBI taxonomy): Eukaryota > Metazoa > Chordata > Mammalia > Diprotodontia > Pseudocheiridae > Pseudocheirus > Pseudocheirus occidentalis. The sequence continues at coordinate 113,655,656 of CM053593.1, forward strand.
TGGGACAGGAGCCCATATCTTCTGACTACAAAAATGAAATGCTTTTAAAAGTTCACTTTTATAAGGAGTTCAGAATCTTTTGAGCTCCCTTTCACCCTTCAAAATAAGAAAAAATTAAACACCAACCGTGGTTTCTCAAACTCTTTAAAAAATGTGGTTTGTATGTCTGAAAATTTAAAGTTCAACAAGTTAACAAATAGGTGGGTAATAGAAAAAAAATGTCCAGCAGCTCAGATTCTCAAACGGTCACATTCTTAAATTCTTCTTAAGGAAACTTCTATCTATGAGCACATCTAGACTCTGAACAAACAGTCTTTTCAGAATGGATTTGCTCTAAGAAACAAAGCAGAATTTAGGTTTAGTTAAGGAATTTTTTGAACAAGAATTAAAAAGCTTTCCAAAATCTTACATCAAGGCTATTAGAGTGAAGGGGAACTCACTAATGACTGCAACTCAGACAAAAGTCAAATCAAATCAAAGTCACTGGTAGACCACTGAACCATGTGTAGTTAAGTCTGAAGCTGTTGGTACTTTATGGAAGAGTCTCACATTTGGTGAGCATTCTAAGAAGAAGGCAGTCTTTTACGTAGGCAGGGGTTTAAAGGAGGGCTTGGGGATGACATTCAACATCCTGAACTTTACCAAGAAATGCTTTAATAGGAATGATAGATAATGCGTATAAACAAAGGACTTTGCAAGAAGAAAGGATATAAGCATGAGTCTATGATCACTCCATGCTGAGACACACTGAGGCAAATGAAACTCTTCTGTACCAGCAAAACCCTACATCTTTCATGGATAATCCCCAGTTAATCCCAAGTAAAATGCAATAATCCTACCTGAAGGTCACAAAGGCAAAAATACCAGAAGTGAAGTTACAGTTCAGACTCCAACATCAACTGCTTCAGTTATTACAAATAGTATTTTAATGGGACAGATGTATGTTAAAAACGCCTCATTAAAGGTTTAACAAGAACTTATTGAAGGGAGAATGGACGGCTCTGTCACTGAACACAAATGACAAAATCCAGACTGGAGATGCACCATAACTTATTAAAATTTGCCCTTGTTTCAGGTACTGATTGGTGTAATTAATCATCCATTATTTAGGAAAAGAAGCTGTCCTAAGGGAAGATTTTTCTTTGAGGGGATGAGACTCCTTCCTTTGTAAAAATCCAAATGTTTAATGTTAATCTACACGGGTAGGTTTCCACTGCCTTGCTAGCCCATTCACTTGTCTCATCGCTCATAAGATGTCTTCGCTACCGACTCTGTCCTTAATCCACTGCAGTCTGCTATTTGCTCTTTACTGAAACTGCTCTAAAGATCTCCTCATTGTCAAATTGAGTGGTTTGTAGTCCTTGTCTTCCTTAATCTTTTTTTTTTTTTTTTTTGGCAGCTTGTGTTTGAGTAGTCCCTCTGAGACATTTTCTTTCCACTTGGCTTTTTTACACCACAATCTTCCGGTTCTTCTCCCACAGTTTTTCATCTCATCCCTGAACACTTAAAGCAGGTGTCCCCAAGGGTCTGTCTTTGACTATCTTTTCTCTTGATACTATTCTCTTATCCATTTTAATAACTTACCCTGATACATTTCAAGTGCTTAATAAATGTCTTAATATCCATTTAATCATTTATAGATACGACCCCCCACTTTTTCTCTCCATACTTCATCTCTCTTCTGAGTTTCACAAGCACACCACACCTATAACTTCCTACAGGGTACCCCCATTTGGATATCTCACCAGCAACTTTAAACACATGACCAAAACTGAGCTCGTTATCTTTCCCTTTAAATCTGCGCCTTCTGACTTCAACATCTTCGTGGTAATACTGACCCGGTCTCCCAAGTCCAGAACTTTTATTTTTTGTTGCAAACATTTAAACACTTCTAGGTAAAGGTCTGCTATCATTATTCTCACCTATACTACTGCAATGAGCTATGCACTTCTTTCTACCTCCAGTCTATTCCTTCTCCAAAGGAGTATTCATTCTGCAACGGAGTATCATCACTTCATAACATGTCCAGAATGAGCTTTCTAAAGCATTTTCACAAATCCCAAAGCAGTTATCTTCTATTAGGGCACATTTACTTCAAGGGCCTTTAGTGACTCCTCATGGGTCACCAAAACAAAAACTTCTTACCCTGTTATTCCATGATCTGAAATTCAAATTTACCTTTTCTGCCTTAGCACTCTCCTCTTCTCTGTTTCGCATACTTTTATGTTGTAGCAAAACTAGGCTATTCTCCATAACCCATTCTCCTTCCGTGCTTTCTTTGCTTAAGCCTTCAACAGGGCCCTTGCCACAGATCAGTGGTTCTCAACCTATGGGTCATGACCCCGTTGGGGGTCACAGGAGTTGCCTAAGACCATTGGAAAACACATATTTCTGATGGTCTTAGGAACCTAGATACCACTCCTCTAACCCTCTCCAGGTGGGTCCACCCACATGCAGATATGCCCACATACTAGTATTAAAGGGTCGCAGCATTAGGAAGGTTGAGAACCACTGCCATAGTTGTTAAAATGCCTTGCCTTCTCTTCAAGGTCAGCTTCTCTAAGAAGCAATCCTAGGTTCCCAATCTGGAAGTGACCTCTTCTTCCTCACAGACCTTGATCTGAACATGCTACACTTAATACAGTCTTACTCTTATGGTCACCTGTGGTTTCTTTGGTCTCTTAAGCTGTGAGCTTGGTATCCCTACTGCTGAGCAGTGTGCCTTGCACACAGCAGGTCTTTTTAAGTGAATGGGAACCATGAAGGATTAAGCAGCTCATGTCACAATTAGAAAATATTTCATCATAAGACAAAAAATATCCAGAAAATATTTAATTCCAACCTCTGGAACCATTGTGGTTGTTGTAACCCTCCCATTTCCCCTAAGGACGAATGACAGAATTCACTCCAGATTTTCTGAGGTTACTTCATAAGACACAGTTAAGTGTCCCATAAATTGCTGAAAAGTTCTATCAGTGGTTGAAAATAATTAAAAGGTAAAACAATATACCTTTTACCTCAATGGGCAATGTCTTTTCTGACATCTAATATAACTATTGCTGTAAGAAGCTATTTGAAAATGAGGGTGGTGTATAAAAATACAGATCTGTAAAGTAAAAAAGCTATACCTGCTCCTCCCCAGAACTTTAAAAAAGATGTTTGTTTTAACTTAAAGGTTTACCACAGCATTCCTTGAACTTAGTATTCATTGTATGAACAACATTTCAGGGATTTGTTGTTTTTTGTGTACAACAAATTAGACATATCCCTCCACTGGGATGATGCAGAGTGGGTTTTTGCTTCCTTAGTAGTTACCTGGGTTCTGGGGCCTATTCTACCTTTAAGATTGTGTGGCTTAAAAAATTACTTAAAAACTCATAAGGTCTTTTCATAAAACCCTTCAAATATAAGGCTGATAGACACCCCCACTCTCTCTCTCTCTCTCTCCTGGCCTTGCCAAACAAAGTCTGAACTCAATAGGTCTTATGAAAGTCTGTTTTTTCACTATTCAGTCAGAATTGTACTCATTTAACATCTTCAGGAATCTTAAATGGCTCTTAAGATTCCCTGCCCACTTACACAGGCAGTCTCTGATGGGATCTCAGGTTTGATAGCTTGAAAGAAAAAACACCTAAGGACTTGGGTCTTATCTAGTACATTAAAGTTTGTTGTCTTACTCCCATTTCTGAAACCAAAGCTTCAAGACAAGACAATTCCTTTCAAATGATAAATTCCTATCCTTCGGCATGGGACTGAGCATGTATATGCTCTGGAACCAGTAGGCAAATTAAAGGCACACCTGCTTTTAAGCAACTTAAAGAGTTTCACTCACTCTTGAAAGCTGTTGGTCAGCTGTGTGAATGAAAAGTGGTCCACAGTGCCAGAAAAATCACAAGGGAAGAAGAGCAAAGAACTGCTGTTCTTTTCAAGTAGGTTAAAAACCTCTGTTTTTAGGAAGGTTTTTCCTGGTGAAAGTTGGAGGGAGAGCAGAAAAGAGTGTGGTGTGGCTGGACTGTCACCGGTGACTTTATCAGAGGCTTGATCGCCTCCCCTGACAACTCCACCACTATGTCACGAGAAAGTCTTACACCAGATAACAAGGAACACTGCCCAAGGAGGGCTAAAGACATTGGTGGAGTTTAAAATTGCATTCTGACTTTAACCAATTATTTATTAATTATTTGTAGAAATTCAAGCAAATAAAAATCCATCCTCAACATGCCAGCCCCCCCCCCCCCGCAACTGCTAACATTTCGCAGAGGCCAGAAAGCACTATAAAACATTTCTTATAAAAGTATTTTTTTAATAAATTGATGTAACACAATAGCTTACTGCCATGTTAAGGTAGCAAAAGTCAAGATTCTCAGCATTATTTTTATATAAATACTATGAGTGACAGTAAACTTGTATGAAAGTTCACAAAACTTCTCTTTAGGTATGTGAAGATTCTTCAACCACTTTAACACCTTGAAAACAATGAAAATGAATGGGCACTGATTCTGATTAAGTATCTAAGTGTAAAGAATCCAGTTGCACAATAAACCCATACTAAAGAAAATGGAAAACAACAGCATGATGGGATGTCTTTGGAGAGATGATAAAAGGGGGGGGCTCACTGAACAGAATCCTCATTGTTCAAATAAAGATGCTTATTTGTCATTAAAAAAAATACATTATGTATCAAAAGTACAAAGTATCTTACAGAAACTGAACTGGGGGAAAAAAAGGCAAGCAAATTAGAACCTTGAAACAGTGAATGTGTTTAAACCCATTTTATGATGGAAAGAAGCCATGGACAGAGTCTAACTCCTTTGGGAGCATGAAGCCTTCTTGCACACACAATGCTTGTCAGTTAACAAAAACCATAATTCCCTGCTCTCTAAAAATGCTGGTGAAGGGCAATTTGCACTATTGCTATGAGTTAGAGCAACAGATGGCAGGATTTTAGGCATCAAGTGGAGTCCGAGTTTACAGCACATGGTCATACAGATAAAGTACCATCACCGTCTAAGATTCCACAAAGAGCAAACCTTCCAAAGAAGATGGCATTTTCAGAGAAATCAATACATTCAAAATAAATGGAAAAACCAACATATTAACATCACCTGAATACTGTACTTATGAAATGAATTAATAAAACTCACACCTACCTTTAAGAAGCAATTAGTTGCTTTTTTCCCCTAAATGCAAAGTAAATCCTTGCCAAATACATCCTTGAACTATTCAATTTTAAAACCATATTTTAGAGCAATTAAGTGGCAAGGACAAAAATACTAAGTTCACCCCTTAAAAGCCAGGATGGATGTCTCGAAGAGCAAGGTCAGTTTTGATGTGAAGAAAATGACCTGACCCAAGTCATAACTTCTCTGAAATCATAACATTTATTTCCTGACCTGGGGCAATAATTGCCTAAGCAGGTTGCAAAGCAATTCTCTTACGCTAAACAAAATTTTATATTCTCATCCTATGTACTGATAGTAACTTAAGACCACTGTTATTTTTTTTACTAGGGCCCACAAGAATGAGTTTAATCTCCAAATGTCACAGATGACAGTAAATCAAATTTAAAAATTACAAAAAAAAAACCAAACCCAAAACACAACACACCATGTGTTTTTACTGTTGATTGTGGAGACTGAATAAGTACAGATGGGTCATTCTGGCTATTTACCAGGAAGCTGTCTAATTACTACTCCTTTAGATTAGTCAGAAGTTCAAATTAAACTACGAATATTTAAATGGATTTAACAAAATACATAATTGCAAAACAAACGACTTCTAAATGATTCAGGTTTTGGTGATAGGAATTTCTCTCCTTTTATAAATAATGTCAACAGTGTGGCTTCATCAGTATCTTATTTTAAATCATATTTTCAGATTCAGAAGTTTCCTGGAAAGCAGGTGGTGTCTATCCTGTTTCTTTTTACTGCACTTGTAGTACAGAATCCTTTATAAACCAAGGGCTCAAAAGTGAGAGTAATTTTTAACATGGGTTTTCTTCCAGGGAAATTGAACAGTTAAAAGCACAAATTAAGTTATATTCTTTCGCTTTTCATTAAAACCAATGAGTGATTTCTCCCTAAGGCAAGGTCCTATAAAAGCAATCAAAATGAGAATATGGAAAAGTGAAAACTACAGTTTACTTAGAGATATGTTCATTCCACACGTTTAACACAGGGCAGCAGCTTAAATAAAGGTAAACCACTTAAAAACCAACGATACTTATGAAATTTAAGTCACTGCCTTGAATTGTTTATAAATTTCACCCAATTTTATTGCAGGAATTTATTAAGGCAGAAAAAGTTAATATTACATGAAAAGAATGATTTTTACAGAGGAGGGCCAAACTAGGATTACAGATGCCCGGGCACAGGGGCCTTCAGGAGGTCACATTTTTCTCTGACACCATGTGCTTATTATCTGTTGTCAAAATTTGGTTCTTAAGTGGATGGATTTACATAGACACTTTAGAAATTATAAAATGATAAAAAAAATGAGTCTTGAATGTTGCTGAAAAAATAAATGTAGCTAATGGAAACACAATGTGCTGTCAACAAAAAAATGTCTAAGAGTAGGATGGCCATTTACTTGTGAGATGAAATGGTTGTGCACATAATTCCCTCATAAATAACCAAAGGCAGCACACAGCCATGAGACGGGCTGGATAAAGTTCATCTACATTTAGATAGACATGCCCCACATCATGGCATGTCTTTCTGATATGGCATAGAAAGCCTGAAAATAACTGAAGTCCAACAGATACTTTACTACTCTGGACCATGGAAACCCAATAAATTAACAGCCTCAATAGTTATAAGAATCTAGATTGCAAACTAAGATTGCTGACATTCAGGACATCCCTCAAGGCAGTCCCCAACCTTCCCTTTAAACACTAGACTAGATGAAGTGGGCAGGATTTCTAATTAGTAGGTTCAAGGGAAAAAACCACTTTTGCAGTTTAGGAAATGACTATGCATTAAAATAAAACTGAGCTTCCATCACACATGTGCAGTTCACTGGCAAGAAAATCAACCCTTAAGAAAATTCTTGGAGTCATGAATGCTAGACAAGGTCCTAAGCATGCACAGTTCTTTCCTGGTGCACAGGGGGACCAGGTAGACAGTAAGGGTGGTAGAAGCCAGCTGCTGCTGGAAACCTGGCAGATGTGCTACCTTGGGAGCATGGCAGGGCAAAAAGGAGAGCTGTAATCACTCCTCAGGAATTGTTCTTCCCACCCGCACCCCTACGCTCCCAATACCAGACAGGACCTCTGACTGAAATATACTCTCATCTGAAGCCTAGCTTGCTTGGGTTCCCTTGTATTCTGATGTTTTGTTTTTTTTTAAAAACACAATTCTTAAGCAGGTGATGGTGACCATGAACTGTGTAAGTCCCTGTTTATGTACTTGGTTTTCTGCCGTTTATGCCACAGTTCTGGCAGCAGCTGGAAGTGTAGAAAGTTTACCTGCCTAATTTATGAAGACATTAAGGTTTTCTTCTTTCATGGTGGCAGGAGTCCATGCAAGATTTGTAAACAGCAATATAAAATACTGTAAACATAACTCAACAGATCTTGTATAAAACAGAAGTAAATCCAAATTTACAAGTGGGTAAAAAAAACCAGAGGGTGGCTTCACATAAAGTCCTCCCTCTTTTGTCAGGTGATTCTTTTAAATTACAAATATAATCCTGAGCTGAAAAAACTTGGGATTTGGGGAAGAGCTATTGTTGCATACAAAAGAAATGTCCAAAAAGTAGTTTGCTCTTTTCTTGCTGCTTTCTAGTGAAATTCAACTGCCAGACAAAGTTCTGAATGTGTTACTTTGGAGAAATTTATAGTTTAGTGTGGCGCCCAGGTCTGGACATTGCTGAAGCACTCGACATGACGGCCGCCGTGGCTGCATCCTCCGCTTCCTCCAGCTCATCCTGGAGCTCCTGGCTGACACTAGACTGAAGGGCTGCAGGAGTGAGCCACTCCTTGGGAAGGCAGCTTTGGAGGAATGGTATACAGGAGCTGAAGTAGGCGAGTCGATTGACCCAGCGAGGAATCTCTTTCCCACAAAGAATCTACAGGAGGGGGGGGAAAAAGGCAGGTTTTGTGTTACATTAAAGATATGGTTAATCTTGCCTAGTGCTGAGGAATGTAGGAAGAACAGTAAGCCCTCCACAGGCCACATTCCAAGTGCCCTCTGACAGAAGCTACCTACTCAATGAGGTTAGGGGCCAGGAACTTTACAGCAAATGCCACTCCTTATTTTCTGAACTTTTCACATTTATAATATTTAAGTTAACATCAACTGCTTTTTGCTTTCTCCATGATCTTCACAATTATACTGTGAAACATCTAAAAAATGTTCTAAGTTACTGCAAAGTATGACATCAGGCTAATATATTACTACATCAATGGGAGCCTCAGGCTTCTACTGCTTGGACAAGTCTATCTGCCACTTTCAGTCTGTGCAGTACTGGCCATCTTCCAAAGGGGACCCCAGCTTGCCCTTGGTCCCTAGCACCTGCTCACATGGCTCAGCTGAGGCAGAAGAGCACCAGGCTTTCCTGGGTTCTATCACCTGGCCTCTTGATGCAACCTCAGTACCTTTGGACCATGCTGCCCTTGTCCAATGAGGCACCCTGTGGGATACCAGGTCTTGCTAACCACCCTGAACTTTCTTTTACGTATCATCACCACCAATCCAATCGTATGAATCCTTAAGATCTGAAGCAAGCTTGATTTTTCTACTGATATCCCGAAAGCTTGGTATATGCTAAGTGTCTAATAAATCTCCAGTCATTCATTCAATGCATTCATTTAACAAATGTTCTTGCCTTCCTTCCCAGGTCTGACAACCTGTGTACATGAGGTTTTATCAAAGTGCTAGAATATATCTAGGATAAAACCTCTTCCTGAGCAACAGATTTAGTTGTTCCACGACTCATTCCTACGGGGGTCAGACAAAAGTATTAATTCCTAGTTTATTTCTATTCTGTAGCCCCCTTTGGAGCATAGAAAGGATAAAAAGTTTAAGAAGCCCTGGGCTACAGGAGGATCCCATCTGCTTGAGAACCTGATTCCCTACTAGTTCTTCTGCCTTTGTCCCATAAAAGGACCTTGGATGGTTTAACTTTGCTCTTCTACCTTTCTTTTCTGTCCCTTCCCTTCTGCAAAAAGCAAGGGTAAGAAACAAGTCCCATATGGGGAACAGTATAACAATTGCCTGACAGGGAAGGGAAGATCTTCCCCATGCCCTAGGTGAAAGGGTCGGAGTGAATTCTCAACAATCCTTGGGTGTGAGAAGGCTCAGGGGCAGACTGAGTGGAATGAGATGTCAGTAATGACATTGAAATCCCTTTGTCCATCAACAAAATCTCTGGGGATAAGCCCAGGAGGAGAGAACAGAAATTTCTGCCTGGGTTTATTCCCCAAAAGAATAAGTTATAATTCAAAGTAGATTTTATATCTGAAAACTTTATGAGTAGCATAACTAAAATCCTTATTAATGGATGAAAGAAAAAAAACTCACTGTACTATGTGCTTTTAACAAGACTTCTTAGTTAGCCTACATTTTATTAAAACCCTTATGTACCATACCTAACATTTGGCTTTATTCTGTAAAGCAATGACAGTGAATTACCAAAGATAAAAGCTTTAAAGGGACATTTTTAGAATCTCTCATATTCATCCCTTTACATTAGTCATATCACATGCCTCAAATACCCTCTCTCTTTACTTCTACCTCCAAGTTCCTCTTTTCCTTTTAAGATGTAGTACAGGAACTATCTTCAGCAGGAAGCCTTTCCTTATTCTTGCCAGCTGTTAGTGTCCTCCTTTGCAAAGTACCTTGGGAGTACGACCTAGGAGCTGAAGTGTGTAGAGTGCTGGACTTAGAGTCAGGATAACCTGAGTTTGAATCCTGCCTCAGTTATTTACTAGCCGGGTGACCCAGAGCAACTCACCTAACTTCTCCCAGACTCGGTTTCCCCATCTATAAAATGAAGACAATAATAGCATCTACCTCAGTGGGTTCTTGTGTAGATCAAGAGATAACATATAATCACTTTATAAATACTACTGTTATGATCTATTATGTATGTATTTGTATTTACTCACACACAAACATACATACATTAATTACGAACACAAGTGGTCCTACAAGAATGTAAGCCACCTACAGTCAAGGACTGAGCCAGGGGTGTAATGGAGAGAATACTGGATTTGGTGTCAGGGAGACCAGAGGTCAAATTTTGCCTCAGAGATGGAATGGCTTTCAATGAGTCACTCTCTTTCAGCTCCTGTAAAAGGGGGATAATAACAGTATCTGTCACACAGGGCTGTTGTAGGAACCAAATAGGAGAATCTAGGTAACCTATATAAATGTTACTTATCACTGCTTGTTTCCCTGTTGCCTAGTTAGCACAGTGTCTGGTACACAGAAGGTATTTGATTGGTTCCCCCCCCTTTTTTTGGAGGGGGGAGGGCAGGGCAATTGGGGTTAAGTGACTTGCCCAAGGTCACACAGTTATTAAGTGTTAAATGTTTGAGGCCTGATTTGAACTCAGATCCTCCTGACTCCAGGGCTAGCGCTCTATTCACTGAACCAGTGATTTGATTGTTGACTGATGTTTCAGAATGGTTATAATGTCCAATTTAAATAGGTATTTATTAAGTAACTACTATATCCCAGGTTCTGGGAAAACAAAGAGCAAAACAAAACAGCTCCTTCCTTCAGGGAGCTTACATTTAATTTTGGGGAAACAACACAAACATAGAGAATTAAATGCAAAATATATACAAAAAGTTTTCTAGGGGTAGGGGAGATCAGAGTTCTTAAATTCTTAAAGTTTATTTATTTAGGAAGTAGAGAAATAGGTTTAAAGTGGAGAGTTTGTTAACAGAACAGTGCGATGGGATTGGCATTGAGAGGGATGAAGGAAGAGAGGAATGGCAGCCACGAAGTCTGCAACCAGAATCACAGAAAGCCTGGGTGCAGCTACAGGGCAGGAGACTGACATGAGCTTCACCATCACAAGCTCTAGTCTGCTTTTAGAATTCTGTGCTCTGGGCTGTGGGATCTTGGACAAGTCACTTCACCTCAGATACTTCACAGGGCTGCTGTTAGGAAAAGTGTTTTGGTTAAATATTATCAAATGGGCAGCACTAGAGAGGCAAAGCAATGGTGGAAAATAGAAGACGTAGAGTTAGGTGGCTCCAGTGAAGTTTTTTTCTGAGAGTTAACCAACCGGTAGGGAAGGAGTCTAATAGTTATCCCAACTAAACTCCAAGTTAGTCCAGATCACAATAATTGGAGACAAAAGACTAAATAAACCATGAGAACTTAAGAACTTAGATTAATGCAATGACTACCTATGTTTCTATGAAGATTGATGATGAAGCCCATTTGCTTAGCATTAACCTATTTACTGTGATAGACTCAAGGTACAAAATAAGACACATTTTTTGAAATGGCCAATGTGGGAATATTTTGCTAGGCTATGTATTTTGCTAGAAGTTTTGTTTTTTCCTTGCTGCAACAGGGGTAAAGAGGGGATGAGGCAGCACAGCCCTCTCCCTGGTTTAAGGAAAAAAAAAAAAAAAAAAAAAGGAGGATCACTTAAACGTTTCCAAAAAAAAAAAAAAAAAAAGAGCATTAAAAAAACCCCAAAGGGAGGTCAGCATCACAAACAAGCAAGACAGCTTTGAAAGTGACATGTTTAATTAATCGGTTAAAAACAATCAAGTTAACTCTTGGGCTCTATCCCTTCAAAAACGCTGAAGTGGTTATACGGGCCCAGTTATGATCTTGTACAAAGACCCCTAACAAGTTGGGGAGCAGCACGTGCCATTAGAAAGAGCAGCAGGACTGAGCCAGAAGCTCTGGTCCTTTATGACCTGGAATAAGTTGTTCAGCTGTTTTGGTTCTTAGGTCTCCACATTTGTCAAACAAATGTTGATGTTGGGTTAAATTATTTCTAAGGCCCTCTTTTCTAGTTTTTTATTCCATAGATAAAATGTTAAATTAAGGCATATGAATTCTGAATGTATGGATGATAGCTTACGTATCACTGCACACAAATATTCCCCTCATATAAGAGGAGAAGCCACGGTGGCCTACGACATTGCTGTTCATTTTATATAGCTTGAAGGCAAGTTAATTATGCAATATCCTTCCAATTAGATGTCTACTTGAGATGTAATCTGGAATGGTGAATATAGAGCTGGACTTGGCAGTCAGATGACCTGGGTTCAAGTCCTACCTCAGACATTTATTGGCTGTGTGATCAAAGGCAAATCACTTTATCTTTCAAAGTCTTAGTTCTCTCATATGTAAAATGTAATGTGAGAAGTTATTCTCTCTTCAAAAACACAAAAGACCGAGCAGCAGCGCACTGTACTGACCCTCTGAAACAGATAATTTTAGATCTGATGCTAATCAAAGAAATGCTGAACTATCTGACTAAGGATCTGAAGGCAAGAGAGCTAAATGATGATTCATCTAAATTATCTGAACCATATGGAACAACACTGTGGGTGTAGCTAGAGTCATTATTTCAATATCCTCTGAAGACTATGGAGAGAGTACAAGAAGACACTGAGCAATAACTCTTCCTGTTACCAGTGAAGCAGTTTGATAAGCAATGAGTAACATTTTAAAAGCAAATTTCAAAATTATCTTGGATCCAACAGTGAGGTGACAAATGTTTTAGCAGAGAAAAAAATGGACTAAGTAGAGATATAGACGAGGCATCAAAAGTACTCTGTGTTAGTAATGGTTCAAAGAATGATAGATTAGACGCAGAAAGGTCATCGAGGTCACCGTCCTCTCATTTTACGTAGATGAACTGAGGCTGGGAGAAGTCAGTCACTTGCCAAGGTCACAAGGGTATTAAGAAGTGGAGCTGAGAATTCAAAAGCCAACACATTTACTGACTTCAAATCCAGCACACTTTCCATTCTACCTTAAAGTACCTCTTATTAAACTGTAATTAAACCACGGTCAGTCCTGCAAGAATTTGCTTCTTCTTACTTCAGGAACATAAGTGCTAATTACTATTGAGTTCCCAGCAACTACTTCTCTCGTTCTGTGCAATCCAGCTTATTTTAGGGAGTATTCTTTAACAATTCAGTCAGTTGTGAGAAAAGTCTACATAGAGTGTACTCAACACGGATTAGAGAGACGTTTCCTTTTGGGAGGCAACCCCGGCATGACTTTTTGCATTCTGGATGACAATGAAACTGTAAGGTTAGACAAGAGCAGGCACAAGCTTGCACAAAAGAGGTTTTTAATAAATATCTGTTCATTTGGAAGATGTCATTGTTTTGGGGGAACACAGGAAGAGCAGACTGAGGGAGGCAGCATAGTAGAGACGGCGCTGGGCCGGGTCAGGAGGCCTCGTCATAATCTCTGCTCTGCTAGTATCTGCGTGACCTTGAGCAAAGCATATGAATGCTGTTATCGTGTTGCCTTTTACATAAAATAAGCAGCTAAGAAAAATAAAACAGCCAAGCAAGATGTAATTAATGAAACAAGAAACAAATACTAAATAGCATCGTCTATTTGGAAGCCCTTTTGGATACAATTCATTTACCTCTGATAAAGCTGAAGAAAAGTGATTGCAGTTTTTATGCATCAAATGATAAGCATTGCCTCTGTACTCTTTCCCCAATTCTTCTACAATCTTTTCTAAATCATTTTCTAGGAAGTCAGTGCTTCCCAAAACAACAGCTTCTCTAAAACAAAAGGAAAAAATATAAGTACATAGTATTTAGGTATTTATAGGCTTGTTTTTATAATCTGGTAGTCTTAGAATACTTTGATCAATATAAAAAAAGAACTATTAATAAGACAACCAGAAAAATAAGATTTCTTCCTCATTCTAATTCTCTTAGATTTCGATTTAAAATACATGAAGTTGAGGTACATTAATCCTAACTTGTACAAATGCAAAATAAAGATTTTCTTTTCCTATCTTATTGGTCATTCTATTGTTAGTCCTAGATCCATCCTAGTGATATTTATGCTAAGTAAGGAAACCAAATGTTTTTGATGAATCTTACTTGATATTACTCTCTAGCTATTTTAACAAATGTTCCATTATTAGATGCCAGATCTACATAGGTGGTAGTTATAGGAAATAAAGAAACCAAACAAAATCTTAATTAACTACCCTCACCATTAGGAGGTTGATTATATTATCTTTGCAGTAATGTATTTAATTTATTTACAACTGTTCTGGAAAAGACATGCAACTGCTAAACTTAATAAGATATAAAAAAATTCAAAGTAGATGCTATGAAAAAGAATTTCACTATACCCTCAACATGTTATTCTCTGGAAAGCAGAATCTGAATGAAGACAGATCCAAGTGTGTATCAAAGGGGAGTTTAGGTTGTCTTGCTGAGACAGAATATTCTAGACTCTGAATTTAGAACAGCATTAGAGTCCTCTGCCACCAAGATAGCTCAAATTGCTATTTGGGTTTAGTACAAAAGAACCAAAAATCTATCACCCTACACTTTCATTCTATTGCTTTAAACCTTCATTTCACCAAGTTTCATTATCACTGGTTTAATCATTTTATTCTTTTAATGTAATATGTTGAGCTTTAAATATAAATATTACTTAGAAGCTGAAAAAATTACTCAGGTTTTCAAAGCTTTTAAGATAATTTAGGTCGAAAAATATACACAACAAATTTTAGTTTATTATAGTCACTTAATGCAAACACTGGTGATCTCATTAATGGAATTCACTATGTCCAATTAATTATGCTAAATTCCTATATTGCCTCCCTTTCACTAGGAAAAACAGAAAACTTTCAACACTGGTAAATACACACTGAAAATGCTGCTAAAAAAAAAGTTGGGGGGGGGGAATAACTATAGAACAAATTATGTCTGATATCCTTTATCTTTCAAAAAAGTACCAAAGGTTACATGAAAACTAGTAATTTAAAACCAGGTAGAGAGTAATGTTTGAAAGCTGAATAAAAGAACTAAATAATGAAGGTTGAATTATTTCAATCACTTTGGCTCAATTTAATCTCTACACAATAATTTCAACCAATTTAATTTACAAAATGTACAAACAGGTAAAAACTATTAAAGAAGCACTAGAAGTGACTAAGCTTATAGGGTTGTGTTCTATATTGTTTGCAAATAAGATAAGCTCTGGCAGCTACATATGACAATGTAACAAAATTATCCTCCCTACTTACTTAAATTTAAATGTTTCTCCTAGTTCAGAAGCATTTCCTGGGGAAATTTCAAATATTCCAGAAAAGGGGTAAGGATGACCACCATAAGCAAATTCTGAAAAGAGAAAACTCATCATTTTTAGTATTTTTCACAAAGTCAAAATTTAAGTCAAGCAGGATGCTGAACTCTACTACTAATTTGTATTAAGTTATTAAATGCACAGATGTGATGCAAAGGATCTGAGAATATGAAAATGAAAGCATCTCAAATGAAGTTCTTTTGTTGTTAATTGTTCTAGTCATGGAGGACTGAGTTGAATGAATACTCAATGGTGAATGTGGCTATTTTTATTAACACTAATTCCTTCCCTCCCGCCTCCCCTTCCGACTGTTAAAGAGCTATAGTTTCTCACGTTTATTGGCCAGAAATTGTCTGTTGGCAGGCATTTCTAAAGCTCAGCCAAAGTATTCTTTTAGACTCAATGAACTTTTATTCAGCATGATAACAGAGAGAAGAGTTCCATACAAGGAAGACCTAACGAAATTCCAGCTTCACTTTTAGTATTTCTCTGCTATATTACATCGTGACCCTGGACACGATATCTGATTTCCAAAGTAGCTTTTAAGTGACAATGTTAGACTAATAGAATTTTTAAAATCTCATAAACCAATGAATGATAAATAATAGCAAATCAGTCCACAGGACCAGAGATTTAGATCTAGGAGGGCCATTAGACATAACTTCATTCAACCCCCTCAAGATAATAGGTGAGGAAGCTGAATGGCTGAAAGGAAATGACTTACCCAAGGTCACATAGGTAATAAGTGACAATATGGGGATATGAATATAGGTCATCCTTTAACTCCAAAATCCAATGCTCTTTCCACTGAACCATGCTGTTGCTAAATTAACTTTTAGTTCTCAGTACACTTTATGGTCCCTTTTCCAGGGACACAAGGTATTTCACAAGGTATTTAAGGTTCTGCTTTAGTTGTTCAATTCCTCTTTCAATAAGTGTTTGACATTAATATGTGGTTTGGTGCTGAAAATTTTAATTTACAACAATTCACTACCACAAACACTGCTAGTAACAAAGAGCTGGACAGAGAGAAATGTCTGGAGGTTTAAATTCTCACTAGACAGTAAAGAAGAAACAGAAAGCAAAGGCAAATTTAGTATTTTACTGAAAAAGCAATCTTTTTAGCACTGCTTCCCTCTAAGGAAAACAGATTCTAAGTTTATTAAGGTAACATAATTTTTTTGAGTGATACAAAAACATTCCAAAATCATTACATCAAAAGTAGCAATAATTACATACCTCTGCCTTCCTTTCTTTTCAGAATGCAGGGGACCTCACTAATAACCACAACTAAGACAAAGGCCAAATCAAATCAAAGTCACTGGTAGCCAACAAAACTGTCATCAGCTATGTCTAGAAGCATTGGTATTTCCTGCAAAAACGTCACTTTTTCTGAGGAATGCCATGAGGGAGGCAGTCTATTAAGTAAAAAACCTAAAGAATGATTTTCAATAAAGTATCCCTCACAACCTAAAACCTACAATAGAGATTAATGAATAGTGATGAGGAATAATGGGATAGAAACAAATAACTTTGGAATCATAAAGATAGAAGTCTTTAATAATTATGCTAATACACATGCAAATGAGACTATTTTATACTTGTATTTTATACCTTATATGCAGTCATTATGGGTAACTCTGGTTAACACTGAATAAATTGCAATAATCCCACCTGAAGTCAAAGGCAGAAATACCCAAAGTGATGTAAATATGTATCATAAAGTTACAATTCAAAACCAAACATAACTTTCAATTAAAAGGCATGACATTTTAACAATACACTTAACACCAAACAATGCAATTAATTAAATCTGCTTAGTAATATTTACATTCAAAATCACTGATTATATGATGTAAAAACATTATCTTTTTAGTTACTCTCTCAAGTCCACATCACAATTTTTTGTTCATTCATTCTCATTTACTTTACCTCTTATTAATCTGATATATTCTTAACAGAGAGGTAGCATGGCATGATGGAAGAATGGTCAAGACGACTCCAGTTCAAGCCCTATTTCTAACACATAATAGCTTAATCTCTCAGTTCAGTGCCCCAGACAGCTAAGATCATTTAAGCTCCAAATTAGTTTTACCAGTGGAGGGAATATGCACACTAGCAATTCTCCACACTGATAAAATTATAGGTTGAGACTTTTAAAAGTTCCTTAAGAATCACATATCTTTATGAAGTAGATTTAAAGATACTATATATACATACCTCTACCATACACTTCTATTCCTGAATGGAAAACTCCAATTCCAATGGATGAGGTGTATTCATTCATCCAGTACTGAAGAGGGAAAAAAAATCCCATCATAATCATTTAATTTCTGATCAAATGCAACTCAATGCTTCATTAGCAAAAGACACTTATTTATAAATTCATGCTAATTCTTTTTTCATGTAGCAAAAGAATACACAGTTTAATAAAAAGCAACATTAGAAAAAGTTGTAGAAACATTCATTTTATAGACTAATTCTACAATCAAGAGAAACTGAAATGAGACAAAAGGGCACAAAAACTGTCATGCAAGATCATCTGTTTTGAGTTTGAGCAAGTAAAAATAATTCATATTTATTTTTCACAGGTGTGAGCTCAGAAGCTTACTTTAAGTTTTTAGTATTTATAAATGCTCAATTAATATTTCTCCTGTCTACTAAAATGGTTATTTCTGATCTCAGAAGTGATATGTAAAACTAAAACTAAATTTTGCCATCATTTCTTATTGTACTTGTCTACAGATAAATCATCCCATTTTCTTGTTTCTCTTTAAGAAATACCATTTAGCTTGATTTTAATATAGTTTAACAGTGGGGAAAAGCATTACTTAGATAAAATTTTAGTATTAATGAAAAATTACTATTAAATAAAAGAAACTTTTGAGCAAATGCAATCAGGCAGATACATCACAGGATGAGTTAACATGTGACATTTATAAAATATCCAGTATAAAGTGTGCTTATTATAAGCACAATGCCTGGCATATGGTAAGCACTTAATAAATATGCTTGTTGTTGATGTTTGCTGCCAATGCAAAAATAGTGAGACTCCTACTCTAATTCATATTAAATGTGAGAGGACAGATCAATAACCAATCTTTACTATGATATTTGCTGTCATTTTTGTAAATCTGAAGTTTGCAAGACATTCCTATTCTAGAGAAACATTCTATATAAGGGGTATATATAGAATTCTGTGAGCAAAGGTACAGTGATAGAGACAATAAAAATATATTTGGAGGACATTAAATAGACCAGTTTGGGCACTTCAGGGTCTGTATTGCAACTGAAGACTGGAGGTATGCTTCAAGCAACTTGCAAAGGCTTTATTTTGTACACTGAGAAGTCACTGAGCAAGGGAATGAGATGATCAAAGTGAGTTTTTACATCAATCTGGCAACTATAAGTAAAATGGATTAGAAAAGAGAACTATAAGCAAGATGAGCAAGGACTCTATTACATGAAATAAGAGCATGAATTAAGGAATTGGCTATAGAAATGTAAAAGAATGGACATGGCAGATTACTGTGGAAAAGAATAAATGGGGCTTGGTGACTAATTGGAAGGAGACAAAAGTGGATCAGAGAGGTAAAACAAGTATCAAAATCAGTTAGTTTCACAGAAGCCAAAAGGAATTTGGAGAAGAGGGATGGATGGATAATCTACATATCAAAGGCTGTAGAAATAAAACAGAATGAAAGCCAAGAAAGGGACCTGAATTTGGTGATTAGTTGTCAAACTACAAAAAGGCAGATTTAAAAGCAATAAAGATAAAAAAGTCTACTCAGAGCAAGATTTAAAGAACTACAACCACCTCAGTATATCTTACTTATAGTGTCACTGATTAATAACCCAATGCTTTTCTTACTTATGACGTCTCGAAGAGTTGTACACATTCTTACTAGTACATATGAAAGAATATGCTCATTGTCAGCTTGAGCCTGCATTCCAAGTTAAAAAAAAATTTGGGGGGGGCGGCAATTGATAGACAATAAAGTTTTTCTATAAGGAAAAAAATGCCACCACCATATTTTTCATAAAACAATTTCACACAATTTTTCTTAGGTAATATTTTATTCAAGTAAAACCAAGAACTTAATACAATTTTATAAAAGATAATTAACATGCATGAACATACAATAAAGTGATATTTATTAAAATAGATATTTCAATGATATTCAAATAGCTAGTTACTGAAAATTCCTTATCCATTCACATTTAGAAATACCTAGGTCTTTTAAATGATAATTGCTTTTGGAGACTAACCAAATGGTCATTACTTTCTTCCATTTAATTGCAACATAAATAAAAAATAATTTGTTGTCTATAGCTCTTTTTCATAAATGCAGCAAATATACCTTCCTGGATTGAAAAAAAAAACAGTTTTTAAAATCCAATTACATGTAAAAACAATTTTTTGATAGTCTTTTTCTTTTTTTAAAAGTTGAGTTCCAAATTCTATCCTGCCCTCCCTTCTGATGACAAGCAATCTGATATAGTTACACAGGTGCAACCACATACAACATTTCCATATCAGTCATTTTGTGGAAGAAAACTCAATCTAAAAACAAGAAAAAAAAGAAAGAAATAGCATGCTTTGGTTTGCTGTCAACCATTATCTGTTTTTTCTCCAGAAGTGGATAGCATTTTTCATTATGAGTTCTCTGAGATTGTCCCGGACAATATATTATATTGCTGAGAATAGCTAAGTCATTCCAGGTCTTCCTTGTACAATATTGCTGTTACTGTGTACAATGTTCTGCTAGTCTTTCCGGGTTTTTCTGAAATCATCCTGCTTGTCATTTCTTACAGCACAATAATATTCCATTACAATCATATACCACAACTTGTTCAGCCATTCCCTACTTGATGGGCATTCCCTTAATTTCCAACACTTAACTACTACAAAAAAGAGCTGCTATAAGTATTTTTATTCAAATAGATTCTTTCCTCCCTTTTCTGATCTCTCTGGGATACAGACCTAGTAATGGTATTGCTGGATCAAAGGGTATGCATAGTTTTATAGCGCTCTGGGCATAGTCACAAATTACTTTCCAGAAGGGTTGGGTCAGTTCACAATTCCACCAATAGTATATTAGAGTCCTAGTTTTCCCATATTCCCTCCAACATTTATCATTCACCCACCCTCCCCCCTTTTCGGTCATATTGGCCAATCTGACAAGTCTGCAAGGAGGTATATCACAGTTGTTTTTTGCATTTCTCAAATCAACAATCCTTTAGAACATTTTTATATGACTATAGATAACTTTGATTTGTCTGAAAATTGCCCATTCATACCCTTTTGACAAGTATTTAGCTTTTCAAAACTAACATCCACATTAATCAGTTTTTGGAGAAATCTTGCTGTTAAAATAAATTTGCTTCATCTTTGTTATGACCATTTAGAAAAATACTTTTAGCTCAAAGGTCGTCTGAAGTTCTTTGGCACAAGGAAGCAAGTATGTTACAAATTAATATGCAAATAACTTATACTCTGATTCTATATTATCACAAGTGTTCAAAGAGCTTTCCTTTTAAAGGACTTAAAAAATAAATTTGATATAACAATGTCAAAAACTGTTTGTAGTTCCTCACTTATATTTCTCCAGTTTTCTATGAACATGCCCAAACTGCATGAGAGCTCAAATTTTAAACTAGTATTTATAGAACTTTGTTTCCTATCAAAATTCATTGGGCTTTAGCAGTACAGAACCTGATATAATTCTCTTTAAAAAAACACCACCACCACATTAATTATATTGAAATGTGGCACCATTAGCAATAGACTTGCAAATGAAATAAATCTTTTGTGAAATAAGTTTTAACAACATATCATAATACACCTGTAACTGACATCTTTAATTACAACTATTGCTTTATTCACTTACAAGGCAAAACAAAGTTTTTGTTTACTACAGGTATGTAGTTTTTCAAGATGTCATTTAAATTGATTACATTTCATGCTAATGTAGCTAAAAGCAAACATGGTAATCTTTCCTCCCCATTAATGAAAAATCACAATAATAAATAAATATAGTGAGTCATATTTTCTGTATGGGATCCCCATCTAGCTCAGGTTAGAAAGGTAAAGTCTACTTTCCATTACTGATCTGCATGGAGTTTTGACCTATTCTGAACTTGGTCAATTTGCTGCCTGATAACTGATGGCCTCCTTTCCCAGGGGGGCTCATCATATTAATGTCAAAATTAATGAAGACACCAAACTGACATAGACTACTACAGTTCAAGTTTTGAACTCAAGAGATCTACCTACCTAAGCTGCCTTGGTAGGTGAGTTCACAGGTGTGGACCACCACACCTGTTGGGATCAAACTCATTTACCCAGCACTGAATGCCCAACACAATCTGATATTGCTCTTAACATTCCAGCTTTCCTATATTACAATCTTTCATATACTCTATTCTTTGGACAAACTGGACTTCTATCCTTTAAATGTGTCCTGGATTTTCCTACTTCTGTGTCTTTGGTCTCATCCTGTTCCCAATGCCTAAAATATTTTCTTCCCTTTAAAATTCAATTCAGGGGAGTGGAGCCAAGATGGCAGCACAGAAACAACAGCTCTGCAGCTCCCACATAGCCATCTCAAATACCCATAAAATATGACTCTAAACAAATTTTAGGGCTCCAAAACTCACACAAAAATACAGAAAAACACATCTCCCACTGAAGACAGCTTGGCAGGAAGGGTTGATCACATTTCGCTGGGAGCCAAAACCAGCCCAGCCTGAAAGGACAGTTTGGCCCTGGGGCGGCCAGAACAAACTGTAGCTGGAGCCTTCAGAAGCAGCACCCTGTGGCAGTTTCCAGAATTATCAACCCATAAGAAACAAGGACTAAGAAAAAGGTCAGTGGAACTCATCTAAATTTGGGGGAGAAAAGCAGTCCAGCCAAACTGCCTCCAGGGCAAGGAAGCAGCAGCAGCCAGCCACCTCCAAGTGGCTGCTTCAGAGCTCCCAGCCTGCAGAATGCAGGAGGGCCAAGCAGTAGTTCAGAGGCTAAGTGCTCTTACATTGAGCAGCCTGGATCTGGATCACGGTCTTGGGTGGTGGTCCTGGGGTGCGTTTTCAGTGAGACAAAGCTGGTAGGGGCAGCAAAAAAAACAAAAAAAAACCTCAGCGCTCTCCCAATAGCTCTGGCAGCTGCGAAAACCCAGTGACTTGGGACAGAGAGCTCCCCTCTGGAAGCAGAGTTCCACAGAGCTAAAAAAAATCATGTAATTCACTGGCAACATAAGCAGGCAAAGGAAGCAAAGTAAGAAGAGCAACCAAACTCTATAATCCTTTTTTGAGGACAAAAAGGATCAAAGCTTGGAATGGGAGGAAGACAACACAGTCAGAACTCCCACACCAAAAGCTTCCAAGAAACATGTAGACTGATTATAGGCCATCAAGGAGCTTAAGAAGGAGTTTGGAAACCAATTAAGAGAAGTGGAGGAAAAATTGGGAAGAGAAATGAGAATGATGCAAGAAAATCATGAAAAGAGTCAACAACCTGACTAAAGAAAAAAAACACCTTAAGAAACAGATTAACTCAAATGGCAAAGGAGGCCCAAAAAGCCAATGAGGAGAAGAATGCCTTAAAAAGTCAAATTTGCCAGATGGAAAAAGAACCTCAAAAGCTTTCTGAGAATAATTCCTTCAGAATTAGACTGGAGCAAATGGAAGCTAATGACTTTATGAGAAATCAAGATACTATTAAACAGATCCAAACAAATGAAAAAACAGAAGGCAATGTGAAATATCACCTTGACAAAATCACTGACCTGGAAAATAGATACAGGAGAGACAAATTAAAAATTATTGGATTACTTGAAAGCCATGATCAGAGAAAGAATCTAGAAATCATCCTTCAAGAAATTCTCAAGGAAAATTGCCCTGATGTTTTAGAACCAGAGGACAAAACAGAACTTGAAAGAATTCACCAATCACCTCTTAAAAAAGATCCCCCAAAGAAAACTCATAGGAATGTTATAGCCAGATTCTGGAGTCCCCAGATCAAGAAGAAAATATTACAGGTTGCCAAGAGGAAGCAGTCTGAATACTGTGGAAACACAATTAGGATAACCCAAGATCTGGCAGCTTCTACATGAGGGATCGAAGGGCCTGGAATATGATATTCCAAAAATTAAGGGAGCTAGGATTAAAACCAAGAATCACCTACCCCACAAAATTGAGTATAATGTTCTAGGGGAAAATATGGTCATTCAGTGAGGTAGAGGACTTTAAAACATTCTTGCTGAAAAAAAAAAAAAAAAACAACCAGAACTGAAAAGAAAATTTGACACTTAAATACAAGAAGCACGAGAAGGTAAACATGGAAAAGAAATCATAAGGAACTTATCAAAGCTGAACTATTTACATGCCTACATGGAAAAATGATAATTGTAACTTATGAAACTTTTCTCAGTATGAGGATAGGGGAAGGGAATACAAAAGTATATATGTGTGTATGTGTGTGTGTGCATGCATATATGTATACATACACATGTCTATATAGGAGGTTTTATATACGTGATATGTGTACATAGAGGGCACAGGATCAGTTGAATAGGAAGGGACGATACTTTAAAAGG
>CM053593.1:113680024-113709466 GCA_028646575.1 Pseudocheirus occidentalis
AATTCTGAGGTGGGTGAGGATTAGAATGAGAGGAGACAGGGAGAGACAGAATGGGGTTAATCATCTCATATAGAAGAGGCAAGGAATAACTGTTACAGTGGAGGGGAAGAACAGGAAGGCAAAAGGGAAAGGGTCAACTTTACTCTCTTTGAATTTGACTTAGGAAGGAATGACATAAACTCTAAACTGGGTACCTTGCCACACAGGAGAGTAGGGGGGATGTGGATGAGAGGTGGGATGATGGAGGGGAGGGCAGGATGGGTAGGACAGTTGCTGGAAGTACACACTTATGTAAAGGGACAGGGTAGAGAATAGAACAGGTGTGTGTGTGTGTGGGGGGGAGTGCAGGATAGGAAGGAGGGACATATAATCAGTCTCTCACAATATGTCTATTGTGGAGATGCTCTGCGTAACTACACATGTACAGCCTATATTGAATTGCATGTCTTTCCAGTGTGGGTGGGTGATAAGGGAGGAAGGGAAAGAATCTAGAATTTAAAATTCTATAATCAAATGTTAAAAAATATATATATATTGTGTGTATGTATATGTATACATGTATGTAAAATTATTATTAACTACATGCAACTGGGAATTAAGATATACAGGCACAGGGGTAGGGAGACCCATCCTGCCCTACTGGGAAGTCAGAGGGGAGATGGGGGTGGACACAGGAGAGAACAGATTGAGGGAAGGGCTATACAGTGGGATGGCTGTTTTGAGGTGGTTGGTAGGGGAAAGATGGGGAGAAAATTTGTAACTCAAAATCTCATGGAAATGAGTGATGGAAACAAGAAAATAAAAGAAATTAATTTAAAAAAAATAAAATAAAATTCAATTCAGATACCACTATAACTTGAGGGGATGGTTGGGTCAAGAGATGTATTTTTTTTAATAGAATGGGGTATATCTGAGCAATCTGTAAGCAACAGGGAAAGAATAAGAAGATATGTACGCTGAAAATGATAGAGATGGAATGAGTGAGCCAGGAGGCAAATTCTTAGAAAAGACAGGAGGATATGGGATTGAGGGTCTTGGCCAAGACTTCCTTTTCCTCAGTCAAGGAGAGGATAGGTAAAAATTCAGAAGGCTTTTATGGTATGGCAAAGAAAAGAAGAGTCAGATTGATGGCCTCTATTTTCTCAGGAGAGTAGGAGGTAGGGCATTTGCTAAGAGGGTAAATCTTGGGAGGTGTTAGGGGCTGGAGAGGAAGAAAAGTTCTGGAACAACTGCTGAAGGAAGTGGCCTTGAAAGCAATCAAAGAAGTTTAAAGACAAAGGTTTTACTGTATAGTTGTAAAGTCCAGTTGAAATCAGATAACATGAATCTGTGGTGGCATGGTGATGAGATTTCCTCCAGCTGCTTTAGCAGCATGGGAATAGAAAAGAAGATGGATGGTAGATGTGATCCAGATGTTAAAATCAGAATAGTGTGAATGGTAGGACAAAGGACTTAAAAAGACTCACATATAGTTGATAAATTTGAACAGGGTTCACACTAAAGAAAGTGAAGTAAGGCAGGGATGATGGTCTAGAACAGGAATGGAGAGAGAAGAGTTAGGATTGAGACTAAATTAAAGTATAAGAAGAGTGAGGAAAATGGAGAGATGAACAACAGGAGACATGAGATTGTATAATGGGGAAGAATGGGAAGATTTGAGTTCAAAATTATTGAAGTGAGAGTTATGAGTGATAAAAACTATGGTATGACTATCGCTTAGTAGCTGAGGTACTTAGATACTATTTGATAATACAGTAATTATATTTTGAAAGCCCATATCAGCTTAGGCACTCAGATCTTACATTGCATTTTCATTTACTTCTCATACATGACTGGGTGACAAGGAGACATTTTATTTTACTGAATGGGTTACAAAACTGAGGCCCAGAGAAAATAAGAGGCTTGGTGGCACAGGGAACTTAAGTATATACTGAAGGAGGGCAAGATTAAAAGTATCTAGCTCTAGATCTAGGCAGGATTATTTCAGTGTGAGTTATACCGTTTATAAGAACACTCTAGGGTAGAACCTAAGATGAACGAAGAACAATTTGAGGCTTGAAATATACTCATTGAACTAATAAATCTTGATCCTGGGAGATGGAAGAAGCATTAGATATTCAAGTCATAAAGGAAGGGCATCAGGAAAATTTGGGGTGCAAAACAGGAGGAATTATTTTAAAATGAAAACCTGCCTTAAGTTGTGTCTTTATAGATACATTATTTAATATTATATATTTTAGAGGACTAATCTCATACAATACCTAATTCAAATTACAGAATACCTGGATTGTATTGAAAAGAATTTGGGAAATGATTCTCTCTGCCACTAGGTGAGACAGTGGATTTGGCTAGTAGGGGCAGAGAATTTGAACAGGAAAAGATCTAACTCTTGCTTGCTTATGACATAGGAGGTAGGAGGACTCAGCTGTCCTCATAAACTCTCCTTTCCTATGCTTTCTCCATCCAAAGCCCTAGAGTATTCAAAACCAAAAACAAATAATGTCGTGATATTGATCTAGATAAAAAGGCTTTTAACATTTGTTTTAAAAATTTAAAGGAATGTAAAATTTAAAAACAAAAATGCAGTATGAACTCTCAAATTTATATATACATAAAACTGTAAGAGACTGCCTAATCATTTTAAGCACAAAACACGATTACAACACAGGATTATCCTTTATGGAACAGATATAGTCTAGCAAATCTGGTTACCAACTACATTTCTATGATGTGAAACTTATTTTTCCAAAATAAGATCAAGAAATCTGTTGTTATGGGGGAAAAAATCCTAAGGGTGAATTTTGGGCAAGAAAAGTGCTAGCAAGGGCTAGCATGCTGAGAATTCTAAGATGGGTAATGCTTTGAAGGCACTTTCCTGACTTTGAGATCCTTATGAGGATAGCATTTTCTTTCTTTCTTTTGGTCTTTTCTTTGGAGGGGGGAAGGCAGTGCAATTGGGATTAAGTGATTTGCCCAAGATCACAGTTAGTAAGCGTTCAGTGTCTGAGGTCGCATTTGAACTCAGATCTTCCTGACTCAATGGCTAGCGCTGGCGCTCTATTTACCGAGCCATCTAGCTGCCCCAGAGGATAGCATTTTCTAACTTTTCCTTGGATCACTGGAATTTTTCTCATGCTCCTAGAACTTACTCAACAGAATGTGTCTACAAAAGCTGCTAGTATTCTGGCCTGAAAAATTCCTTAAATTCAGTGCTTCAGGTAGCTGGGTGGATTGAAAACTGCATTTGAGAGTTCTCTTGAACATAAGTTTTAAACATGGCCTCAGATGCTTGATTAGCTTTGTGACTCTGGACAAGTCATTTATCCTGCCTCAATTTTCTCATTTGAAGAATGAGGATAAGGGCACCTATTTCCGAGTGCTGTTGTGAGGATAAAATTATATTTGTAAAGTGTTCTGCAAACCTTAAAGTGCTTTACAACTGCTAGCTAGCTGGAACTTACAGCAATGGAATTTGACATATATAAATGGACACTTACATTGTTTCCAGAGGACTACAGAGGTACTAGAATAAAAAATGAATACTTAATAGCTTTCTTTGCAAGTGGGCAGTGTTACCTTTATCTTAGAGATGGAAAGTTGGTTAGGGTCAACTGATTTTTCTTAAGGCTACAAAAAACAAAATTTACATTTTTAGGAATAGGACTCCCCAGCTTCTGCTATCCATCCCTCTGGGAAGTACTAAAAATTGGTGCAAGTCTACAAAATTGTCTATTTCAAAATAGTCACATTCAGTATTTTGTGCCACTAAGAAATTTAAATGATCATACTAATGCAGCTCATCACTAGAATGTAATGATATACTAATCAATGCTCTACTTTTCTTATTTCCCAGAAAGGCCCCCAATATTTAAAAAGCAGTTGGTTTTTTCCTTCTTTGGGCCAAATTAAAATTATGATCACTAGATTATCTCTATCAGAAAGCTATGAATATAAAGTACAAGTAAAAGACCAGTCAAGTCCCACTAACTCTTACTGGAGCACACTGTCCTAATTTGCAAATATAGACCTAAGCCATTCTATAAATATCTCACATCGTTCAAAGATAATCTCCTTACCAGATATACTGCAGCATGTACTTTGCAAATAAGAAACACAATGAAGCACTTTACACCCCACAAAACCCCAAGCTATGACATTATGAAAAAAATCCCTATCTGCTGTTGGCTAAGGAAGATGGTAGAAGATTTTTTTTTTTTTTACAATTTCTGTAGGATTGGTATGATGGCAGAACGAGAAGTAAAATAAATTTGAGTAAGTTATCTAAAAAATGCCTGTTACATTTTGCTACCTGGTATGCATGCTAAGAAAGAAGAATCTTAAAGTAGCAGCAGCATCAAAACCTCAATTTTCATATAAGAGTAATTTTTATATGATGCCTTGAATTTAAGGAATTTTTCAGGCTGGAATACAGAGGCAGCACCTACCAGCACCTTTACATTTTTATATGTATATATAGTTGTTATAGCTTAATAGGGTTACATTTTGCTATCTCATACTCATACTAAGTAAAAAAGAATCTTAAAATAGTAGCAGCACCAAATATAAGAGTAAGGGGTAGCACTGGTTTCCAGACCTCCAATCAAACTCCTTAACTGGGTTTACTCTTATAATTCAAATTTGTATTCCTAACTGCTATGGAACTTGCAAATTTGTAGTCGATGCCAAAGAATGGACAAAAGAAAGATTAGCTTAGTGAAACCTATCAACACAAACTGGAAAACAACTCAAATTACACGTTCTTGATGGGGTTAGTGTCACCTTCATGTACTAATTATAACGTGCTACTTAAGAATGTTTAGAAATCACATTCTCAGAAAGATAGTACTGTGTATCTCTTCAGTATCATCTAATTACTCCATTTCTCCTAAAAAAACGTATGACCAAAGAATATGAAGGGAAAAAGAAGTCTTCTTCCCAAGTGAAAGCAATCAGACAGACATGTCTAACTATAAACTTAATTCCTTTTAGGGCTGCTTGTGCAATGACTCCTGAATATTATTATTAGACCATGAGTCTTGGTGGCTCAATCTTTCCAAACTGAACTGGCTGCCTCCAGACTTCACCAGCTTAATTCAAGGTCAGGATATTAATAATGACCTAACTACAGAGATAAGACGGAAGCAGTCTATGCTACAAAGTTTGGAGGAGGATTAAAAAAAATTAAGTAGCAGACTCTTGGACTAAAAAGTCTCTTATGGTCAAAGCTGCAAAATTCCATAGTGATAGTGACCTGGTAGTACCATTAGTTATTCTTGTTGAAACCATAATTTTATATATTACCATGGTCATCATCCAATTACTGTTAATGCTGCTGTTTCTCAAACTGATAAATTGTTTTTCAACTGATATCTTATTCAAAAAAAGCATTTAGCTCCTTAAGTACTGTTCCCTATTCCCACATAATTAAAGATCTTTGCAACATCCTTGGAGATCAAGACACTTTCTTTTTGAAGACAGTGAGATCTTTTGCTGTTATCATTGCTGGGGCCTGTTTCTATATGAACTCCTGGTGTGGAAACCGTGATCAATAATTAACTCATCTTTAACAGTCCCTAGAGAGTTACCAAGTAAATTACCCACTGTCCCATAATTGGCATTTGCCTGAGGCAGGATCTGAATCCAATTCTTCCTGATTCCAAGGTCAGCTAGGTTCCTCTCAACATCCCTATCTGGAAGGCTTAGGAAACAGGCCCATAAAAGCTTAGAGGTCGACTGTTGCTGGGACACAAAACATTAAAGATATGTCTTTATACAGCCAAACTAATTAAGTCTCAACACATACAACCCAGGGAAAAGAAAGAAAAATCAAAATCATATTTTCCAAAGGGCTCTGAGGCAGCATCCAGAAGCTGGTTAATAATTTGGTTTCCCTCAAAGATACACTAATACATACTAAGTACAATACCAAACAAATTTGATATTACCACAAAGTACCATTCCAAAAGACCAAAGAACAACAAAAAAAACCTTCCACAACAATGGCACATCAACAATCCACTTAACTCAAACCCTCTGTGGCAGAGACATGTTCCTGTGGGTTGTTTAGCTTAATCTACAGAATCTGCCTCATGGTCATTCTGGAAAGACATTCTGGTTTCACAGAACAATTATCAGGCTATCTGTGAATAATTCAGAAAGGTGAAAGCTTACATGAAAACATAATCCTCTTAGTCCAGTTCATTAAGTAGTGTTTAAAATTCATTTTCAAATACA
The DNA here is from genome assembly GCA_028646575.1 of Pseudocheirus occidentalis. Lineage (NCBI taxonomy): Eukaryota > Metazoa > Chordata > Mammalia > Diprotodontia > Pseudocheiridae > Pseudocheirus > Pseudocheirus occidentalis. The sequence continues at coordinate 113,686,259 of CM053593.1, forward strand.
TATTATTCACTCTCCTTACACACTGATTTAAAGTAGGCATTCTATTTACTCACATAGCTCTTTTACTTAAGTAGAAACACTTAAGCATTTTCAAGGAGGGGAAAGGGGTGATGAAAGGTATTTGCATATGCATACATGACAATATAACCAACCCATTTTTGTACAATCAATATTACCAAATGAGCAAAATACATCATTTTTATGTAGTGCAACTTAATCTAAAGATTAAAAAACCCCCCACTAGATTCAGCATTTATTTAGATTGTTGTTAAAAGGATATGGTAGACACGAATTCAATTCTATTGAACACATATAAGCTGAACCTGAGAGAACCTACTGCAAGTGCTAAGTACAAAGGCAAAAACAATTCCTACCTTCAAGGGATTCAAATTTTACTGAGACGGAACTAGAGAAAGGGATAACTAAGAAAGAGAGGTATGTATAATACATTCATGTACAAAAATAAGTAAATAAAAAAATACCACAAAGAAATAAAAAGTAATTTCAATAGAGAAAACAGGACATGCCTCATGTAGGAGATGGTACTTATGTTGCTTTTCTGTGAAGTACAGGTGAGGAAGGAGTAGCTCTGAGACACAGAGGGACCATTTATGGAAAAGCACAGAATTAGGGGATATAATGTCATAAACCTGGAATAGCCAGTCCACTGACTAGAGAGTACAGTAATGTAATTAATATGAAATAAGACTGGAAAGGTAAATGGAAGACATCCTGCTTCAAGCTTTAAATGCCAGACTGAGGATTTTGTATTTTAACCTAAAGATACTTGGAAACTACTGAAGATTTTTAAATGAGGGGGTGTCATATATATATATATATATTTTTTTTTTTAGAAAGTTAAATCTGGTATGGATTTCAGATTGCAGTGAATCTTTCCATACATGACTGGAGTGGGAAGATTAATTTAGGAGGTCACTAGCAGTTGTTGAGGTGACAGGTGATATAAGGTACTGAACCTGGGTATTGTGTGTACTTGGAGAAAAGGAAAGAACTAAAGATGTTACTATGTAAAGAGGCAGAGCTGACAAGACTAGGCAACTGGTTGGATATGGGGGGGTTGAGGTTAAGGAAGAGTCAAGTATGACCATAAAGTTTTGGACTTGGATAACTGGAAGCATGATGTCATAAGAACAGAAATCTGAAGGAGGGATGGTTTTGTGGGAAATGTATTAAGTTGTTTTGGACATGTTGTTTTAAATGATCAAAGGACATCCAGGAGGAGGTTTTCAGCAGGTAACTGCTAACACAGACTGAAGGAGAGAGATTTTTTACATTAAAAAAAAAATCCCCATCAATAATAAACTAAAATGTTGGTACTAAATATTGACGATCATTTTCATATATAAAATTTAGCATATAATTATACTAAAATCATGATATCTCTTTGGCTGCAGCTAATCACTACCTATAAGGTAGGACAGATCTACTTTATTATAAATTATCTTTTATAGTGAATAGTGCTACAGTGTCACATATATTTGGTGCCTAGTACAATGCAGAAGACTTTAAGTAGCCACTCCCCATGGGAGACTATTACATTATTTAGGACTTATGTGATGTATATTTTAAGTAATTTGATTTTTTAATCAAATTTTAAATCAATGATTAATTAATTAATGCAATCAAAACAATAATAAATTTTAGAAATCAAGTATCTTGATAGGACAAGGAATATATCTTTAACTAGTTTTATATAGTTTCACTATGGACATAACATAAAGATGGGCACTTGATATATAAATGGAAAATTTTATTACAATGAATTCCAAGATGGCAAGCAAATAAAACTATATTCTTTCTGTAACAATGTATTATCTGAATCTGAACTATGTACTGCTGTACCAGTGACAGGATGACAATTTCAAGACAAAATGTAAGTAAGCGCCTCAATGTTTTAATGCTAGAATAACTGACATATTGTCTGATATATTACAAATACGGAGTTCAAGACATAAGTGTATATTATATTATTAAATACTAAACATACATACTAAAAAGGGTATGTTTTCTTCAATTTTTAGCTATGTATTTACAATGTTAATATACTAAACTTTTTTCACTGGATAGAGATGTAAGCTATAATGTGTGCAGAACTGGGGCAAGATACCAGTTATGCCTGATGAAATTTCTGAAATTTACCAATCTCATCCATTAACTGCTCACTGCAAGCTTTAAGACTTTGCTATAATACATAAGTCTTAATCATCACAGAATAAATTACCTATGTAATTCATAAATGCTGTTTGCTGAGGTGAAAAATCCTTTCCCTATTACTTTCTTCCTCTGTTTTCTCATTGCATCCTCTGGAACTCCTGACTACCATTAATGAATCCACTTCATCCTAGATCACTTCACACTATGATTAGTCAGTTTGGGGCCTTTCCGGTTTTCATTGTTCCTTCTGTCAGACTTCCCAGGACTGGGATCAAGATTGACCCTGAATCTTGCTCTCTTCACTGCCAATTTGAGATCCTCCCTCTGCTGACATAATTTAGCAACCACTCCTTTGAAATTTATTTCATGTTTTTGTATCACCTCCCCCAAAATCTTTTTATAAATTCCTCTATTCCTACTCTCCAGCTACTTCCTAGCTCCTACTCCTGAACACAGCTCAAAGTGACATACCGCTAAAAATGTTATCTGCTATCAACTGGTTCCTTAACTGCACAGCAAAATTTGTATTCTTCCTTTTTTCTACCTCTTTCCTTTCTTCTCTCCCATCCCCACATGGGCCTGTCTCCTACTGTACTGAGGTAGCTGAGACCACTTGTTATGAGTTTCTTCTCTCCCCATTCCATATCTCAAAACCCCTCTATGGCTTTACTAGTCCTCTTTTACATTCTTTAACATTTCTGAATGTAAAAAATTCTGAAAAAAAGGTGGACATTTGCCCAGACCATTCAGCTATAGACGCACTGTTTCCCATTTCCTCCAGGAGCTTGTCCCATCAATCATTCTCTCTCTATCTTTACCTATAGGCACTTTCCTTGATACCTACAAACCCACTCAGGTTTATCTCATTTAAAAAAAAACCCTTCATCTGATCCCCACCATTGCTTCTAAACCAGAAAAAAAAAAACTGGCCGCTGTTGCTTTTTCCACTTTCTTACCACCCAGAAACCTCTATATCTCTTCTAATTTGGCTTCTGACCCTACATAAACTAAAACTACTTCTTCCAAGGCTACCAATGATTGGCTAAATCCAATGTATACTGTGTGCTAAAAAATGAAGAAAGGGGCAGTTTCATGAAAACCTTGGAAGCTTTATTTGTATGAAATAATGCAGAGTGATGTAAGGAGAACCAGAAAAATAATATGTTCCATAATGTTAATATTTTAATGTATTTTCCAATAATTTAGATGTAAGAAATCTGATCAATGAAATGACCAACTACAATTTTGACCAACTACCATTTCAGAGGACCAATGCTGAAGCATATCATACATTTATTAACAGAAAAGTGACAAACTAAAGGTGCAAATTGAGACAAATCATTTTAATTGATTTTGCTTGACTATGCCTTACAAGGGTTCTAGTTTTGTTTTTCTTTGCAGAGGTGTTTGTGGGGGAGATTTGGAGATGAGAAAATAAATGCTTATTAATCAAAGAAAAATCCAATGGCAAATTCTTAGCCCTCATTTTCCTTGACCTGTCAGTAGTGCTGGGCACTCCTGATTAAACTGCCAAATGACAGCAAGGAATCCAATCCAACAAGTATGCAAAGTGCACAGAATACCAGTTAGCCAGCATTTTTTAAACTTCACTGTGTGCCAGAAATACGCTACGGGGTTGGCAACCATAACATAATCAATTTAGTAAGTACTTAGCCCTTAGTAACTAATGGCTAAGTACTTCTGTGAAAGAAACAGAAGGTGTGAACTCTGTCTCCTGTTCCTGACATAACAGGAAGGGACTGGCTGAGACAGGAAATGCGCGCGCGAGTGTGTGTGTGTTTGTGTGTGTGTATTTAAAAAGAACTCCAGAGGAGGGACAGACAGAATCAAGAATTTTTACTCCTTGTGGAGGAAGCAGAATTGTTCTAGCATCTGGGAGCTGGGCTGCTACTGGACTGAGAACTGAGTTGGAGTTTTCTATGAGACCAGAATCTGGTGAAGGCTGAAGCTGCTGCCACCTGGAAGGCTGAGATTTCTTCTGGGTCCTAGGACCAGTTGAACTGTTGGAGGCCTGAAGAAGCATGACTAGGATAAGGCTTTGTTTGTTTGTGGCTTGGTTGATCCTTGAGTTCCCAGCAATAGAAATTTCGAAGGTTTTGAGATGTGCTGGACCCTGTGAACTTCAGTGCGTACCAGGAACTGCCTGGAAGATTGGACAAAGAGCAGAGAGCTGTATGCCTCTGAATCCGGATAACTGTTTGGTGGATTCAGGTAGGAGCTAGGACCATGGAAGTGGATCCAGGGAATCTAAGAGAACAACTGAGTCAAGATGAAGAAAAGGCCTCTCCTTGGATATTGAATGTGTGATGAAATTGAAGTTTACTAGACACTGAGGGGTAGAGGTTTGTGTAATTTTCTAATGATTGTATTTAGTGATTAATGATACTTAGTAATTGTGAATCTGGATAAGAGACTGATTAAGTTAACTTATGATTGCCCCTGAGTAGAAGATTGACTTGTATTGTGAAATGATGCAATGATTAAGTAAGGAGGGTTTCCCCCTTAGGGAAATCAGATGATTATTCTTTTGTTCTTTGTTCTAAATACTGTGGCCACTTTGGTGAAAACTATGTGGCCATTCTAACGTTAAGCTCTTGTGAACACTATATTGTGATAAGATATAATGTTGTGAATATTATACTGTACCTTGATTTTCTGAGAAAGTTTGCCTTGGTTTGTTATGGAATAAATGGAGTGTTCACTATACCGTGCAATCAGAAAATTAAAAGCTGTTCACAGTAGCACTGTTTTGGGAAGCTGCTTGTGCATGGCATTACAGCAACAGCCCTTGCCCTCAAGGAGTTTAGAGGAGTGAATACGACAAGCAAAGAGAAATATATACACAACAATTTGGAAAAGGAGAGAAAGTTAAGAATTGGGGGAATCAGCTCCTTGGGGTGAGGAAAAAGTACTTTTCAGGCACCCTTGGCATCTTTGAGCCTCTCATAGGCAAAATTCTATCTCTCTGAAATAATAAATTCCTTGATGTTGGGTCACCTATTTCTTTGGGTTACAATTCCATGCCTCACTCTTTGCCATCCTCTTATGCAGTGCTAGGTTCTTATAAAGACCAGGGATCAACTTATTTGGAATGGGTTATTCTTAAGAGCAGCGGTTCTCAATCTGTGGGTTATGTTCAATTTAAATACATCCTGCATATCAGATATTTACATTACGATTAATAACAGTAGCAAAATTACAGTTATGAAGTAGCAATGAAAATAATTTTATGGTTGGGGATCACAACATGAGGAACTGTATTAAAGGGTCGTAGCATTAGGAAGGTTGAAAACCACTGTTCTTAGAGGAATCTATTCTGTACTTGATAAAATAACAAAACACATTTTTTGGGAAAAAAAAGTCTTAGAATATCAAATGAAATAATGAAGAAAAAAGTCAGGAATGAAGGAAAAATGGGGGAGGAAAGAGAGGGGAACAAACATTTATTAAGGGCTTACACTTTCCAAATATCTTACATGATCCTCACAACAGCCTTGGGAGGTAGGTGCAATTATAAATCCCCATTTGTATGGTTTAGGAAACAGAAGCATGCAGAAGTTAAGTGAATTGTCCAGGGAGCTATTAAATACCTAAGGCTGAATTTGAACTGAGGTCTTCTTGACTCCAGGCCCGGTGCTCTATCTATTATATCACCTAACTGCCTCAAATTCCATTGTAGATCTCAAAATACAAAGCAGCAGCCATCAAAAGTATTTGGTAGTATTTAAAAAATAGGGCAGTAGACCAAAAGAACAGATTATACAACTACACAAGGGAGAACCAGGAACTTAGTAACAGTATCTGATAAAACCCCCAAACATAAATTACTTAGGAAAGAGCTCCGATAAAAACTACTAGGAAAACTGGAAAAAAGTTTGGGAGAAATTAAATTTAAACCAGCATCATACTCAATATTCTATAATAAATTCAAAACATATTACCTTAATATAAAAGATTATAGCATAAAAAATTAGAAAATACTAAAACCATATGCTTTTCATAGCTATGGGGAGATATATTTAAACTAAATCAGAGATAGAAGCAATAATAAAATATAAAGTCAATAATTCTGATCCCATGAAATTGAAATGCTTCTGCACACAAAATTAATGCATCTAGAAGGGAAGTTTTAGGGGAAAAAAATCTTTGTATCAGATTTCTCAGATAGTGGTTTGTAATCCCAGAAATCTAGACAACAGATATATATGATTAAAAGGCATAACTCAATAGATAAGTAGCACAAACAATTCACTCAAAAGAAGTATTGTAAACTATTAACAAACACATGAAAGAACACTCAGTAGTAACAGAAATACCTATTTGGTAGAGCCATGAATCAGTACTGAAGAGGTTTCCCACAGAGGGTTAGGGTTGCCAGAGACCCTAAAATACCAACATGCCGGATCCTGCTGAAAGAATTCTACTCAAGTCTTCTCAGCCAAAGAAAAACCAAGTTTATTAATAGTCCATCATACGAGGTAGACTCTCAAAGAACCAATCTATGCTAGGTCATTCTATGGCGTTCTCACAGAGCAAGTCTGTGCTAGGGCATTCTGTGGCATTCTTACACAAGGAAGGAAGATGGGATCCTATATACAGGAAGGTTGTGGGAGGAATCTGGGGGGGTGGGTCTAGAGGAGGAGTTTGGGGAGGGTCTTCAGGAGTCAAGATGAAGTTAGACTCCAGTAATGAGTGATTAAGGGTGGGAAGTTGCTGGAGGTTACCTGGAGACCATAGACAATGGTGGGCCAAGCCAGTTCAAGGGTGGGAATAGAAGCCTCAAGGGTGGGACACTACTGGAACAAAGGAGGGCTAAAGACTTGGGCAGAACCACAACTTAAAAGTCCATGACCTCAGGCAAATGCATTCTCTTGGGAAGATTCAAGGAGAGCTCAAGGGGGCCCCCAAAGCCTACACCTCCATCATTACCATTCTGAAAAGCAATTTGGGAACTGGAAAGAATCTGGAAAGAATGAACAAATATGATGAATACAGAGAATCATAGAAAATCATGGAAAGTTAAGATAACAGAAACCATCCTCAGTCTACTCCAGCGCAGAAGTGTGAAGTTCATGGGTGTGGTACACTGCATTCATTTCCAAACCATTGATATACAGATCTGATTTAACAGATTTTGTCTCTTTTCTTTGTCTAAAAAATATTATTTGTTTTATGGGATGGCTCTCTGTGAGGGGTGAAGGAAAGGGTTAACTGCAAAGAATTTTTGCAACATAAAAACAAAAGATTCCAATAGAAATTTTTTTTTTTTTAAAAAGGGCTTTGTTCTGCAAAAGCAATGTTGGGAAAGGTCAACTTCCCCCACAAGCCCTGCCCTCAGGATCTTTTCCAGAACCAGGGCCTGGTGGCATACCCCAGACAAGAGTCTTGATTATACTTGCTTCTCTAACAACTCTTTCCAGGACTGGCTGAATTTCTGGTCAAGTCTGACTCTGGAGGAGTCAGCATACTCCTAGTTTTTCTTAACCACCATTAGTAGAGAACCTCTCCTTTGAAGTTCACACTATTCAAATTTATAACCCAACCCAGAGATCCCCAAGACATTCTTTTTTCTTTAACCAGTTCCAGCTCCCACGTCCCTTTCCCAAATGAATTCCTGACCAGAACAAGAGACTTTTATATACATATTGATGTTTGATCAAATACTTGACTTACCCACTTCCCCAATCTATTATTCATGACCCACCACTCCATCTCAACTACACACAGTTACCCTAGAGGATCCATTTCTATGTTCAACAACTCTGAAATTCTTTTACTTGATTACCCTTTATTATTCTATCTCACAAGACTCAGTCCTGGGCTGCTTCTTTTTTCCCCTGTAAATGGTCCAAGGATATGAACAAAATGGTCTCAAAAGAAGAAATGCAAAGTGTTCACAACTACATGAAAGAATGCTCCAAATCACTAATAAGAAATGCAAACCAAAACAATCCTGAAGTTTCACCCTACACCCAGCAAATTGGCAAAAAAATGACACCTCCCCCCAATAAAGATACTCAATGCTGGAGGGGCTGTGGAATAAATTAAGCACACTAATACATGGTTGGTAGAGCAACCACCATTTGTACAATCAATTTTTACAATAAAATATACAATCATTTTGTACACCAAAATATAAAATCATTTTGGAAAGCAATTTGAAATTAAGCCAAAAAAAAAAGTAACTCATGTCTGTATCCTTTGAATCTGAGATTCCATTACTGGGCTTATTATCCCACGAAAATTTATAGCAGCACTTTTTGTGACAGCGAAGAATTGGAAACAAAATAGACATTGGAGAATGGCTAAACAAACTGCGGTACTATGAATGAAATGGAGTAATACTATGTTGTAAGAAATGATGTATGATGAACACAGAGACGCACAGAAAGATCTATATGAATTGATGCTGGGTGAAGTAAGCAAAGCCAAGAAAACAATATATACAATAACTACAATAATGTAAATGGGAAAAAGCCAACTACACAAAGTGAATAACAAAAATACAAAGATCCAGCAGGATGAAGTAAGATGAGATAACACAATCAAACCAATCCTTTGTGGAGATAAGAGGCCTGCATGTATGAGACACTGCACAGGTTTTTGGACTTTTTCAATGTATTAGTCAGTCAAGCTGATTTTTTTTTCCTTTCTAAAATAACCCAAAACTATTTGTTATATGGGATGGCTCTCTGGAAAAAAGTGGGGGAGGAATCCTTGAGATAACTATGATAATGTAAATACATACAGTATAAATATAAAGTAGTTTCAATACAAGGTGATGTTGAAGAGAGAGAATTAACAGCTGAGGCATAGAGACCAGGGAGGCTTCATGAAGAAGATGGTGCTAAAGCTGCATCTTAAAGGAAGAGAAGGGACTATTTTAGACAGAGATCAGGAGGGAAAGTATTTCAGGCAGGGAAATGAGAGTCAGCACAAAGGCACAGAAATGGGAAAAGGTATTATGTATAGAGAACAAGCTAGAAGGCCAGTTTCGCTGAAAGGATAGTGACACACCACTGGGCTGGAAAGATAGTTTAAGGCCAGGATATGAAGAAGGGTCACAAAAGCTGAACTGAGGAGTTTACATTTTATCCTAGAGGCAATAAGAAGCCACTGGAAAACCGATTAAGGAGAGGAGTCACACGGGCATTACCCTCAGCGTTCTTGCCATTTGCTTATTTATCCACATTTATGCAGCATCCCTACCAGTAAAAGAGAGCCTTTGTATGGGGAGGGATTGTTTCATTTCTGACTTTGTATCCCAGTGCCTAGTACAGCGCTTGGTACATAGTAGGAACTTCAGTAGCAGACTTAAAAAAAAAATAATGTGCTACGTATAACACAAGTAATATACTGTTAAGGGGTAAATATAAAAGCTTACACTGGAGGTCAGTTAATCACCAAATACTTATTAAGCTGTTAAAGCAGCATGGTATACTAAATAGAACAGAATGTTGGGCTTGGGAATCAGGAAGATCTAGATTTGAATTCTACCCTGGAGACTAGCTGTGGAACCTCCAGCAAGTCACTTTAACCTCAGCTGGGCCTGTTTTCCAACACTTGCCAAAGAACAGTGTTGGACACCATGTCCTCTAAGAGTATTTATAGCACTAATTCTATGATCCTATGATAAAGATCTGCCTTATAAAGGTGAAGGGAAGGGACTAAGTATTTATTATGCACCTACTATGTGCTAGGCATTGTGCTAAGTGCTTTATAAACATTATCTCATTAGAGACATTATGACAGACATCATACTGGGTGCAAGGGATAAAAAAAACCAAAAAATGATATAGTTCTAGCCTCGAGGAACTTATATTCCTATTTCAGAACAGAAGTACATAAATAAAATGCAAAATAAATATAAAGTAATGAGGGTGGAGGAGGGTTTAAAGTTCCCTCCAAGAAATATCAGCCTAGGATGAATCAAGTACTGTTTGTCTAAAGAAATGTTTGTCTTTAAAAAAAGTCCTAAAAAAAAGTTTTGGTGTACTGAAAAGTTCAATGTGTAGTAAGCACTTTAACAATGGCCTGCGTAGTCTGTACAACATTCCATAATTTTAGCAGACTAGCTACTAAACGCTATGAATTTTGGTGACAGATTTCTCACTTCTATCTTTTCTTAATTACCTATTTATTACCCATTACCCATTTTCTTTATTATCAGATAATCTAATGGATTTAGGAGTAATCAAAGATGATCTAAGCTTGGTCTTATTAACTCATATTTACTGAAGAGTTAAATATAATGAAGAAATTAATAGTAAACATCACTGGCAAATAAGAAATGGCAACGTGTTAGCTGTATTATTATTATTATTATTATTATTAACAAATAATAAATATGTTTGCGGGGGGGGTATGTTTGAGTTTTATAGTACAGCAACTAAATACTTAAAGGAAAGCTAATTGAATTCCAGGTCAACCTAGAAAATATTCATAGATGATTTCATTGTACCTCTTTCAGACTTAAAAAAATCTAAGAGAAAAATAAACCAAGAAAAAAAAATTAAAGATATGAACAGAATGTGAGGAAAAAACTAGTCATGACAATTTTTGGTGACTGTTAACTTAAAGAAGACACCTAGTTTTTGAAATATAATTTTTGAAAAATAATTTTGAAGTTTAAAACTGATCATGTTCTAAGAGTACATCAGTTACAGTTCATAATGCAATAAAAATTGTAATCAATAAAAGAAATATGAATAAAGTACAGAAAGATTAAATAACTATCCCAAATAAGTGGGTCAAAGGAAAAAAAAACATAGAAAAAAGTGAAAGAGATAATATATCAAAAGTTGTGACCTGCACCTAAGTAATCTTTAGGAAATTTTATCTTTGAACATATATTCAAAAGGAAGAAAGTATCAACCATTTGAGCATGCAACTAAAAAAACCCAACCCTTAGATTTTCATCAAATTAATCACAAAATAAATACAAAAGTAAAAGTTTTGAAAATACAAAAAACAGAATAGAAAAAGGATTGAGGGGAGAAATAAAACTGAACTTAAAAAAAATCAACAAAATATACTCATACCTAATGTGATTTTTATAAACAGAAGAAAACCAAATTGCCAAAAATAAAAAATGGGAATTCACAACAAAAAGGAAAGAAAACCATTAGAAGTTATTACACATATACATATATACACACATATATATGTATGTAATCTTGGTATACAATAATTTACAAACCAGAAAACTTAAATATTATATTGACAAATATGTAAAATACTTAAATGAACAATAAAAACTCTTTTTTCACAGAGATAAATCAAACAAGTCATAACTGAACTCCCAGGTAAAAATCCTGGTCAGATGGATTTGTAACTGAATTCTAACAAACATAAAGACAAATAACTCCTATGCCACATATACTACTTATAAAAATAGAGAAAAAAAAAACACCTTACCCAATCCTTCTATGAGACAAAAATGATCCTGAAACCAACACCAGGGAGAGATAGAGCAGAGAAAGAAAACAATATACCAATATCACTAATGAATACTGATGCATAATTATTATATATTAGCAAGATTATAGAAATATATTTAAAAATTCTTCAATAAGCAGGCTAGACCAGGTATGCAAAGATGGTTTACAATGTTAAAAAAAATCAGAAATATGAGAAGCTATTAAAAAAAAAAAAAAAAAAAGACATTCTCAACCAAAGCAGAAAAAGTCTTTAGGAAAAGGATTTGTTAAAAACACTAAAGCACAGGAAAAAAGGACTTTTCCTCAATATGATAAAAAGTATTTAAAATCAAATCTAGTATTACTTGTAGCAGATAAACAGTGCTGAGTTTCCTCAATAAGATCAAAAAGAGGATATCCACCATCTAAACCAGCGGTTCTTAACTTGGGACCTGTGTTTTAAAAAAATATTTCGATAACTATTATTTCAATATAATTGATGTCCTTTGTAATGCTACTTAGAACATAATTTTGATAAGAGGTTCATATTTAAACTTCTTCATACTGCAAGGGAGGTCCCATGACACACAAAAGTGGCCAAGAACCTCTAAAATTATTTGACAGTGTTAGAAATACTAACTATAAAACAAGAAAATGGGGGGGATACATATAGGCAAAGCGAAGGCAAATTTGTATATGAGAGGATAGTTTGATTAAATTAAGCACCCTAAAGAATCAATGAAAAAATAAAGCAATTAACACAGCTTGACTAACACAAGCACACAAAATCAATCCACAAAAAACCCAGCAGCCCTGCTGCAAAATGACTAATAAAACCCAAGAGGAAGAGGTTAAAAGTAAAATTCCACTTAAGATAGCGAAATGCATTAAATATCTGAGAATTAACTTACCCCTAGGCATTGGACTTCAATTACTCCAACTACAAAATAATTTTTTATGCAAATAAATGATTTAAATAATTGGAGAGATTTCCAATATTCATAGCTGGGCCATGCCAACATAGTAAAAAGAACAAAACTAGATTTATAAATTTAATGAGTGCCAATTAAGTCACCAAAGGATACTTTACCATATTTATATTAGACAAGACAATTAAAGTTCAAGAATAACAATGGATTGAGATACAGAGAGGGACTGGCATAGGGTATATGTATATTGGTATAGGGAACTCCTAGATGGGGTTACTTCTACCAAAACAGGCCTGTACCTCCTCTGACACTTGAGGATCTTAGATAGCAGTTCAGAGCACTGAGAGCTAAGTGACTAATCCTGTCAAAGGTAGGAGATACCAAAATTAAGGTTATTAAAACTATTTGGCATGGAATAAAAAAGTTGGCTAATGCAATAAACTAGGCAAGCAAAACTAAAAACAAATATAATCAATAATCCAGTGTTCAATAAATTCAAGAATATAAACTACCTGAAAAGTGAATCTATTTCAAAAGAACTGCTGGGAAAACTGGAAAGCAGTCTGTCAAAAAACAGGTTTAGATAACCACACATTATACTCAATTAATTAAAAATGGACAAACAGGTTAATTATCTTTTGAAATCATACCATTATCAAGGTAACTTACAATTACAGACATGGGAAAAAATTTTAAGCAAACATGCAAAAAAATCACAAAAGACAAAATAGATCTATAAGGAATTGACTAATGTACAAGATTAAGACTCGTTCTCCAACAGACTAGTGGTGAAAGTCAAGAATAGATTTCAAAAGAAGAAATGTAGGAGGCAGCTAGGGGGTGCAGTGAATAGAGCACTGGCCCTAGAGTCAGGGGTACCTGAGTTCAAATCCGAACTCAGACACTTAACACAAAAACTAGCAATGTGACCTTGGGCAAGTCACTTAACCCCCAACTGCCCTCCAAAAAAAAAGGGAAAAAAAGAAAAAAGAAATATAAACTATTAACAGTCACAGGAAAAAAAAATGTCCCAAATCAAAATAACCATAAGTATAAATTAAAAGTTTATTAAACTAGTAATAATGATAATAATAACTACAAAGGCCAGTTAGGTGTCTTGGGGATAGAGTACTAGACCCCAGAAGACTCACCTTCCTGAGTTTAAATCTGGCCTCAGACACTCACTAGCTGTATAACCCTGGGCAAGTTACTTCACCCTACTGCCTCTGTTCCCTCATCTGTAAAATGAGCTGGGGAAGGAAATGCCAAACCACTCCAGTATCTTTGTCAATAAAACCCCAAATGGCGTCACAAAGAGTCAGACAGGCCTGAAATGATTGAACATCAGTGGCAGTGGGGCATAATGGGTAGAAATGATGTCAGTCAGGAAGGCCTGGGTTCAAGTCACTTCACCTACAAGTGCTCCAGGCAACTTTCTAAGAATATAAATGGCAAAGCAGGTGCTGCTCTGCACTGGTAGAGAATTCCTTGCCAAATGCTCCCCAGGTCATCAAAAGAATACTACCATAACTGACATTTATACATGGCTTTAGATTTGGAAAATGCTCTTTGTTGTCGAGTAAGGGGTTGAGCAAGACCTCTACAATCACCCAGTGAAGGTAGGTACTGTAATTATCCCTGTTACAGGGAAGGAAACTGAAGCTCAGAGAAATCAAGTGACCTATGTCTTGATCCAAACCTCCATTTGCTATGTATGCCATGATACTTTTTAAAAACCGGGAAAATTCATTTTTGGAGCAGCTATGAAAAGATCAAACAAGCTGGATGACGTTCCATCTCCTGCCTCTGTGACCATACAGGTTGTCTTCCATGTCTGGAATGCTCTTTCCTTCCCTAAGCTTAGACCGTCACCACCTTCCACAGGTGTTTTTTCCTGATTCTCTCAGTTGTTGGTACCATTCTCTGCCCTTGCTCCCCATCACATCATATTTATTTTGTACACATTCTATATTTACTTAATGGTACATTCTCTCCCAGTAGAAGATCCTTTGATGGAAGGGTCTGTCTCACTTGTGCATTTTTATCTTCAGAGCCTAGCACATAGTAGGTGCTCAAAACAGGCTTGAACATTGGAGCTGTGAATTAGGTCAATGTGAAATTACTCAAGTTACTAAAGTGACTATATTTCTGACCTAGAGATCCTACTACTTCAGCATAGCAGAGGGATCCCTCAAACAGGTGACCAAAAGCATATAAACATGTTCACAGTGCCATTATCTGTGCTAACAAAAAGCAAGAGATGAAATGTGTGTCTGTTCAACAGCTAGGAAATGGCTGAACAAATTATGGCATATGGATCTAATAAAACATGACTTCACCTTAAGGAATGATAAGAACTCAGAGAAACATTTAAATCAGCATAAACTGATGCAAAGACAACAACATAAACCCCCTACCTACACCCCCCCACACCCTATAAACATACACATATATACAAGGCCACACTCTGCTTATTTCCTATCATCTATTTCTCTGAAGGTGTATAACATCAGCAGAAACTGATGCAGAATGAAGAAAATAGAACATATACAAAGACAACATAAATCTTCTACCTCTATACGCACATACACACACCTAAAAACATACACATATATATACAAGGCCACACTCTGCTTATTTCCTATCATCTATTTCTCTGAAGGTCGATAGCATCTTCCCTTGTAAGCCTTTTCGTGTTTTTTTAAACCAACTAGTTCATCATTTCTTACACCACAACAATATTCCCACCCAATCACATCCTATCTGAGAGACTGTTTATGAAAGTCCCTCCCAAGTTTCTGCATTCCTTCTATTCTTGGCCACATAGTTTTAATTATAAAAGAAATTTAATCTAAAATAATCAAAATTATCCTTTTTACATTTCAACAACGCTCTCATCTTATAGTTTAAGGTCTGATATTGCTGAATTTGCTTCCTTTACATATTTTTTCCCTTGGTTTCTTTGAAGTTCCTGACTTTTTGTTCTTTCAAATGAACTTTATTATCTTTTTCTGAGTAAAGTAATTTTTAATTAATTTAATCGGGATGACAATGAATAGATTAAACTCATTTAAAAAATTATATTGGCTTTACCCACCCATGAAAAATAAACATTACTTCAAATACTGGATCTGAATTTATGTGTATAAAAAGTGTTTTATGTTTATGCTCATATAGTTCCTGTGTCTGTTTTTGGCAGGAAGTTTATACTGTCTAGGTATTTTAAATGGTCTAAAACAATATTGAGTAATATTGCTGGCACAGAGCATAGTTTCTCTATTTTTTGCTTTTGATTAAATCTATTTTAACTTTAACTTTGTCTGAGATCATGATTACTATTGCCTGCTTTTTTTTTACATAATAAATTCTACTCCTGCTCTTTATCTTTGAATCTCTCATTTTTGTTTCCTGAAAGCAACATATTGTTGGACTCAAATTTTTAATCTTTTATCCACTTCCATTTTATGAGTAAATTCATTCCATTCACAGTCTAACCTACAATTGCTTTCGCATTTTTCTCCTTCCTGTGTTTTCATCACTATCCTTTTCACCCTATTTGCCCTATCTCTCCTCATTCTTCTGCTTTACTTCTATCTGTTACCTTGTCCTCATATTCCTTAAACTATCCTCTCCACCCTATCCCCTTGGCCTCTTATTTCTTTCTGAATTTAGAAGACATATATACATATACATATATACCTCTCTAACCCATTCCCAACAGTATCTACCCTTCCTCCTACTAGCTTATTCTGTATCAGTTTTTCCTTTTATGCCTAATTTGTATGCAATTACTCCTTTTTATCTCTCCCTATAGTTTAAATTTTTTAGAATTACCCCATCATATTCAGTTCTGCCCAAGTCTTTCTTTCAAACTACTCAAATAATGATAATCATGATCATAAATTATGATAATCATATATTTTCACATATACAAAGTAAACAATTTGACCTTATTGAGTCCCTTATAATTGGTCTTTAATGTTTATCTTATAATTCTTTTGAATGTTTTATGTCAAATTTTCCCTTAAGTTCTGAGGGTTATGTTACAAAAAAAAACCTTGAAAGACTTTCAGTTCGTTAAATATTCATCCCCCCCCCCCATTTAGGATTATATTTAACTTTGCTGTTAAATTACCCTTGGTTGTAACCCCAGTTCTTTTGCTTTATGGAATATGATATTCCAAGACCTATGGGTCTTCAATATAGTAACTACTAGGTCTTGTGTAATCCTTATTGTAGCTCCATGATGTTTAAATTTTTTTTTTCTTATTGCTTCCAAAATTTTCTCCTTAACCTGGAAGCTTTGAAACTTGGCTATGATATTCCTGTAAATTTTCTTCCTGGGATCTCTTTCAGGTATTGATGGTTGAATTTTTTTTTCTATTTCTGCTTTGCCTTCTTGTACTAGAACTTCAGGGCAATTTTCCTTGATAATTTCTTACAATATTATACTAAGACTTTTTTTTTTATTGTAATTTTCAGGTAGTCTAACTATTCTTTTATTATTTCTCCTCAATCTGTTCCCCAGATCAGCTGTTTTTCTGAAGAGATGTTTTACTTTCTCTTCTATATTTTCATTCTTTTGTTTTACGATTTCTTTGTGTCTTAGAACATCATCAGCTTCCCCTGTCAATTTTAGCTTTCAAGGAATTATTTTCTTTCTTAAATTTTTGATGGTGATTCTCACAATTCTCATAATGTTCTTGGATTTCTCTAATTTTTTTTCCCTAACTTTTCCTCGATCTCTCTTATTTGATTTTTAAAGTCTTTTTCAAGAAATTTTCATGCTTGGGACCACTTGACATTTCTCACTGAAAAAGGGGTGGCTTTTTAGCTCCATTACCTTCCTCTGAATATGAACACAGATCTTCTCTATCCCTACAGTAACTATCTATGGTTGGATTCTTTCTCCTTTGCTTATTAATTTTTTGTTTTATTTAGTTTTTAGCAGCTATTAGTAGTCCTGAGGAATGATGCCCCAAGCCTCAGGTTATTTTCTGAGGTCTGTCTTGGAGCCCAACCTTGGGCTCTCTTCTTTACTCCTAAGCCACAGTAAGGGTCCCCAGTCAAACTGTCTGCCAAATAATCTTGATCCCTGTGGACCCTCCAGTGGCTGCAAAGTACAGTTGTCCTCTCTGCCCCAGAACTGAAACCAGTGACTGTGCTTTCCTGAGCAAGGTCCCTGCCCCTTGCTACTACTCAGCAGGTTTGTGCTACCTCCTTCTCCCAGAAGCCACAGCCTAGGACTCTTCCTCAGTGCAGCTGTGCTAGGCATCCCTAGATAGTCTAAGGTCCTTTAATCTTCTCCTACTCAGCCCCTACATGGTCCAGAGATCAAAGTTTCTAAGGCAGAAACTGACTCTCACCTCAGGTGCCCCAAGGCTTGTTGTTTGTTGATTCTGCAGAGCTGGTCTGGAGGTGTTGGCTTTTCACAAAGGACAAGGCCTGAGTCTTCACAGATTTGGGTGGACGAAATTTGGAGAGCCGAACAGTTTTCTTACCTATTCCACCATCTTCTCAGAATCCTCTCCCTCTATGTACCTTTTAAAGGCATTTACCACTTGCCCCTCCTACCTTTCTAGATATTTTACTTACAATATAATCCAGAGACACCAGTTTTTTGCACACTACACTCCATTTCCTGACTCAGAGCCTTTTTAAGAGTTAACCTCCCATAATTGTAATGACCCACCCCCCCTCCCCTTTTTAAAATTTTTGATCAAATCCCACTTTTGCTCAATTTTGCTCAAATCCCAGGGCTTCTCCCTCTTTCTTGGTCTTTCCCACCCCCAAACTTCCTGTTGAGATCACTTTCCATTCAAACAGTATGTACCTTGCACCCCCATCAGAACAGGTGCTCCCTGAGAGCAGGAAACACGTCACTGTCTTTCTTTGCATCCCCAGCATTTAGCACAGTGCCTGGTACATATAAATAAATAACAGCTCATGATGATGATGATCCATTACATATAAATCCCAGGTTTCTATGAATTTTTACCCTGTTAAATTGAAAATAAAAACTTTTTCCAAGTCATACTTGAAAAGAAACATGGCACCTTAAAAAGAACATTAGATCTGGAGAAGATAAGGGGCTCAAATCTTGATTCTATTATTATCTATTTGTGGTATGACTTCTGGACCTCAGTTTTCTTCATGTGTAAAATGTGAGGGTTGGCATGCATGGCTTCTAAGATTCCTTCCTGCTCTATGAAGATAAGCCTATGATCCTATAACCTGTACAACTCTAAGAGAATAATGTATAAAAAGGGAGAGATTAGTATTTCTTATGTGACATTCTTTCTTGGTCATTTCTTTAGTCACGGTCTGTGTAATCTTAACACATCTGAATTCACAAATCATAGGTTAACATTTGGATACAAGAAGAGGTATAAAGAAACATTTGAGAAATGTATTCTCAGTCATTAAAGGAGAATTAAAGTGCTGGATGGAACAGGAACCAGTAGTACCAAATAATTCGAACCCTTACTTGTAAGATCACCTAATCAAATGTCAGGGAAACACAGATACACAGAACACCCATATTTCCAACTACCAATATTCTTTTGGTGAAATAGACATACAGGAAATAATGGTCCAAGTACAACCAAAGCTCCTCTCCTGCCTCTGAAAGGTCCCTGGGGAAAGAAAAGCTATTTATACCTCATATTAGGTTTTGTTGTAGGTTAGGGTGATGGCAATTTGGAGGTAGGCTGGGTAAGTGAAATTTTGTTGTTAGTACACTTCTGGAAATGTTGACCCACTACTGCCTGATACTGGATTAAGTGGCTAAAAATAATTTAGAAGGCCCACACTCCGGCCAGGAAAATAATTAAGACCAACTCTTGTTCAAAACCTGTAGTGCAGCTATGACTGTCTACATATAAGATATATGAAAAGGCTTAGAGAAACAGAGACTTTAACACTGAATCAAAGGTTTAGAATGGAAACCTGAGGACCTCTGGACTAGCCCCTCCTTAAAAGTAAGGAAAAGGAGAGTCAGAAGTGAAGTGACTTAAGGCTTCAAGGTCACAAAGGTGGTGTCAGAGGCAGGATTCAAAGCCAGGTGCTCTGATTCCAAATTTAACATTTTTTCAATAGTTGTAGTTGTTCAATTGTTTTTTAGTCCTGTCCAACTCTTTGTGACCCCATTTGGAGATTTCTTGGTAAAGACACTGGAGTGGTTTGCCATTTCCTTCTGCAGCTTATTTTATAGATGAGGAAAATGAGGCAGAGTTGAGTGACTTACCCAGGGTCACACTGCTAGTAAAGGTCTGAGGCCAGATTTGAACCAGGGAAGGTGAGTCTTGCTGACTACAGGCCATGTACTCTATCCACTGTGCCACCTAGCTATCCCTCTTGCCATAGAATCAAGGCTGAAACCCGAATCTTAAATCACTTGCTTTGTTCTATTCTGCTCAAACAGTAGGAGTACATTCATCTACTTAGAGATCTCACAGCTACCTCAAACTCAAGTTGTCCAAAAGCTTCTACCTTCACAATACAGAGTTTAAATTTGATCCTAGAGGTAATATGGAGCTTTTGAAGTCAACTACTATGATTAGATCAGGGCTTTATGAAAAAATCACTTTGGTAGCTACTTTCATCAGTTCCCACTGTCTTCATGATATGGATGGATCTATATTATCCACACACACACACACACACACGCACGCGCACACACACACACACACACACATTTTGGGGGAACACAAGATTCTGGAACTGTGGGAAACACTCACCAAGTAGAAACTTAAAATTTTGTTTTGAAAACTCCCTCCAGAGATGCGGGGAGCAACTGATCTCTAACTCAGTCTTAGAAAATTGCATGGGACCACAAAGAGGTTAAGAAAATGTGTCAGAAAAGGTGCTTGAATCTAGGTCTTCCTGATTGTCTGACAGGGTCTTGTTAGAATAATTAGTATTTTAATCTGAGTGGGGCACATTTAACCCTACCAAAATTTGGCTCCTAAAAATTACCAAGCTTTTTCATGATCCTCCCCCCTCCCCAATTATCCTTCACATATGGTTTCTGTCCTTTCCTACCTCCCTGAAATTTTGTTTCTGTCCTCTGATCACAGAGGTGCTGGTAAATGTTTAACAACTGTCTTGCTAGTAAAAAAAATGTCCTTAAGGCACACTTTGAAGTTTAATTTGTATTATTAATCTTTTCTTAAATCTAGAAAATTAACAAAACAATAAATCAAGCCCAGATTTGTAGGCTTTGTTGATTTTTTTTAGGTGTAAATACTCACACCTAAAAATTTTACATTCAGAAAGGATCAAGCTGGCTCCAAGCCAGACACAGGACTCCTTCTACAACTCTTCTTGCTTATTACATCAAAATATAGTTTAGGATGTTGCCTTGCATCCTCCATAAAGCCGTCTGCAAATTTGTCATAAAACTCTCACTGGACTAAATTCTATGTGTTTATTATATTAATTTGTGTAGTTTCATCACCCGACTAGATTGCAAGTTTCTTGATGGCTTTCCATCTTGCATATGGTGTACAGTGTCCCGCGGATATTAAATGCTTATTGAATCTGAATTTCCATATAGAGAAAAATAACTCAAGAACATACTCTATGGAGGATGGAATCTTTCCCAAGTCCTACACAAACAGAAAGACAACAGTTTTTATTTGTAGAAAACTTTTGGAATTTACAAAGCCCTTTATATACATTCACATTTGTTTACTTCAATAACTCTGAGGTAATTAACCTAAGTTATTATTATACCTAAATAATCAGAGGTAAGTTCATTTGACTAGATTCACAGCTAGCAAGTGGCAAAGGTCAAAGTCAAGCCTTCTGACTAAGTTCAGTGGATTTAGTCACTAAAGTAGTAGAATATAATATTGCATCAGCATTCAAGGTGTCTAGGTGATCTTTGAGGAGTGCACTATGTCTCTACGGGAAGGAGCTAATAGACGGAAGGCCAATCAATGAAAACAGTGGGGCTTGACCTAACTCAAGGCAAATGGAAGTCTGAGAAGCAAAAGATGGCTGAAAATGGCAACAGGTCCCATCAACAATAACTGCAAACTAAATGATTTTCACACACACACACACACACACACACACACTCTCTCTCTCTCTCACTCTTTCTCTCTGAAGATTACAGCTAGTCCACATCCATACATATAAGAGTCTTCCTTAAACATGCAGACAACAGATAAAACTGAATTAAGGATGGGCTGAAACCAAAAGAAGACCAAATAATATTTTAAAATTTCAAGAACCAAAAGTTCTCCAGCTGAACTGAGTGAGAGGACTCAGAAAGGACCAAGAAAATGAGCAAAAAACAAAAACAAAAGCCTAAAAAGATGCCTTACCCCATTCTGAAAAATACTGAAAGGAAGCCCTGCCTTTCAAATAAAATAAAAAGTAGCTCTTAGGAAGGTTAAAACAGTTTAAAGTTGAATAACAGCCATTGACCCTCTGATAATCATTTAAATGCTTCTCTTATGGGCCAAAACTATAACAAAGTAAAGGCAGAAATCATTTTACAGAGAATAAAATAAAATAAGTCCCACATTTGACATGAGTCAAATATGACATCTAAATGCTACACTGGAAACCTGGGTTTTAGTTTAAGCAGATGGACACATTACTCTTTGTGTTTTGAACTATCTTTTGAGGATTAAGACAATCCCTCAGTAGTTCACATGTAGAGCTTTTTCAAGATCACACACATTTTTGCCAGTTTGGAAATTTTCACCAATCTTTTCCATATTCATGAGAATCAGATTCTCTGCTGCATATCAGCTTCTATAGCCCAAAGAAACACTGAGGAACATATTTCCAATCTTTATGCGAATGTTTACTTGCTCTTAGTATAATTTCCTTTAGGTTCTGGGTATGAGGGCAACTACTAGTATGTATTCTTACTCTCTCTGGGATTAATGGGCTGAAAAACAGAATAAATCTGGATTATAGTTACAATCTTTGAGTTGAGAGGGGGGAAAAACACACAGAAAAATATTACCTATCATAGAAAATGAATGAAAACCACCTACAGTTTTAAGAGCTTTAAAAATAAGTAATTTAGAGGTCAAGGGCCTTGAAAAATACACAACAACTAAGCACACAAATAAAGTTGACATCTTGAAAGGTATTTCTTAAGTAGTGATTCAGGACACACAAATGTATCATAAAGACATTACTGATGTATCATTGCAAGCCTGGCTTTCCTTGTAGATCTAGCTTTGGCTCATCAGTGCAGACTTTTCTTGTGCCTGAGTCTCTGCCTTTATTTCACTTTGTTGTTAAAGCCAAGTCCCGGGCACAGGGGCATTTGCAACTCCTGGTCTGAGTCCCTGAATCCCAAACAAATTGCCACTATTGATCGGTGTCTTCCTTTCATTATCTTTCACTCATGTTCTCCTCAAAGAGGAGATGCCTACCTAAACATATAGGAAACCCCATTCTCACAAAGGTGTTCACAATAAACTTACAAGCTGCAGGTAAAGCAAAGAAAGGTAAGAAATGTTCATCCAAAGTCTTTATGACGTCAGAGGTGAAATTACTGATCGTTTGTGCAGCATTAACTTTTGCTTCATACCAAAGAAAGGTGCCTACGGTTTGACTGGCAATTGACTTACAAGGAAAGTTTAAATTTTACTTGTATACTTCACTAATGTTGATCCTTCATAATTCTTTGACAG
>CM053593.1:113709566-113728404 GCA_028646575.1 Pseudocheirus occidentalis
GAGAGAGAGAGAGAGAGAGAGAGAGAGAGAGAGAGAGAGAGAGAGAGAGAGAGAGAAAGAAAGAAAATGTGTGTGTGTGTCCGTGTCCGTAGGGGTGTCGGAGTCACTCTCTCGGGCTGTTTCCTGATCGCCTCCGAGAAAAGGCTAGGAAAATGCATGCCCACACCTGGGACCTGGAGAAATTGGGGAGGATTTCTGAACGTGGAGAATGGCTGGAGTGCAGCAGGAGAGGCCGGACTATGACGGAGACTGGAGGGTAGTGGGGGGGGGGGGGAATGGGCCGGGAGAGTTTGGCGCCGGAGTGTCCGAGCTCCCTCAAGAACCAGAAGGGGGCCGGGGGCGCCCACGCCCGCCAAGGGCCAGGGACGTGGTCCGGACTGGGGTCGAGGCAGGGCCGAGGCGGACGCTCCAGGATGGGTCGGGTTCTATAGCAGCCTGGGCAGGGAGGAAGAAGGGGAGGGGAGGAATCCTTGGCGGGCCCTGTACAGACCCGCGGGGGTGGGAGGAAGGAGAGGTTTTCCAGGTTCGCGCCCGCGCCGCGGTGGGGGGGAGGGGCGGCAGGGGCCTGTACTCACCATGTCGTACACGTTGAGGACCACCAGCTGATTCGCCCCCATCCTCCTCCCAGCGCCCGCCGGGTCTCGCCGGAACGTGGGGGCCCTCCCGCCCCCCGCCCCGGTTCTCTCTCCCAGAGGAGCCCCGACGAAGGCCGCTGCTCCCCCCGCCGGCGCTTCGGGGAACGACACCCGGGGCAGGCCGCTGCTCCCCCCGCCGGCGCTTCGGGGAACGACACCCGGGGCAGGCTAGACGCTCAAAGGCAGGACCGCCACAGCATCTGGGGCCCGGGAAACGCACACAGGACGGGCGGAGACGGCGCCTCTCTCCGACTAGCAGCAGAAAGTGCTGCCCGGCCGGCTTCCGCTCCTCCGAAGGGGGGCAGCTCCTCCTCCCCGAGGCGGACACGTGGGGAGAGGCGGGGCCTCGACGAGGGGCGGCCGCCCAGCGTCCCCCTCGGAGGCGGGGCCCACCCGGCGCGGAAGAGGAGCCGGCCTGGGCTTTCGGGCCGCGGCCCCTTCGAGGCCTAAAATGGTGGCCACATCAGCGCCATCCTCCCTCCACCTTCGGGGAGGAGCTCGGCGAGAAGACTACAATTCCCGGCACGCAGCGCGGGCCACGCCAGTCCTCCCCTCCCCCTCCCAAGACTACAATTCCCAGAATGCAGTGCGGATATCTTTTCCCCGCCTCGCCTCAGCCTTCCAAATCTCCACGACTGCTACGACTATTACTACTACTGCTCCACCTTCCTCATCCTCCCCACTTCAGCGCAAGCGGAGTCTTTGCACCTTAATAAGATGACAACACCGTATTGCGGTGTTGCATGCTGGTTCCTGAAGTCTTTGTCCATTGCATCCCTCTGGCGGAGACACTGGGAAAAGTCTTGCCAGGAAGCCTGCATCTGGCAGGTGTAATAGGCAGAAATACAGGTATTCCTCAATCCTAAAGCAAGACTCACCCACCCCCAACCCTCAGATCAAAGTGAGAATAGAACCAAACCTCAGTGGTTGTAAATCTCTCCTTTTTGTGTGTGAATAGCGAAAATCTAAAATACAATGCAGCTACATACGAATGCATGCCTGTGTGCTGGTCCTCCTTACTTCCCCTCACCATATTCCGTTCTCCTTGCTTTCCCCTCTTCTCTCTCCTCTGGCCCTGACTGAAGCATTGGTCGATGCTTGATGCTCGTACTTCCCGTGCGGATTTGTGATGGCACCTTCTGTTTTATGAAAACTATCTTGGTATAATGGAGGAAAGACAAAAATAGAATCCTCTCTCTAGGAAAAGTCGAGGAATACAGAGGGCGCAAGGGGGAGAAAAAGAAAAAACATCCTCTACCAGGGGTCTTGTCTAGGTGGCAGATGTGTTTGGTTGGTTACAGCCAACTGTTTGTGAATACGGTGAAGGACAGCAATCCGGGCGAGTTCCTCCTTCTATGATATAGTTTATATCTGGGGACACAAGAAGAAATGGGAAGAAAAGTATGGATGGAGAAAAATAGATCTATTTCTATTGCAGGGCAAACAACCTAATATTTCTTTAGGTGGTGTTGTTTTTGTTTTTTACAGTCAACTCATATCAAACGATCTTCCAAAAACCAAGAGGATCCACAAGTTTCTTAAGTTTCTTTGGTATTGTTGGTTTTTTCTTGGTGTGTGAATGTAATTGGATAGATTTATCCCTCATTCCTCCTACTCATTCCCATTATGTGATCAAATGAAAAGATAATCTTCCAGATTTTAAGTCCTGTAGGGTACTGATGTATGTATATATCTATTATACAGTAAATTCCATGATGCTAGAGACCATTTTATTCAAATCCAGGGTCTCTCAGCTCTTGCCATATATTTTGTAGAAGGCAAATATTAAATATCGGTTGAATGAATGAATGACCCAGAGGTCAAGTGGAGGATGCTAGTTGACAGCCATCCTTGGCACATTTTAATTGCAAAATGTACCTGCAACAACTATGATTAAAAAACTTGGCCACGGATGAGCATTTAAAGGACATAATTCAGAAATTGTACCAATACTATGCATTTTAAAGCTGGAAGGTAACTATTATTAGATTATCTAGTTCTGCTCCCTTATAGTAAAGGAAACTGAGATCCAGAGCAACTAAGTGACAGGCCCAAGGCCACAGAGTTTGTTAGTGGTAAAGTGAGGACTAGAATTGAGGTCTCCAAGCTGTTGGTTCAGTGATCTATCTCCTGCCTATAATACTATCACTTTGTTGCTTGGTATGTAGAAACTTTTAAATGTTTACCTCTCCTATTGTTTAGCAAGGCAGAGGTCTGGCCCAACTTTGTACAGTAGCCAGAAAGAGGTCTATAGTAGTAACTATCATTTATGTAGCCTTATTGTGTGCTCAGCAGTTAACAATGATTATATCATTTGATCCTCACAACAACCTGGGAGAGAGAGGGGTGCTTGGGAGGTCATATTTGTACTCTATTCTTCCTGACTCCCAGGCCTGGTGCTCCATTATCCACTGCTGTGCCACAGTTCTGCCGCTTTCAAGCTAGCAAGGTCTGGGGTAGCAGAGGCTGGGCAAGTCTTCCTCTAAGACCAGTTAAAGGTTAGAATTAAATTTCTTGGCCACTCCTCAAATAGTTATACAAGTACAAATGTGGGTTTGGAAGCAGAGCCATTTCTCTGATTGCTCTTAATACTGAGGTTAGTTCCTACTTTATTTCTACCAGCTTAGACCCTTCCCACAAAATACTAGTTAAACCAATGGTTCTCAACCTTCCTAATGCTGCGACCCTTTAATACTCATATATCTGCATGTGGGCGGACCTGGCCTGGAGACATATAGAGGAGCAGTGTCTTCGTTCCTTAGACCATTGGAAATGTGCGTTTTCCAATAGTCTTAGGTGAGCCCTGTGACCCCTGTGAAAGGGTCATTCGACTCCCAAAGGGGTCATGACCACAGGTTGAGAATCGCTGAGTTAAACTTTAAAAGACCATCAGAAATAGCAATAGTGATTAAACCCATTTAAGCAGAACAACAAACAGGATTTGGAAAAGTTCTAAAGATCAGACTGCATTGAAGAATATATAGGAGCAAATGAACGTTTAGTTAGGAGCAAAATAAGAGTTAAGCTCAAACCTAGGGTGAAAAAAGGATGAAGCCCAGGGAGATCCTCCCCCAGCACTCTGTATTACTACAGGCTCTGTATATCAACATTATAGGGTTGGATCCAGTAGTGTGCTAGTGTTTAATATCTAACTGGTTCTCCTTCATCCTAAAACAACATACTTTTAAATTTAATCTGCCTTGTTAGCATTTTCTTCATCACTTTTTTAAGTCTTGCCAATTCACAAAGCCCAACAAAGCAATAAACCAAGTCCTGACAATCGCATTTGCTGATTTCCAAGATGTAAATGCTCACCTGAAAACGGAACAATTGGCCCTTGAGTTGGAGCTCTCTCTAGTATACTTCAAGCTGGCTCCTACATATATGTAAGCCATATATATATGAGGCTCTGAGGGTTTCAGTCTTCTATCCAAAAGTCTTTCTCCACTATCTCCTAGTAATTCTGTTCTTTCCATAATTCCCAAAGAGTGTTTTTGGAAGTAAGTCCTCTGTGTAGGTATGTAACATCATGCTCAGTAGTCTTATACCTGATAGGGAGTTTTATCTCCTCATCCTTTGCACATGCAACCCAGGAGAGTATAACTCTATATACATGACTGTTTTTGTATAAATGAAACAGATGAAACTTCGTTGGGATTGTTTTTGTGTTAATGTGAAAAAAGGTAGCCAGATTTAAAAAATAATCTTTATCATAACATTTAAAAATAATATTTAAAACATAGATATTACATCTAAAATATAAAATAACTTTTAAAAATAGCATCAGTTACTCAACCATCAAATATTTATTAAGTACCTACAATGCTCCAGGCAACATGCTAAGCACTGGGGATAGAAGTCCAAAGAATGAAACAATCCCTACTTGCAATGAACTTAACATTATAATGGGAGAGACATGTATATATGAAAATACCTGTAAATACATGAATATAAAATTTATAAATATGAAGCAATCATATACAAAGTAGTTAAACATAGGCTATGTAAAGACTCAGTTCGCATGTGTGGGTTTTTGATGAGGTGCTCTACCTACCGTTGTGATTTAGTCCTGATTTAGTCCTTCATTCCACAGATGAAGAAGATGAGGCCCAGGGAAGCAAAACGCTTTGTCCAGGGTCACATAGCTGGGACACAGCAGAGTCAGAGCTTGAAATGAGTTCTCTAGTCTCCAAATCCAATATTCTTGTTGCCATACTTGTCTTCCTTGCCCTAAATAATGTCTAAATTCTTGTGCCTCAAGTCAAGTCTTTCCACATCCTGGCTCAAACTTACCTTTCCAATTTTTTCTCATATCTGCTTTCCCTCATATATTTTACTTTTTAGCTAACTGTACTATTTACCATTCACTGGTGAACATATTCTAAAGTTTTCAACTTTAGTCCTGTTATTCATTCTTCCCTATGGATGTGATATCCTTCTCACCGTCTCTGTTCTGCTGAAACCCTACTCTTCCCTTCAAGGCTCAGCTTCCATGTCATCACCTTCTGCATGAAATCTTTTCAACCTCCCTTTCTCTTCTACCCCCCCTCCCCACCCCAAGAGTCTTGCACATACCATAGAAGTAATCCCTACATCTTCCTTAAACAAGCACTCTCTCTCTTAAGCACTTTAGCACATTCTAATTTGTATTATATTTATTTCTGTACTTGTCTTATCCTCCCTACTAAACAGTAAACCCTCTTGAGGTAGGGACCATGACATTAATCTATGAACATCTCCCTTTGTTGTTCTTGTTTTTGTTCAGTTGTTCAGTTATGTCTGACTCTTCAGGACCCCATGGACCTTAGCACGCCAGGCCCTTCTTTCTGCTGCTATCTCCTGAAGTCTGTTCAAGCTCATGTTAGTTGCTTCCATAACACTATCTATCCATCTCATCCCCTGCTGATCCCTTTTCCTTTTTCCTTCCATCTTTCCCAATATCAGGGTCTTTTCCAATGAGTCCCATCATTATGTGGCCAAAGTATTTCCACTTCAGCTTCAGCATTTGACCTTGCAGTGAATAGTCTGAATTCATTTCCTTAAGTATTGACTGACTTAATCTTGCTGTCTAAGGAACTCTCAAAAATCTTCTTTAGTACCACAATTTGAAAGCATCAGTTCTGTGACTCTCAACTTTCCTTATAGTCCAACTCTCGCAACCATGCATTGCTACTGGAAAAACCATAGCTTTGACTATATGGACCTTTGGTAGCAAGATGATATTTCTGCTTTTGTATGCTGTCCAGATTTGCCATAGCTTTCCTTTTAAGGAGCAAGCATCTTTTAATTTCATGGCTGCAGTTGCTGTCTAAAGGGATCTTTGAGCCCAAAAATATAAAATCTGACATAGCTTTCATTTCTTCTCTTTCTATTTGCCAGGAATTGATGAGATCAGTTGCCAAGAACTTAAGATTTCCCCCCCCCCCAGAATTTATTTACTTATTTTTAGTTTTCAACATTCATTTCTGTAAGATTTTGAGTTACAAATTTTCTCCCCATCTCTCCCCTACACCCTACCCTAAGATGGCAAGCACACTGATTACTCTTTCCCCCAGTCTGCCCTCTCATCTATCCCTGATCTCTCCCCTTCTACCTTTACCCTCTACTTTGTTGTAGGGCAAGATGGATTTCTATGCCACATTGCCTGTATATCTTATTTTCTGGTTGAATGTAGAAAGAGTTTTTTTTAACATTTGCTTTTAAAACTTTGAGTTCCAGATTCTCTCCCTTCTTATCTCCTCACCTACCCTGATTGGGAAGATAAGCAATTCAATATGGGTTATACATGTGTAGTTATGCAAAACATTTCCATAGTAGTCATGTTATGGAAGACTATATTTCCCTCCATCCTGTCTCACCCCCCCATTCTATTTTCTCCTTTGACCCTGTTCCTTTTTAAAAGTGTTTGCTTCTGACTATTCTTTCCCCCAATCTGCCCTCCCTTCTATCATCTGCCCCTTTTATCCCCTTCTCCCCTACTTTCTTATAGGGCAAGATACCCAGTTGAGTGTGTGTGTTATTCCTTCCTTAAGTC
The DNA here is from genome assembly GCA_028646575.1 of Pseudocheirus occidentalis. NCBI lineage: Eukaryota > Metazoa > Chordata > Mammalia > Diprotodontia > Pseudocheiridae > Pseudocheirus > Pseudocheirus occidentalis. Next base: position 113,716,236 of record CM053593.1, read on the forward strand.
AAATCCAATGACAGTAAGGTTGACTCATTCCCTTTCACATCCCTGCCCTTCCCCTCTATTGTCTTGCTTCTTTTATGTGAGATAATTTACCCTATTTTATCTCTCCCTTTCTCCTTCTCCCAATATATTCCTCTCTCACTGCTTAATTTTAGTTTTGTGTTATCATCCTTTCATATTCAACTCAACCTGTGTAACAATAATGCAATATTCACAACACCCATGACGGTTATGAATATGCTGGTATAGTTGTGAATCACAAAATGTAGCAAACTCTCCACATGGAGGGCAGAACCAAAGCCTTTATTCAAATACCAGAAACCAGAACCAGAAAGGCAATGTCATTACAGTGGTCACAGAGTTGATACACATGGTTAATGCAGTGAACACCCACATTCCCAGGCCTTCACAATAGAACAGGCTCCCTCAAGCAGGGATCCTTCTCTCACTCATGCTATCTCCTCAGCCTGGTTCTTGGAAGTTCTTGGCAAAAGTGGCAGAAGGAGGGTCTCAACAAAAAGTTTCCAGAAGAAGGGTCTTGGCAAAAGTTGCAGCCTCCAGGTGCTCACTGGGAGAAAAATCTGACTGTCCTGCTGGTTCTCTTCCTATACAGTATAGCTATAGGCTATACCTCCTTGTTCTTCCTCTTCCTGTTAATATGTTAACTACTCCCAAGGTGTTAACTCTTCTGTGCTAATTAAATAGCTTAAACAAGGTGTTAACTCAAAACAAGGTGCTAAGTGCCTACTTACTTGCCAATACAAAGGGGCATGGAAGATCTTCAGATTCCATTAACATTACACCCTGTCTGTACATAGATAGCTCTCTGTCTATGTATACATATGCACACATATATGCACATACATATATACACACATACACCCACCTATACATACATACATACACACACACACATATATATATATAATATTCCCTTCAACTATCTTCATACTGAGAAAAATGTCATGAGTTACAAATATTATTTTTCCATGTAGGAATATAAGCAGTTCAACTTTAATAAGTTCCTTATGATTTTTCTGTCCTGTGTACCTTTTCATGTTTCACTTGATTCTTATATTTGAAAGTAAAATTTTCTTTTCAGCTCTTGTCTTTTCATCAGGAGTGCTTGAAAGTTCTTCATTCCATTGAATGTCCAGCATACCATCTCCTTCACGCTGGAACTTGACAGCTCCAACACCGGGGCCATCAGAGAACACTCTGAGACTAGGTTAGAGAGCGATGTTCCATAGTTTTGCATACTAGGACAACTCACATAGATGATCCACTAATAAACAGGCCAGGTCCGGGGTTTTTTTGGGGTACAGTGGGGTCTACTTCCTGTGTATATGATAACTTTCCATCACAGATGTCACAGATTGGGGAGTAACAGAAGATGGACTAGAAGACCATGGCTGTGACAGTTTCCAGCACGGCAATTTCTGGGCACAGGAAATTTTACACTGGAAAATTCTAGCAAAAGGAAGTGGCAATAGACAGGAGGAAGGGAGTGAGTATGAGATATCTCATTGTAAGAAAGACTAGATTCATAAAACCAAAGAGGTCTTTTGAAGGACCATCTAAGCTATTTTAAATAATATAAATTTTATGTAAGTTATATATTGAGGCCAGCCCACATACCTTCATATAGTTTTGTATTCAGAATAATGGGCACCAGGAATTTGCCAATAGGGCCTCACTGTTAGGTCTCTGATACCTCACGTGAGGTGGAGACTCCTAAAGAGGGTCGTTGATACTTCACTGTGAGATGTGTGGGTTGGACCGACCCTCAGCTAACAGGAGTGCACGTGATCGCCTGGGGTAGAATGTAAGGACTGTGCCTGTCTGCTAAAAGCAGGATTGCGCATGTCGGAGGAAGGCATACATGGAAAAGGACGTATGACCTCTCCACCTTTGGGGTGGTGCACGATTGGCTCACTGTGACGAGGGCACAACCAGGGGAGGGGCCCCAAGGGGCCCTGGAGGTGGAGCAAGATAAGGAGAGGAGAGGGAAGGAGAAAAAAAGCAGATCCAGCCACACCAGGGAAAGAGAATGTACTCTCAATAAAAGCTAGAAGCAAGTCCTGCATCCAGAGTCTTCTGTACAGCTGTTTCTCCCAGAGTAAGTGGGAGCCGGGGACGCCCGAGGCCTGTTGAGGTGGGTATAGGTAAGTCCTATACATCCTGACCCAAAAAGATAACCCTTATCAAAGTAAAAACCTGCAGCTGCAGCAATAGCTACCCACAGCCAAAAAGATAACCCGTTTCACCTCACTATTAGTGAAACCTATGATATCATATGAAACTCAAGAGTTCTTAGCCTTGAAGTAGGCCATCACTAAAAAGTCTTGAAACATTGTGTAGAACTTGATTTCAGGTATAAACAGAAAACCACATGTGGACCTGCTAATTTGGATACTACTAGCTTACAAATTTGGATACCACTAGCTCTGGCCAACTATGAGTTCAGTGTAGTGACCATAAAGAACCAACATTGATGTGAATACCTTATCCTGTAAGCACTACACATCTAAGAAAGGGTCCTCCCCATAGAGGAAGTAAGGAGATCTGTGACATAGAGGACACAGAATTTCTAACAGTAGAAAACTTGGCCATGAATTTTAAGACTTTCTTCAGAGCAAATACCAATGATGAAATTAAATTTTGTAACTTTGATCAAAACCCTTTTCCTCAGATAACTGCAGGCAAATCTAGCTACTGGATAAAACTACGAAGAGTTGATTGAAAGAGTGGTGGAAGTGGGAGCTCCCCCATGGAGTCCTATATTAGACTATACCTGTTCCTAGAAAAGCTATGAGAAAGCAGATATTGGTATCTCAAATGATCAAACCCATTGATTCACGATGATGAAAGTCTTCAGTGATAACTTTGAATATCTGGACCATGAGAACTGATCAATCAATCACCAGAGAAGCATTTTCTTAGCATGTACTACAGTGTTAGGTAGGCTCTGTGTTAGGTATTGGGGATTCAAAGATAAACAGGAAATGTCCTTTGCTCTCTAGGTGTTTGCCTTCTATCAAGAGAAAACTCTGAAACAGGAGTACATTTTCTACTTGCCACAGATGGAAATAGATATAATATCTGCTATACCTAATGTGTTCAAAAGTATGTGTTACTGTCTTGAGCGTAAATAACAAGCCTTGAGAGTTGATGTACATAGATTTCTTATATCTAGAAAGGAATAAAAAGACAAATAATCACCATGCCAGGTGATGGACTACTTTAACTATTATGAAAAGGCCTACCCAACCAGGAACCAGACTATATCCAGTCAAATGAAGAGGGCAATGAATAGACAACTATGTACTTTAGTAAGATAATTTTTTCTTTATGATCACAATTTCCTTCAGACAGCTAGTCACATTATTAGCTAGAGATTGCAGATCTGGTAATTAACTGGTTAGTGATAAGAGAATTTCTGGATCAGCTTTATTATTCCTATTTACATAAGCTGAGATATCAAGATTGCCCTGATGCTGTCTGGTTAATTCCTGCTCTATGGTCTGCAAATACTGGTTAAATCCTCTTATATTTTTTGATCTAAAGTCAGGGTGTTGGGAAGCTGCGGCGTTGAGGTTGCACATAGCCCCGTAGGTCCTCAAGTGTAGCCCTCTTTAATGAATTCAGACTTCACAGAACAAATGGGGAGTCTGTGAAGTTTGAATTCAGTCAAAGGAGTATACTTGAAGACCTAGAGGGCCATGTGTGGCCTCAAGGTCGCAGCTTCTCTACACCCTTGATCTAGAGGGTGCCCAGTGTGGCAGCCACACCAATCTCTCTGAATAGTATGGTGCTGTGATTCAGTAGTCAAAAGCAAGGCCTGGGCTGAGAAACTCAGGGGTCTTAACAGGAGGATCTACTCTCCACCTCATTTTTTCTGGGTGAATACCCAGATGAGGACTATGTAGTTCACCTCATTTTCCTACAGACAAATAAGCAAGTGACTCATCTATCTGTCATTTGTCATTACTGTATTGATTTGGCCACTTTCCCTCATGGGTAGTCCTGGTTGGGTCTGGTTAAAAATTGGAATAAAACTTTGCTTTGAATAGTCAGTAATCAATTGTAGGATCCCTTATGGTCTGGTCTGGTTAAAGAATACAGATCTCACCTAAATTCTACATTGGGGGGAGGTCAGAAATAATTTTTTTGTGGGCTCTCAGGTTAACTTTGTCTGAGTGTCTGTCATTTGAAATTACTCCATTGTCTTGATTATTGAGTAGTACTGATCTAGTCTGATCAAAATCTAACATAAAATACCCACTCTGCCTTGAGTGGTCAGTGATCTGATAATTCTGGTTTGTGGCAATTGCTTGTGGATTTGGAAGTTAACTTATTACTGGTGGAATCTGCTCCTGAAATGGGAACTCAAGTCTGGTTAAACTGAGAAAAAGTAGCCAAATTATCTCTGATTGATGCTGACCTCACCTTACTGTAAAATACGAATTCCCTTGGTTAAACTTTTTAAGGTAAATTAGATTTCTGTATCTAACTGATTATAGTATTCCTTCTTTGAACCAATTCTGATGAGAATAAGGCTCAAACAATGCTCATCTCCTTTCCTCCCTTCTTTCTCTCTACTGTAATAGGTTTTTGTGCATTTTCATGTGATGTAATTTACCCTTGTTTGCCTCCTCCTTTCCTTTTCTCCCCATACAATCCCTTTTCTCCCACTTAATTTTTTCCTGGAGTGATATTTTCTGGATTTTCAGAGGGGAATAAGGGAGGGTGAGAGTGACTTACTTTTTACTCTGTCATCTTGACTCCCAGAAGCCAGGTGTATTTCCAAATAGCAACAAAGTTTAGAGAAGCTGTATTGTTGTATCCTTGTTGCATATTTTTTTTTGCAATGCTAAGGCATTTGTTAAATGTTCAATGACTTCAGGAGTTCTGCTTTTCATGCCTACATTAAACCCAAGCTAAGACAGTACTGGTAGTATTGCTGCCTCTTTTTGTTCAGAGTATTATTAAACATTTACCGACAAACCATTGCACATGTGTCTGATACAAATGCAGCAAAAGCAACTCACAACTCATATGAAGCTGCCCTTGGATGCAGTGTCTCTGCTGGTCAAGGTGCTCATCTGGGTTCTCAGGGTCTGCTTCTCTCTGTATCAGGCTCTTTTCCTTGCTGCCACGGGTTCTCCACTGGACATAGTAAGGCAGTCACTCAAAGAAGACCCATCCCCTCGGTTAAACTATTTAGTGGAGATACATTTTTAGTAGTTATTGTCCTTCATTTTTGAAGAGGTCCAAAATGATATCACTAAGTTGGGGTCAAGGTACTCTGTGTCTGATTATGGCTGATCAGACCAATACAAGCTTGAAAGGCTCTATCACAGATTGGACAGAAGTAGTCCTATGGACATTTGGAGTGGAGATGTCTCTAAATTTGCACATCTCCCTTTTCCTTTGAGCTACTGTAGTTCTGTTTTGTGCTTAGAGTATAGCACCTTCTTTGATGTGAGCATGCCATGCTGGGTGGTCCTGTGTCAGTGTCTCCCATATCTTGCAATCAGTTCCAAAGTTTCTAGTACCTGCAGGAAAAAGACCAAGGATTTTTTCCCCCTCATCCCTGTGTTCCATATAAGCCATGAAATTAAAGGAAGATTTCTGCTTCACAGAAATTAACTTAAAGGAAATGTTTACACCACATCAATTATTCATAAAAATGTGATTTGAAAATGCTAGCGGGTTTTTGAAGGGGACCTTTTGTTGCTAATTTGCAATGGGGAGATTCAGTGAAAAAAAAGGAAAAAGATTCTGAAAATAGATTTGAGATATGATTGGGAAATAGAAGAATGTGATGGATTGAGGAAGTACATAGTGTAACTAAAGGACTTAATAAATTGATAGAGTTTTAATCAAAGTCCATAAGAAGAAAGAAAGTTTGAGAAAGTTTTGGATCTCATTGAGATCTGAAAAGAATAGGAAGATTTCTATTCTGTAAATTTGTGAAGACAATATGGGGATATACTTGTCAATTAATTTTGAGATGTTTCATGATCTCTGAGTTTTATTTCTGCTATTTAGATAGTGTTGTTGATATAGGAAAATAAATGGAATTGTAGCATGATTTCAGTTTGGCAGAATTTTATTGAGTTACAACATTTACCAAGTTAAGAATTTAGAAATTAATTTGCAACATGGAATTATTTGAGTATAGCTTACTAGAATTCTGTCCTTGAAGGACTAATAGAAGAGTATATTTGTATCTTTAAGGGAGGAATATAAAATCATGACTTCATTACTGTGTAATAAAAATAAATGAAATTCCCTTGTTTTAGAATGTAGCCCCATAGTTTGACTATGTAGCACATACTTCAGTTTTTAATTTAAAGTATAAAGTATAATCTTATCTGATAAAGAAGGTTCTGTTTCCTCTGGTCTTGAGTAAATGACTAAGACACATTTTTTTTTGCAATAATTTAAGTACCCTCTTTTTGTTTTAATACCTTTCTTCTCCTGTCCCACATGTCCTTTCTACATACCTACTTTGTAAGAAGCTGTTGCTCTTGTTGGCTCCAGAGGGCAGAATATAGGTATGTCATCAGTGAAATTGACATGTGTCCATCACCTACTGATGTACTTTAGGGCAAATAAATTGTAAATTTACCTCTCCATATCCTGTGCTCTAGATGTAGAGCTGGAAGGGGGTCTCACAGTCTATCTAGATTAACCCTATCCTTTTACAGATGGGGAAACTGAGACTCAGGAAGGTTAGCTGCCTTTGACTTGTCCAGGGTCAACACAGATAGTAAGAGTCAGAGGTGGGACTCAAAGCCAGATCCTCTGTCTACAGTCAGTTCTCTTTTCATTGTATTACTTTGCTTCCTTATCATATGATATGAACTTGAAATCCTTACCATCCTGGTTACCTTCCATATCTTCTCTATCTTATTAATAAAGTTTTTCTTAAAATGTATTAGAACTGAATATAGTACAGTACTCTAAATATGTTCTAATCAGGTCTAATCAAATCCCAACACAGCAAGGACTCTCATTTCTCTCTCTGGTCCTGGACACCATACCTTTCTTAATGTATCCTGAATTTGCATTAGCTTTTCTTGTCTGCCATGTCACACTGTTGATTTATGTTAGGCATGCCATCCCATTAGGTATTTCAGTATATACCACTTCTATATTTGTGATTATTTGAACCAAATTTTAAGACTTTGCATTTATGTTTATTATATTTTATTCCATTAATTTAGCGCAGTGTTCAAACTTATCAAGATCTTGTAACCTGATGTTCTCATTCTATGTGTTAATTATTTCTGTCAGTTTTGTGTCATCTGCAAATTTGATAAGTATGGCATCTATTCCTTTATCCAAGTCATTGATAAAAGTGTTAACTAGCACAAGGACAAGCATAGAGCTTTAGGGAACCATGAAGGAGATCTTCCTCACAGATACCAAACCATGATTACCTTTTGGATCCACTCATTCAGTTAACAGATAAAGGTGGCTGAAGATAATTTTTTTCTGGCTGGGGCATTCTCTAGACCAGTGGTTCTCAACCTTCCTAATGCTGCGACCCTTTAATACAGTTCTTCATGTTGTGGTGACCCCCAACCATAAAATTATTTTCGTTGCTACTTCAAAACTGTAAGTTTGCTACTGTTATGAATCATAATGTAAATATCTGACATGCAGGATATATTTTCATTGTTATAAATTGAACATAATTAAAGCATAATGATTAATCACAAAAACAATATGTAATTATATATTGTGAAATATTTATTACTAATTGCAAATAAGTGAAATTTTGTCTTGAAGCATGGTGTAGCTTGGGTAACAGTCTTAATATAACAACAGTAAACTACATTGCTACATTTTGCAACAGTATGTGTAAAAAGGCTGAGATTGCTTCTTTCTCACCAGATCAGAAATTCTCATGGCAGTCTTTGGAAGAGCACAACGAAGATCATCTTCCACAAGTCTACTTCTGTATTTAGACTTGATAACCAACAAGCTGGAAAACCCTGTTTAACAAAGATGTGTTGTTGGAAATGGAAGAAGAAGGTGCAACACAGTCTCAGACAGAACAGGATATGACTGCAAACACTTGATCCAGAATTTTGTAACTGGCATTAGAGAAATTAGTTCTCGCTGCATGGCTGTTATTAAGTGCAATGAACTCCTCCTGTGCTATCTCAGGAACATCTTCAACTCTGACTGTGAGCAGGCTTCTGGCAAGTGCAAATGGTATCAGGTAGATTTGGAAAGTATGATGAAATTTTGTCTGCAAGCATGTGCAAAGTATTCTTGCACAGAAATTCTCATCGTAGTCCTTGTCTGGTTCAATGTCATGTTCCTCAAAGAAAGCAGAGAAGGTAGGTAACATGGAAATTATATTTTCATCCAATTTTTTTTTTTTGCCAAAGCTGAAGTTTCATTTGGAATGATTGGATCTTTTCAGAAGAATTGAGGCATGTTGCATTTGGTCCTTGTAGTGATCAACTTAACTCATTCAAGATGGCAAAAATGTCAACCAAGTAAGTTGTTTTTTGCAGTTCACTTTTACTGCTGAAAAGTGCTTCAAATTACGGTCTTGCTTTCCGATTAAAAAACATTTTGAAATCATCACGAAGCTCAAAAACACGTTTTAAAACTTTTCCTCTCAACAACCATCTCACTTCAGCGTGAAATGGCAGAGTTTGGCACATCCAACTTGTTGCACAGTTATGAAAACAGTCCACTGTTCAAAGTGCTTGCCTTTATGAAATTGACAGAACTTATGATGCTTTTCATTACTTTTTGTTAACGCTTGTGGCAGCATCTTCATTGCTAATATTTGCTGATGAATCATACAGTGAGTTCCGATGACTTTTGGTGACTCATTCAGTACCAAACATTGAAATCCATATTGACATCCTAGCATAGCTGGAACACCATCTGTGCAAACACCACAAACCTTTTCCCAAGAGATCTTATGCTCTTTCAGAAATGAATCAACTGTGTCAAATACATCACATGCAGTAGTTGTTGTTTCAAGAGGTTTGCAAAAAAGAAACTCATCTTTAAAGTCACCATCATTAACACCCCTCATGTAAAACAGTAACTGTGAACAGTTTGCAATGTCTGTAGATTCATCAAGCTGGATACTAAATATTGGAAGTGAAGCAGATTTAATTTCCTGGATTACCTGATCAAGAATATCAGCAGACATGTCATCTATTCTTGTGCGGACAGTGTTGTCAGATAAGGAAACTGCACTCAATTTCGTAACAAATTCGTCTCTGATCATAACTTGAACAATGTCTTTGGCCACTGGCAGCAGTAAATCCTCAGCAATGGTGTGAGGTTTCATAGCTCTGGTGATTCTGAGTGCCACCAAATATGAAGCTTCAACGGCTGCTACGTTTTGTTTGCGGTACTTGCCACAAGTCTGGTTTTCTATCAGCTTTGCTTCTAAAATAGTTGGTATGCTTGCCGGCAAAGCTCGGATACTTGCTATCAAAATGGCATTTTAGTTTGTTTGGCTTCATAGATTTGGCTGGTAGAACTTCACAACAAATAACACATTGTGGTTTCTCAATTCCTGTTGTAATTATTGAAGTAAGACCATTCTGTAAAAAATCCTCACTATATTTTCTTTCCTTAACTTTCTTCTCTACACGATCCATTGTCATGGAATGGTTTGCTAATGAAAATAATATATAATAATAGCTTTAATAATACAAAAGATAATACATGGCATAATTCAGTCAATATAGTTCATTAAAGTTTCCTATGATTTACTGTTCTCTGTTGTTTTTTTACATACCTGTTACTATCACAAGGGGGCAGTATTCACATCAATCACAGCTGAATATAAAAAGACTGATCAGCATCCATATTAAGTTCCCATGGTATAGATATATTTTTTTGCAGTAGTTGATGATTTTACAATACATAATTTTATATTTGTCCAGTAATTATAATTAATGAAGTGTTGTTTTACCTCCAATACTGCTGCTTTCAGCACAACAGTTGCTCTCAGCACAGCAGCTGCTCTCTACACATGTGTGACTGGTCCGCATAAGTACATTATGGCACCAACCCTGTCACATACACCTGTATTTGTACGGGGTGTATGTGATGGGGTTGCCATGATGATGTCATCACACTGGGTACTCATATGTGGGCATGTGGGCAGACCTGCCTGGAGACAGATAGAGGAGTGGTGTCTTGGTTCCTAAGACCATCGGAAATATGTGTTTTCCAATGGTCTTAGGTGACGCCTGTGAAAGGGTCATTCAATCCCCAAAAGGGGTCGCAACCCACAGATTGAGAACCACTACTCTAGACTCTTTCTCTCCCTCTCTCTCCCTCTTTACCTCTCTCTCTCTCTCTCTCTCTCTCTCTCTCTCTCTCTCTCTCTCTCTCTCTCTATGTCTTTCCCTCTCTCTCCCTTTAATGTCTATTGATTTGCATATGGTAAGTTTTCTTAGGAAACTACAGTAGTCCTCGCTGATTTTTGTTCTTTTATTCATTTCTCTTTTACTCTCTACAGAATGTTTAAAAAGGTCAGACTGGAGTTTTAATTGCATACCATATCTACTCATTTTTATATTTTCTTCTAGTTTGGTATTGATTTTGATCTTTGCTTTAATAAGTTGGTGATGTGTCTTTACATAGACAGCTGATATAGATATAAATACCTACCATATTAGTAACTAATCATTTCCTGCCTATTAAAATGTAATCATTTTCACTTTTTTGTAATGTCATTTAGTGTTTACCATGTCCAGTATATGCTGACTCTTTTCTCCAAAAAAGTAATCCTATATATAGATGTAAAATTTCTGTATAGTCTATAAGCCTTTTATCACTTCTTACTCTTGAACTACATTTTGCAACCTATTTGGTTGCCATTCTTCCCTATGCCCACCTTCATATTAAAGTCACCAAGCAGTAAAGTTTATGTTGATTTGATCTGGAGTGTTTAAATGAACTATTTGTAGAATTTCACCACTACTTTGTACTCTGCAACAAATATTGGCATGTTAGGTGCAATTATTTTTACTAGTGGTCTTAAAATATTTACTGTGAGTACTTCAACACAAAATGACCAAATATCTCATGAAATATTGTTTCTTGTTGCCTTTGATATTCAAAGGGTCAAACCAGATTCTGCTAACTCCTTTACATGTTTCTCCAAGGAAAACCTGTGAGCCTACCTTCTGTTTAGCTGCAACTTCTCCCCTCAACCCACTCCAACTTTAATGTTTAGTGATATCAAGATGGATATGATTTAGTTTCTCAGCTAGTATTCTACTCATTAGTCATTGGATGAGCTAGTCAGTCAAACTTTTACTAAATGTTAAATATGAGGCCAGATGCTGTGCTAAGTGGGGAAGGATTGAGGAAAGGGTGGGTAGGGGTATATAAAGAAAAAGAAAAAAAATTTCTATTCTCAAGCAGCTCACTTTCTAATTGGAAAAGCAATATGCAAACAACCATGTATATATAAAATATATATAATGGAAATGGAAATGTAATCTCACAGGGAAGGGACTAGTGGAAGGGGTGAGGACTGGGAAAGGTCTCCTATGGAAGGAGGATTTCCAATTGAGTTTTAAAGGAATCTAGGGAAGCTAGGAGATGGGAAGTGATGAGGTCTCAGGGTCAGTTAGTAAAAAGGCTGTTGGAAGAATGAGAAAAAGTGAAAAGGTCAATATGGAGGGATCAAAGAGTGAATAGAGGATAGTGAAATGTAAAAAGATTAGAAAGGCAAGAAGGGTCCAAGTTGTGAAAATGTGACAAAATTTTATTAAAAGTTTCACAGCACAATACAAATATCTAAGTTAGTGTTCACAATCTGAAAACAGTGTGATGATGCTTATCAGATTCTGTTTCCTTCTTTCATTTCCCTGTTACCTCCATTGCAAAAGTGGGAGGGGTGCTGTATGGAACTGGGGACTGTGTTGTATTTTTCTTTGTTTCTTGGATTTTTGTGGCCAAAGAATTCATTACCAAGTGGCAGACCTACTGTAAAGCCAATCAGCAGTAGATTCCTGAGAGAATGCTACTGTGAACAGCTTTTAAGATTTGGATTACACAGTATTACTGAACACTCTGTTTATTCCATTACAGATCTTTATTCAGTACAATGTTCAGTTTCAGCAGTTCACAATATTATATACAATCTTCAGAACAAGGA
>CM053593.1:113728904-113765732 GCA_028646575.1 Pseudocheirus occidentalis
AACACCAATAAAACTCTAGAATCCTTTTTTATGGATAAAAAGGGTCAAAGCATGGAAGGGGAGGAAGAGAGCCCAGAAACCAGAACTCCCACACCAAATGCTTCCAAGACAATTGAAGAATGCCTAGAAGCTATACATCAGCTAATAATTACAGTAGTGTGCAGGATATGATTTTAGAGCTTAGAGAAAGGTGAGTGAGACCCTGTAACCCAGTCTCCTCATTTGATAGGTCCAAATGAATTAAGATTCTTGTCTAAGGTCACACAGGTAGTAGGAGGATGGGAGCTAAAACCCAAGTCAACTGATTTTCATGACAATGCCCTGGCTATGGAGGCAGTGTGGTACATGGGCAGTGCTGGCTGTGAAGTCCAGGATCTGGGGTTGAGGCTTGGGGGTGCTTCTTACTAACTGTGTGACCTTGGTTGAGACGCTCACTTTTTACCTCTTTGCTTCAGTTTCTTCACATATAAAATGTGGGATAATCATAATTGCTCAACTTCCTTCTCATGGAGGTTCTAAAAGGAAAGTAATCAGTAAACCTAAAATTATACTTTGTCACTGTAAAGAAGTATTAGTTCATTCATTCAGTTATTCAACAAACATTTAATAAATGACTACTATGTGCCCTGTACATCTGCTAAAATTATCTTTAAGCACATAGTAGGTAGGGTGCTAGAATTGGAGTCAGGACTGAGGTTCAACTTCTGCCCTCAGCTGTGTGACTCTGAGAAAGACAACTTAACTTTTCTGGGCTTCAGGCTCCTCATCTATAAAATAAGAAGTGGTGGACTCAGCGGCTTTTTAAGGTTCCGAACTTCTATATGTAATATTAATTGGATAGAAGACCTTCCCTGCCCATTGATAGGCCTCACATGGAGCCCATTAAGGGAAGCTTGATTGGGGAGGCTTGTTTTTCAGGAAAGCCCACACCTTTTGTTACTTTGTGATTAGGCAGTGGGTCACAAGGGTTGTGATGCCCTCTGACCCTGAAGAAGGGTATATAAACTCTGAGGTTAGCATTTTGCTTTGAGGCTCACTCTTTGGAAGAGTGTTGTTGTGATTTGACCAGATGAGGCTCTGGGTAGCTGTCAAGGAGACACCCAGCTTTGAAAAACCCAGATGTTGGTGCTTCTCTCTCTGGTAACTATGTATATATTGCCTTGGTCAGACAGTTGGATCTGTCTGTTGATCTGTGCTAATTTCTTAGGCAGTTAGAAGCCCTGTCTGTTGGTCTTTATTTCTTTGCTTGTATTTTCTCTATTTTCCTTTGTTTGGATTTTCTCTGAAGTTCAGGGTGCTGACTTTTCCCCTGAACTAATGAATGTAATAAGAAGATAGTTGACCCCATCAACAGCTATCTTTACTAGTAAAGCACATCTAAGAACCTGTGCTAGCAGCCATTCTGGGTATGCCAGTGTGGTTGCTGCTACACTATATGAGAAAAAATGTTATTGTTTCATCCTTCCAATGTATCCTATCCCTTCATCAGGAATGAAATTAAGTTTGTGTGGGAAAATGTTCTTTTCCTAGAGCCATGTTGATGGATCCTTAGTCTTATGTTTCTATGGATAGCTTTTTAATAATTGGTCATAGCATCTTCTCTGTGATCAGAATGAATCTGCCTAATGGATGGTTGTCATGTATTGCTATTTTTCCTGCTTTAAGAGATGGTTATGTGCCAAAGATGAGTCTGAACCCACCTCAAAGCAACTCTCCATTTTTCCATCAGCAGCTCCACTTGATTTGACTCTGGGGAACAACCTGTCTCCCCCAGGATGAACTGATACCCTGAAATCTCATCACCATGCAGATTGTCTCAATTTGTTATACTTAACACCTTCTCAACAGCTTCAGCTGCCTCTCCCCTCTGAGTGGAGCATTGTGGCGGGGGGAGGGCAGAGCAATAAATTCCTTCCAAAGATTCTCCTAATAGAAGACTCAGAACTTTCCAGGTAATTCTCCATTTTCCATGGAGAATTCATACCCCATGGTGAAGTAACCCCTCCACCCCCAACCCCTTTTCAGGTTCTTTTTATTTTTTTTGAAAGTTGTATGCTGAATTTATTGTTTATTTAAGAGGAAAATCCAGTTGTACATAACAGACATTCAGTTTCATGCACAATTTTCTTTTCGTTCCACTTTGAATATGAGAACACTTACTTTATTGGTGTCAGAAATAATAATCATAGAAAATGGAGGGGGAAGTAGAGAACTGTTTATATGTATTTTCTATTGTTTTGTCTTTTCCTATTAAGTTGTAAGCAACTCAAGAGCAGACTGAATTTTCCTGTTTGCATCCACATCACTTAGCACAGCACCTGGCACATATTAATCTTGTTAACCTGAAAAGTTTGGTTAAAGGAGACAAGCAATCTAGGTGATGTACATTTTAGTATTTATTATTCCCTTATAGCCAGATGAAGCTAGTGTACTTGTACAAGGAGCCAGAAGTTAACTTCTGACTGCCTGAACAAAAGAATGAGAAAGCTTAAATACACTTTAGAACATCCCAGTTCAGGGTGTCTGTGTCACACAAATTTATGATCTCCATATGTTTACTACCTATATCATGAAAAAGGAAGTTTCTTGGTTGTAAATACGAATTGGCAAGACAATGGACAGAGCAGGGTCCATTTGGAATTTATGGTCTTAGGAATATGTCCCAATATAAGGGGAAATACCACTTTCAGACTTATCTGGTCTCTGGAGTTGCTGACACAGGAAAAGGTATTTTTAAAGCAAAGCAAAGAAGTCTGTTTGATTAATTCAGACTTTGGATAAATTTGATATTTAATGATTATCAATCTTAATAAGCATACAGGTGCTTATTAAATGTTTATTGAGTATAATTGAACTCTTCAACCAATATTCCTTTCCATATTGTGTAATAATATGTAACAATAATCTGCATTTATATAGGTACTATAAACTTACATTTTATGTAGTGCTCTTTTCATAACCCTTAGAGCTAGGGAGTACAAATATTATCATCTCCAGAAACCCAAGCTCTGGCTTAAATGAACCAGGATAGAGCTTGGGGGTTGCTGAAAAGTCATATCTCTTTGGCTCATTTTGTTACGCCTCAGAATTTCCTCTATTAAGAATCTCCTGCCTATTAAGGCAGGTCCTGTCTAGGCCTCCAAATTTGTGTTTTAGAGTTGTCCAGCTCAGTGAAATATTAAATGTACTAATGCATATCAGATATAGCACAGCTATTATTTCACCCAAGACAAAATACAAAATAATATAAGACTCATGAACAACTCAGCCGCTTCTCCTCCCCTTCTTGATGACCTTCTCTCCCTTCCTCACCTCACCTGGATAATTGATTTTCTTGTCCCAGGTCTATTCTTACTCTAACTCATCCTTCTCACAGCCGGTAAAAAGATTTTTCTAGAGTGTAGATTTGCCCATGACACTCGCCTACTCAAGCAAGAAGCTCCAGAGTTTCCTTGTTCCCTTTAGGACCAAATCCAATTCCTCTCTTTGGTATTTCCAGCTCATTGCCATCTGACTCCAAGTAGTCACTTTTCCACACTTATAATGCATCATTCATATTCCATTCTCTAGACAAACTGGTCTACTTGCTATTCTTTATTATGACACCTCACCTCCTACCTCTATGCCTTTGCCTAGGCTGTTCCCCATACCAGGAATGCCCTTCCTCCTCATCTCTGCCTCTTAGAATCATTATCTTCCTTCAAAGTTCAGTGCAGGTACCAGTTTCT
This sequence comes from Pseudocheirus occidentalis, assembly GCA_028646575.1. NCBI lineage: Eukaryota > Metazoa > Chordata > Mammalia > Diprotodontia > Pseudocheiridae > Pseudocheirus > Pseudocheirus occidentalis. The sequence continues at coordinate 113,732,633 of CM053593.1, forward strand.
CTAGGAAGTCTTTCCTGATATATATAAGAAGTTATAGAAGGAAAAATGAGGTAATTTTGGTGGGGAAGACAGTAGTTGCTGGGGATACCAGGAAAGATATCTTACAGGAGACGGTGGCATAGTAGATAGAGCTTTAGACCTGGAATCAGGAAGACCTGAGTTCAAATCCTACCTCAGGCAATTACTAGCTATGTGACAATGGGCAAGCCACTTAACTTCTCTATCTGCCTCAATTTCTCCATCACTAAAATGGGAATAACAGCACCTCCTTCCCAGGGGTATTGAGAAGTCAAAACGAGACAATATTTGCAAAGCACTTTGGAAATCTTAGAGTGCTATATGAACCCTAACCACTGTTGCTGTTGCTATGACCATTCGTGGGTGGGGCCTGAGTGGGTCTCAGGAGTAGGTCATGAGAGCAGAGGAGACTGAAGAACTGGGAGGCTGGGGTATTTGAGGCAACATTGACACGTATGGTGAGGTCTCTTAGCATAAGGACAGCAGCTGCAATGACATGATATTATGCAGACACAAGAGGAAAACCTTCTCTTGTATTTGCAGATATTCTGAGTCACAGAGGGTTGTTCTACACAATTCATTCTGATTACCTTTCCTCCCCATCCCCTGCCCAAGTAGAATGTAACTCTTTGAGGGCAGGGACTTTACATTTTTATTTCTGCATCCCCAGTGACCTAGCAATAAATGATGATTTAATTGAATTGGTGTCAAGAAATCAACATAAAACAAAACTTCATAGAAGGTCAATTTAAAGTAAGGGGCTGGGAGGCATTTTCCTTTCTCTCTGACCATTCTTAGGACTCTGAAGTATAAATACCAAGTTCTGACTCCTCAACTTCAGTCAGTGCTGAATAGGAAAGTGTCCTGTCCACACTGGGTGAATTCAGAACCACATCATTCAAACAAGAGAATCATTAGGTTATAGACTGACACTTAGACCTGGAGGGGGGGGCCTTGAAACCCTTCAATTTATAGATGGGCCAAGAGGTTGAAGTGATAGGACCCTTACAGAGGAAGTGGCAGGTTGGGACTGAGGCCCTTCCTCCCCAAATCCCATTTCTTCTCCATTGTACCCTGCTGCCAAAGTACTTTGGAAATAAGTGGCCTAGCCAAGATTTGAACCTGGGTCCTCTGACTCCAAAGGTATGGTTGCTAAGCCATTTAAAATTTTCATAATATTTTTTGGTTTAGAAAGCACTTTCTTCATAACCTTGAAAGTAGGAGATGGGAAAGAAGGACAAAAGCACGTACTAAATGCTTACTTGATGAATACTATTTACTAAATACTTACTAGTATGTAGGAGACACTGTGCTAAGTGACAGAGATAAAAATACAGTTGAAAAGAAGACAGTCCCTACCTTCAAGAAGTTTATATTCTAATGGGGGAAGATAGTATGTGAAAGGGAGTGAAGAGTGGGGAGGGGAAGAGGATGGTTTTAAAGTCTAGAAGGTCTAGAAAAGACCAGGAGGAGAATAAAAGCCAATAGGCCTAGACCCTTTGACAAAATGGAGGTTCCTAGAGGAACATGTCAATGGGAGAAGGGGGTCTGCTTTTGAGAAAGAATATTCCAGCATCCCAGGGGAGGAAGGCAAGGAAGGTGGAAGGCAAAACGAGCTCCAGGCACAGAAGAAAATGACAAGTTATAAAGTTGAGAAAGGCAGGGATAGGATGAGGAACAAAATTTCATACTGTCAATGATGTATAAGTGAGGAAATAATCTCAGGAATGAAATGGCTTCTCTAAAGATATTTTAAAAAAAAGAATAAACAGCAATATTTCAGTTTTATCTCTGAGTTTTAAGCTTTCAGGTTTAATTACTAACTGAAGATGTAGCTCTGAGAAACCACATGCACATTTTATTATGAATCTAGGCTGGTTTTCCACATCCACAAAGCCTCCCATTTTGTTAACTATATTTTTTAAAAAACTGAAGAGCTTTTTTTTCCCCCATGCTCTTTCCGAGCTCTTGGAGTACTTGTCTGAGGTTCAAGGCTCCATGCTGTTCTCCTGGGAGATAAGTCCTTGGTTACAGAATGAAAATGGGGCTTTTAGGATAGAGATAGAAAGGGAGGGAAGGCGTTTTCTTCTTACCTCTTTCAAAGAAAGCATTCAAACTGGCAAGAAACAAAGGATCCCTGTTTTCGGTGACCCTCAGGAATCTAAGAAGGACTAATATGTAATGTGGAAAGAGATGGTAACGACCGACTGTGTAGAGCCATCTGCTGACATACAAAGGTGTTTTCCAAATGATGGCTTCTCTTTTATACCACTTAGTATATTCAACATGTAAATTTTGGAGGTGTATCCACGGACTGGGGAATCTGACCATCTTCATTCCACCAGGGAGAAAAGAAGTCTCTCTTTACTTTATTAACTACGAGAGTACTTGGTTGTGCTTCTATAGTTTGCCTAATTGTAAGTGGACCAGTTTACCCATTTAAATAGTAGGAAGGGAGAAAGGCTTATGTGGTTCTCTCTCTTCTGAGAACAACTTAAAATCATAATGATACAATATCTGTGATAGATAATTTAATTAGTTATACTATCCTATTGTTGCTGGCTGCCTAGAGGTCCTTGATATCTGTAAGTAACTACCACTGAGACCACATTTCTAGACAGAAACCCCTAGCGCCAGGGTCCATTTCCACACAGAATACATCTATTGCAGAAGCATGCTCACAGTTAGGAGGCCCTTGTCACCAAAATTTCTCCATCCCAGTGACTCCAGTCCCTTAGACCTTATCCCAAGTCCAGAGGATTTGAGGCCTTTACCTCCTGTCTCTAAACTAGTCTCCTTACCATATTGTCATATAAAAGATCAAAAGCTTAAAATATGCACAGAAATGTATGCTGAAACATTACTAAAAGCAGTTCAAAAACACCATACAAAATAAATTAGATGCTAAAGTTTTACTCAAATTAAAGCCCAAATCAACAACAGCAAAAAAAAAAAAAGGGAAGATCAATTAATGAAAATGTAAAGCAGCATTGAAGAACTAGAATTATCAGTAGAAGCAGCAAAAAAACAGGAGAAATACAATCTAGCAAAAATGAACAGACCCAGAAAGTCATAGACTTAGACAGTTAATGGATATACAGTACAGAATAATGAGCTTGGAAAATACAGTCAAAAGTTCAAACATTCCCAGGAGTATTAAGAAAGAAGCCTCTCCCCTAGCTTATGATATTTGAAAAACTAGAACAATTTCCCACTTTGCTCAAGAAAAGATAATATTCTTCAAGTGAAAAGAATTGACAGGATTCCAGCATGTAGAAATCCATAGCACAAGTCTCAACAGTACCTAATTATTCAATTTAAAAATTACAAAGACAAAGAAAGAATCCTTCAAGCATTGAGAAAGAAAAAAATGATCAAAAATTGCCTATTAGAATTCCATCAGACTTCTCAGAAATAATGGGGAAAGATGACAAAGCCAGACAAAAGCAGACATATGACTTAAAGGTACGGATCAGATCTGAAATCAACCTAACAGGCAAATTTGAGTATATTATTTTAGGGAAGAGGAATATCATTAAAAACTTGAAAAAGCCTAGAAGAATTTCTCAGCAAAAACCCCAAAATGGAAAAAAAAAACCAAAACCCTACAAACAGACGGAGCAGAATTCCAAATCAGGACAATAATAAGTGCTTAATGACAGTGTATTTTAAGTTTATTGAGATCACAAAATAGAACGTGTACAATTTTTGCAAGAGAAACAGAAACAAATTAGTGTTTGATATAAAAACATGCTTTACAATTGTAAAAAGGTAAGAAGCTGCAATATATTCATATTTATAGAGTCACATTAAAAGGACAAGAAATAGTAATAATGCCAATATAAGCAATAATTGCTTTTTGAGTTCTGTGACTTTCTGAATGTATTATCTTTGCTTGACTGTATTTATCCTGCTCCTTTGCTACTGATAATTTTGGTTTTTCAGTGTTGCTTTCCATTTTTATTAATTGTTGTTCTCATTTTTTTTTGGTCGTGTTGAATTAGTCTTCCTTTAGTTCTGATTTGGTGGGAGGCTATTGATGGAAGGTCTATATAAATTCTGGTGTGTGAGTTATTGGAATAGAGTACCTGCTACAGGATAGCTACTTACTGGATGTTTCTTGACTTGGCTTCTTTTCCACGGGTTCACAGACCTACCAGGCTACCAGATGAGCCAAGGGTTCCCTGAGCAATGCATTTTTCTTATTCATTCATAATAAGCAGGTGTAGTTGGAATAAGACCACCATAACAAAAACAGGAAGCTCATGGACATGGTGGAAGGAGTATTATTCCAGTCAGTAAGCAATGGGGAAGGGGCATATAATCCTTTCTGTCAGTTTTCCAGGAAAATTTGATGGTGGGGAAGTTGCAGGAAAATGGCCAGATTTAGTCACCTGTGTTCAAAGAGGAGGAAATGGGAGGGGGGAAGGGTTTGGAAAGTAAAGAAGGTAGAATGGCATTTGAATCCTCTTTGGGTTACTTGTAAGGCTTGATTCCAGAGAACTGTTGATACAACACAACCAAGTAGCACAGTGGCTAGGACTTTGAACCTGGAGTCAGAAAAACCTGAGTTCAAACCCAGCCTAGGATACTTTCTAGATGTGTAATCCTGTTCAAATCACTGAAACACTGTTTGCCTTAGTTTCCCTAACTATAAAATGGGGATAAAAGTAGCACCTACTTCATAGGACTATTGTGAATTCATGGAATTTGTGAAGCTCTTAGCACAATATTATAATAATATATAATTAGTATTATTAAAAGTTCTTAATGACAGTAGTATATATTAAACTTATTGAGATCACAAAATAGGATATATAAGATTTTGCAAGAGAAGCAGAAATGAATTAGGGTTTGAGATAAAAATGTGTATTATGATTGCAAAAAAAAGGAAAAAGGTTGCAATATATTTATCTTTATAAAGAGGCATATTAAAAGGACAAGATATAGTAGTAATGTCTGTATATGCGTTGTTTTTTGAGTTCTGTAACTTACTGATAATATAATTTTATAATAATTGTTATTAAGTAGACATTTAATAAATACTTGACACCCCCCCAAGCCTTTTAATAGAGAAGTGGTAGACTATGAATACATGTTGTTTCATATGCTATCAGACATAGTTGTTTTGTCAGCATTTTTTGCTCATTTATTTTTCTTTGTTATCAAAATATAATGGGGATGGGCCGCTAGGTGGCCCAGTGAATAGAGCACCAGTCCTGGAGTCAGGAGGACCTGAGTTCAAATTCGACCTCGGACCCTTAACACTTACTAGCCATGTGACCTTGGCGAAGTCAGTTAACCCCAATTGCCCTGTCTTTCCCCCTCCAAAAAAAATGTATATATGTATAATGGGGATGGGAAGTACTGAGAAATGATGTTGGCATAATTACCTAGCAATATGCCAAGCATGTAGTAGGCACTTAATAAATACTTGTTGAACTGGACAAATTGAGTTAAATAAAACAAAGCACTAATAAAACATTTTTAAAAGCAATGTATGCAATGTAAAAATGAAAGAACTATTTTTTGGGGAAAAAAGCTGTAAACACATCTGATAAATCTAAAAAGTTTTGACCCTTATTTAACAAAAATAAGAATCATTTCCCAATAGATACATAGTCAAAGGATATAAATAAGAAGTTCTTAAAAGAAGCAACTCAGATTACTGATAACCATCAGAAAAACTGTTCAAACTTTCAACTATAACAAAAATGCCAATTAAGACATCTTTGGAGGGTTGTGTTAACCACTCCATGTACAGTATGGACTCCGCTAGACAAGCTTGTTTCTGGGCCCCAGCAGCTTTTTCCACTTTGTGTTTGTTTTCCTCAGTAAGTAACCAAATGTCATTCTTTTTTTTTTTTTGACAGAACTTACCTTTAATGAGAGAATTTGATACACAAATACTAACAAAACAAAATCTAATAATGTAAATTATTTCATTGTATCATTTTATTTTTCTGTGGTATGCAAATGCAAGCATATTTTGGTCTATAAATGGTATTAAAATATAACCTTGACTAATTGGAATGTTTAGGATATGGGTTTGTGTAACTATTGACTAACCCTTTTGGTTTAATTCTTCTGGGTAAAAACCGTTAAAAAATATAATAGTTCACTTTTCTGTCTTAATTTTACTGTCTTTACTAAGCTAATCATATTGTGATAGCTAGAAATCTTGCTGTGCCTTGGCTTTCTAATGTCATGTATAACTTTACATTATCAGAAACATTCCTCAGAAAATACACATGGCTGTGTTAGAAACACACTCAGTCTAGGAATAAATAATACATGTTGGAGAGCCACAGTTTTTATTACCTTAATGTTACATTTATTCTTTCCTGAATAAATGGGTAGTCTCTTCAAAAGCCTACAGAGAATCAGACAAATGCAAGCCCTTTTATGCTGCTTCCATTTGAATTTCCTGCCTTGTTCCTCCCTTCAGAATTGGGATTGGTTCCAGCTCTCCTGGGTTACAATTTTTCTGACCTGCCCCCTACACATTGTATGTTCCCTCCTCCCAAACATGGGCTTCCATGATCAGATAACGAGTCTCTAATTCTATGTGGGGTGTGTCAGCTAATATGTATGAAACTAATTAAGCATGTATGTTAATGAAAAATTGGTGACCATCCTTTGACCCTAGCTAGTTTGAGCCAGATTAGGCCAGGCCTATTCCAAGGGTAAACTTATGGATTTCTTCCAGTTATAGGATTGGATGGCGTCCTCTGCCCTTCCTCCCCTCATCCTGATTTACACTTTCCTGCATATCCTGTGTAACATCTGTTTTTGGAACATCTATTGTTCCTATAGAATCTGTAGAAACCAAATTGCTAGCATTTCTCACAGTTAGATAAACTGCATTTTTTCATAAAAATCTTTTGCCTTTTAAATGAGCATTAGGTCAGAAACAGGAGCATCATGAGATGATACAACTGAAAACAACTCATAGAAAATCTGGTTTTAGGGGTATTAATTTCTATATTTGCTAACACAGCTGTGTGCACCAGCTTGCAGATAGATTCCTGACATAGATACATCCAGGCTTTCAGATGACCTTGTTAATCTGAGAAGTCTTGAGTCTATCAGGAGGAGCTGATTAATAACACGGGAAATTTCTTCCTCTTCATCAGAGAAAATGACCACCAACAGTAGAACGAGTTTAAGCTCTTACCTGGATTGCTGAGGGAGACCAAGCACATCATGAAGAGTTACAGAGTTACAGAAAAATGTAAAATGCCGAATCATTCCCCTTCTGGCCTTATTCCCAATTTAATGGATTTCAGAACCATTCCTCTATTGCTAGCTCAGCCTGAAACTCTTATCACCATTTGTCAACCCTTTGCCTTGAGAACACCCCATCTACCATTGTTGCGGCCTCTCGCCATGTGATATCCCTCTCTAAGGCCCACCCCTCTCCCTCCATTTTTGCAGAGTAGTTCAGGCCACCTTCATTCTTCTCCTGCCCCTCCAAACTTTCCCCTTCTGGGGCAGCTAGGTGGAGCAGTGAATAGAGCACCAGCTCTGGAGTCAGGAGGACCTGAGTTCAAATCCGGCCTCAGACACTTGACATAGCCGTGTGACTTTGGGCAAGTCACTTAACCCCAATTGTTCTCTAAAAATGAAAAAAAAAAGGGGGGCGGGTAGGTGGCGCAGTGAGTAGAGCACCGGCCCTGGAGTCAGGAGGACCTGAATTGAAATCTGGCCTCAGACACTTAACACAAAAACTAGCCGTGTGACCTTGGGCAAGTCACTTAACCCCAATTGCCCTCCAAAAAAAAAAAGGCAAAAAAAAAAAAACCCCAAAACCCCCCAAAACACCTTTCCCCTTCTGGCCTTCAAAACCATGCCCTCTAAGCTGTGTGCCTTTGTTCCCTCTGCCAAAAAATTTTCTTTTGCTCTTTTTTGTGTGTCACCTTCTCCTTCTCTACCCTTCCTCCCCCCATTTGAAAGAAAGCTCCTTGAGGGCAGGGACTGTCTTTCTTTTTGCTTGTATTTTATATCCCTAGCACTTAGAACAAAGTAAGTGACTAATAAATGCTTGTTTCTTTCTTCATTATTTGTCCAATAAAACTTTTTTTTAATAGGGCAATAGAATTATAGATTCAGAGATGGAAAGAACCTCAGAAGCTGTTAATAAATAATTCTCAAAGCTTCTACAATAATAGCTGGCATTTATTAAGCACCTCCCATGTGCCTGGCACTGTGCTAAACTCTTTACATGTATGATCTCATTGGATCTTCACAGCAGCTTGGGAGGGGCCATTATATGCCCTACTTTACAGTGGAGAAAACTTGAGCTACACAGAGGTTAAGTGACTTGCATAGGGTCACTGAACTAATAAAGTGTCTGAGGACAGATTTGAACTTAGCTCTAATGAACTTGATTAGGAGAGAAAAGCAAAGGCATTAAAATGATATAAAAAATAAAAATGGGGTGGCTAAGTGGCACAGTGAGTAGAGCACCAGCCCTGGAGTCAGGAGGACCTGAGTTCAAATCTGAAACAGTCACGTGACACACTAGCTGCGTGACCTTGGGCAAGTCACTTAACCCCAATTGCCCTCCAAAAAGCAAAAAAACCAAAACAAAACCCAAACACCTAAAAAAATTTAAAAGATAAAATAAAAGGACATCACCCTCCAAAACAAGGGGATGAAATAGCCCATGTTGCTAATGAGAGAAGTAAGACACTCTGGACAGATCTCTCAGGTGTATCATCCTCTGGGCTCCTCGTCTCTCAGCCGCTGGCTGGTGCCTCACCGCTATTGGCTACTGCCAACCGTGCATCTTGCTGCATCCCTGAGAAGCTCAGAGCCGCTGCTGAGTCTTTTCCGCTGATCTGCTGCCCTCTGCTGGAACTGTCTTCCATTGCTGGGATTTCATTTTCTTTAAAGGGAATGCCAGCTTTCTTTTGTGAAACTGACCACTTATGGTTAATTAATGCATTTTCAGCTCTTTTACTAGGTATACCCATTGACTTAGATACCATAAGCATAAGTAAGAAGAGCTAGCAATTAGCTAGAGCTTTTCTATGCACATAAGTAAATGTATTATGTATGTTGATTCCTGTTAGAGTATAAACTTATACACACGTACACAAGCACACATATATGTACACATATGCACACACCTCTCATATTATATATGACACACCCCATATGTACACAGCACATATAGGCTGTGTATTTCTGTATATATCACACATGCCGTGCACATGTATACACACGTGTGTATGTATAGTTATATCCATATCAGACACAAACAACCTTGAGGAGGGGTACATTAGCTGCTTAGGGTGAGGGGGTGGGGAAGACTTCCTGCAGAGGCTGGGTCTTGAGGGAAACTAGAAATTCTAAGAGATAAGAGGTGAGGAGGGAGAACATTCTTGCTACAGTACAAAATCACAGATATGGGAGGTGTCATCTCTATATGTGAGGAATAGGGCTTAAGATAGTACAGCTGGACTATAGAGCAGGCAGAGAAGAAAATTGTATAGCAAGGCTGGAGTTGGTTGAGTAAAAGGCATTCCATGACCAGTTTGGCACTTTCTAGGAAAATTACTTTGGTGGCTGTGTGGTAGATGGGTTAAAGTGGAGGAGAAAACACAGACCAGGAGACCAATTAGGAAGCTCCTCAGAAGTCCAAGTGAGGGAAGATTAGGGCTTGAACAAGAGCGGAGGCTATGTGAAGGAGAGAAGGAGATGGATCTAAGAGATCCGGTGGAAATGGAAACAACAATATTTAGCAATTGGTATTGCTAAATTGGTATAGCAATTGGTAGGTGACTGGTATGAAGGAGAGAAAAGAATCCAGGGTGACTGGAAGGAAAAGGGAAGTTTGGAACACACTTCAAAGACATACCTAACATAAAGAGTCAGCAGTCTTTGCCCTGTGTTCCTGACTCAGTTGCTGTCATTGTCATCTCAGTATTAGCTGTATCTGGGGGAAGAAGATCAAAGAACAGAGAGGACCCTCGCTCTGGCTTGAAGGGATAACGGTGAAGAATAACAGAAGCCTCATTTTTATCTGGCTTCATTCAGGTTCATCTATGGAAGAAAATCATTTTCAGACAGAGAATGGAACAAAAAAGATGGAGAGAGTTGATTCTCAAGGTAAGTAGGAAGATAGAGAGAACCTCAATGTCCTTAATGAGTTTAAGTTCAAAGCACCAGAAGAATTACACCGAAGTTTTCTAAAAGATGTGGCAGATGTGCTTGCTGAAGCACTTGTCAGTGACCTTCAAAAAATCATGGCTGGCTGGAGCACCTGGAGATATTCCAGGATTAGAGAAGGGCAAATATGTGGCAATTTTTAAAAAGGGGGAGAGAGAGACAGAGAATAGATAGTAAATTGTAGATCTGTGAGCTTGATTTGGATTCCAGAGAAAATTCTAGAATGTATCATGATTAGCTAACATCTAGAAAAGGAAGAACTGATTGCAAAGAGCTGCCATGTTTCAGATGGAGACAAGCCACCACGTCTCCATAGCTTCATCAAAAAAACCTCCCAAAACCCAGAATTTTCTCTTCTGTCAAAATTACTACACTAGGTGGCGCAGTGAATAGAGCACCGGCCCTGGAGTTAGGAGTACCTGAGTTCAAATCCGGCCTCAGACACTTAACACAAAAAACTAGCTGTGTGACCTTGGGCAAGTCACTTAACCTCAACTGCCCTCCAAAAAAAAACAAAAAAAAATTACTACACTCATAGAGCATGGGAATGCTGTAAGATAACGTCTGAATGGATTTCACAGAAGCAATTTTTCTTTAAAATAAAATGTCGTACTTTTCTCATAGATAAGATGGGAATTATTTGTTGTAGTATAATTGCTTTGACCCTTCCCTTCATCTCTTCTTCAAGGTTTTCAAGTATTTTAGGGGGTGTTTGGGGTGTCCAGGCTCTCTGCCATTGGCTTCAGTCCCTGCTGATGGTTTTCCCTCAATGTAGGAGGTATCCTCAATCCCAGTTTGATTTAAACATTTAATGGATTAGTTTTTACAAATGAATATTGACTTCAAAGGTATAATAACAAACATACAACCCTATTATTTCCCAATATGCAGGGCATGATCATGCCCAGTATCACCTCTTAGAGGAGAATTAGGTTCACAGCTTACCTGAGTTCCTATATAGCAAAGGTTGGCAAATTATATTTTATGGGCCAAATCTAGCCTGATAACGGTTTTTGAATGATCCGTGAACTAATAGTTATAACTTTTCAAATAAGTTCGCTGACTTCTGTTATGGAACTTAGTTGCAGGCTCCAAGTTCAAGGGCCCCCCTGGGTTTGAGTACCAGGAACCCTGGCTTTTTTAGGTTTCCCTTCTAGATCTAGCTGAACATTGGGTCTGGAATCTTGGCTTCAAGGTCATCATGACTTGGTTCTGGGTCTAGTCAGGATTCTATTACCTGCACCTAAAACAGACCAAACAAAAATCCCAGGTCTGTTTTTCAGGACCATATGGCTTAAAAAGGTTTCCCTTCACCTCATCCAGTCATTTCATGGTGTCTGCTCTGTGGGTGAACTTTTATCCTCTATGGATAACACGTAGGAAGATACAACTTCTTCTAGCTACTCAGCCAATAGAAGGAGGCCACTCACATCCCGTGGTAGGGGAGTGAAGGGTGTTTTCTTCCAGAAGCAGGGTGCTTCCGTGTTAGGTGATCTACTCATGCTCTGAAGCCGTTGGTAAACTAGGCAGTCCAGCTAGATATATTCAGAACTGTTGGGTAGATAGAACTAAAGATGTATCATTAATGATACAATATTAACATCATTAATAATTCAGTATTAACATAATGATTCACTAATATTGACATTAATGATTCGGCATTAACATGAAGCGAAGTCTTTAGTAGTAAAAAAGGGATCTATGCTTAGCCTTGTGCTGTTCAATATTTTTATCAATGAACGACTTAATAAAGTATTTATTAAGTGCTTACTCTCTGTAAAGTACTAGATGTGAAAACAGAAAAGTAAGACATCAACCTGCTTTCAAGGAGCTGATTTTCTAATGGGGGAGACAGCAGGTTTTAGCTGCCAGTCAGATGGAAAAGCCCTATGGTCCTTAGGATGCAGTGACAAAGAAGATGTTAAAGCCTCTTCTTTACTGTCATTTCCAGTGATAGATTCACGTCACTTTCTGATTTGACAGTGCCAAGGACTTTGAAGACAAAAACTTTCTTTTCTGGGTCTTGAGTAGGGATGCAAGAACATTTGCCAGGCTGCCCTTCCATAGGGATTTCTTTCCATGGTGATTGATGGCTGCAGGCATCAGGCGGGAAGTCCTCTTCTCAGGGCTCTTCAGTTCAGGGTCCTGGCGTGTCTCCATCATGGTCTTAGGGGAGATGGCGGTCAAGGAAGTGATAATGATTGAACTCACCTGGCACATCCTTCCTCCTGTCTCTTCCTCAGATCATCAGCGAGTTGGAGAAAGGCACAAATGGACTGCTTATTAACTGTGTATATGCTCCAGTGCCATGAAGGATAAATAATACATTTGATGACAGAGTAAGGATCCAAAAAGCTCTCAATAATCTAGAAGAGAGGTTTGCAAACTATTGTTGGGGTTGGGGTGGAGGTGGGGATTATATTAAAAAAAAAATAAGTGTTTCAGCTTGCTGGCCACACAAAAAGCAGGCTGTGGGCCCGGTATGACTCCTGAGCTGTGGTTTGCTGACTCCTAATCTAGAACACAGGACCAAACCAAATAAGATAACATTTAATAATGATAAATGCTGTCTTACACTGGAGTTCCAAACGCCTACTTCATCAGCATACAGTAGGGGAGGTGTGGTCAGGCAGCCATCCATCTGAAAAAGATCTGAGGGCTTAGTATGAAGCAGGGTATGATCTGTGCAGTGAAAAAACCAAACAACTCCTGTAATCTTAGGCTGCATTAAGAAGCCTCGTTGAGGGGGAGGAGAGGAAGGTAGAATTAAATCTAGGACCAGGCAGGTTTTAGGCCCACTGTACTCTGACCTAGTCCATTCACATCTGGATATGGTCAGTTCTGTGCCCTATATTTAGGGCAGGCCATGGATAGACTAAAGAGTAACCAAAGGAAGACAACTAAAGGTGAAAGGCCTTGAGATCTTGCCTTTTATGGACTTGGTTGAAGGAACTGGGGATGTTGAGCCAGGATTAAAAAAAAAGACTTGGGGAGGAAAACAAGGATGATGACTATTTTCAAGTGTTTGGTAGGACCATGTCATATGGAAGAGAAATTAGGTTTATTCTGACCAGAGGGCAGAACTAGTAATAAAGGATGGAAATTAAGGGGACAAAAGCATATTTAAGTTTCAGGTGAGGAAAGACTTCCTTATTTCAATAGCCTGCTGGTTAGTCTGTCTGCCTGAGGTCTTTTCCCTCTCCTGCACGTCTTCTACTCCTGTCAGACCGATTCCCTAAAGAGCAGGTGTTTGAACATATTGTTTGTTGTTCGGTCATTTTCAGTTGTGTCCGACTCTTCATGACCCTTCTGGGGTTTTCTTGGCAAAGACAAAGATTTGCCAGTTTCCTTCTCCAGTTCATTTTACAGATGAGGAACTGAGACAAACAGGTGAAGTGACTCGCCCAGGGTCACACAGCTAGTAATGGTCTGAGACCAGACTTGAAATCAGGAAGATGGGTCTTCCTGACTCCATGTCCACCACTCTAGCCATGTACCCTCTAGCTGCTCTCTCCTAACAATAGGGACTATCCAAAAGTAGAATTGGCTGCCTGTGAGGTAGAGAGGGTTGCTCCTCACTAGAAGTCTTCTTATATAGTATGTAGTGTGCTGAAATTGGTGGCATGAAGGCCCAGGTTCAAATCTTGCCACTGACATTTGATGATTGAGTGGTCATGGGAAAGTTACAACTTCTCTGGGCCTCAATGTCCTTGTCTCTAATATGGGGGCAGGATACTTAGAGTATATTGTAGTAAGGTTAAAATGAGATATGAACCATAGTTATTATTTTAAAACACAGATAGCCACTTACTATGCAGACAGAGAGGAGATTACTTTTCAGGTATAAGTCAGACTAGATGGCTCTCATGCCCCCTTGACTCTGAGATTTTGTGAGTTCAAGTAGCCATTGCCAGAGGATTTTGTTTGGTGAAACAAAATCCATAAAAGAGTTAGCTCTTTTCCTATCCTGTCACAAAATGAGTCACTCTCTGGGCTTACTCCGAATCTCTACTTCTGCAACCAGTTGTTCATTTTCATTGAGTAGGAAGAGTGGTGCATTTAGATAAATAGAAGACCAGAGTTCAAATCCTTGCTCTAGCATTTGCAACTGAAGTAACATTGGGTTACTTCCCCACCTTGCAGCCGGGTTGCAGTTTCTTCATATATTAAATGAAGAGTCTGAGTTACATGATCCCTAAGGTTCTAAGCAGCTCTATATCACTGATCTTACTTTGGTGATTAAAAGAAACTTGGATGTCCTCCTGGGATGGCTTTTTGACGATGCTTGAGTGAATTTTGCTTTGGATTTTCTGGAGGGAAAAGGGACCTATTTTATTTTTAGGTAGTTCTAAATTGTTAGTAAATCTACTCAGTGGGAAGAAAAACTCACTGAAGATTTTTGACCATAGAATTATAAGGATATAGATTTCAAACTGGATGGGTTCTTGTAGGTTATTCATACTCATTTTATTGACTAGGAAGTGAAACCCAGAGAGGTTTGCTGACCTGTCACAAGGGTACTGTCTAAATGATTAGAACCAGAAATTAAACCATAGTTTTTCTGACTCTCAATTCAGCTCTCTACTGTATCACGCTGAATGTAGAAATAACAGGACTAGAATCTGTTCATAAGTAATATTTTAGAATTTTACTTTAGAACAGAAAGTGGAGGCAGAAAAACCCATTAGGAGGTTATTGCAATAATCCAGGTAGATAGTAATGAAGGATCTTTACTAGGGTGGTAGCAGCAGGGATAGGACAGTTGGGTGGCACAGTGGATAGCATGCCAGGCCTGGAGTAAGAAGATGCTTCTTCATGAGTTCAAATCCAGCCTCAGACACTTACTAGCTGTGTGATCGTGGGCAAGTCACTTGACCCATTTGTTTCAGTTCCTCATCTGTAAAATGATCTAGAGAAGAACATGGGAAATGACTTTGCTATCTTTGTTAAGAAACCCCCAAAAAGGAGTCGGGAAGAGTCAGATATGACTGAAACAGAACAAACCGGTGATGCTTTCTAAAAAGTGACTTTATGGTGCTATTTTAGCTGCGACCACTTGGTGTCACCATTGCACACATACGCCTATCTCCTTGGCTGGGCGGATTCCTGATTCATTAAAATACTTTAGAACTAATAACTCAGTTAATCACAAGGCATGTCTTATTACCAACACAAACACAGGCCTTGCAAAACTTTAACTGTACCCAAGTCACTAGTGTAACAAAGTTGTGCTATGGAGGAGTGCATGGAAATAGCGATACGAAGAATTGGGTGAAGTAGGGATTTTATCTCCAAAGATTAAAGATCCCTTAGGAGACTATATTTGGAAGGAACTTTAGACACCATCTATTCTAAACCCCTCATTTCACAGATGAGGAAACTGAGACCCAGAGAGGGGCAGTGATTTGCTCTAGTTATAGAGCTGGCAAATGGTGGGTTTTAAATCCAGGTCCTCTGACATCAGAATTCTGGTCCTTGCACTGTGTAGCTATTTCAATTCTTCCTTTTGGAAAATGAATTTCCCAAGAAATGCCACTTACACAACTCCCAAGGGTACTGATGGTCTTTGCTCAGTTCTTCTCCTTTACCAGTCTGCCTCATGTGATACTGCTGACGACCATTTCCTTCTGGGTGTTTTCTCTTCTCTGGGTTTTAATTTTTAATTTTTTTTCCTGGGCTTTTATTTTTGTTTTTGCTTTTTGGAGTGGGGAGGGCAGGGCAGTTAGCGTAAAGTGACTTGCCAAAGGTCACATGGCTAGTAAGTGTTAAGTGTCTGAGGCTCAATTCGAACTCAGGTCCTCTTGACTCCAGAGCCGGTATTCTATTCACTGTGCTACCTAGTCGCCCCTTCTCTGGTTTTTTATGAAACTTCCCTCTCCTAATTCTCCTAATGGTCTGACCACTTGTTCTCAGTTTCTTTTGCTGCTATATCATCCATATCATATCTCTTAAATATGGGTGCTCCCCAAATCTCTGTCCTGCACCTTCTTCTCTGTCTATATTTTGTTTCTTGGTAACCTCGAAAGCTCAAATGGGCTTATCATCTATGCAGATGACTCAAAGATTTGTATGTTTAGCCTCAGTTTCTCCTCTGAGTTTTAGTTCCTAATCACTAATTGTCTATTAAATATTTCAAACTGGATGTCCCAGAGACAAATCCACCATGTTTGAAACTATCTTTTCCTTAAAACTACTTTTCTTTCAAAGACACCACGATTCTTCTGTTTGCCAGGTTTGTAACTCTGTTATCCTTGACTCTTCACTCTTCCCCATTCCACAAAACCAGCCAGTCCCAAACTCTGCTGTTTCTGCTTCTGTAACATGTGTCACATCTATTCCTTTTTCTCTCCTCAGACAGAGAACACCTTTGCTCATTACCTCTTGCTTAGGTCATGGCAACAGTCTCTCCCCTCTCCTATTAATGTATCACACAGTTGCCAATGTGATTTTCATTACAACCTAATAATATCTCTCATATTTAGTAAACTCTAGTGACCTCTAGAATAAAATAGAAATTCTTCTGTTTAGATTTAAAAGACCTTCTCTTTCCAGTCCTATTATTTTCCATACTCTATGGTCTAGCCCAGGGGTGAGGAAAATGTGGCCCTCTGTGTCCTCAACTGTGACCCTTTGACAGAACCCAACTTTGAGGCCACATGTGGCCCTCTAGGTCCTCAAGCGCAGCCCTTTGAATCCAGTTTGGATTCTGTCAAAGGGCTGCACTTGAAGACCAAGAGGGCTACGTGGCCTTGAGGCCACAGGTTCTCCACTCCCAGTAGCCAAACAAGTCTTCTCTCTGTTCCTCATATACATATCACATCTTCTCACATTTCTGGGGTTTTATACAGTATGTTCCCCCTTTTTCCCTTTGCCTTATAGAATTTCTCTTCCTTCAAGATGCAGCTCATGCAGTTATCTACTACATTAAACCTTTACTGAGCCTCCCCCGCCCCGACTCCACTGCCTGCCCCAACTGGTAGAAAATTCCTTCCTTAATTAGCTCATATTTAACTACCTTGGGTTTATAATGCATCAGTTGTGTGTGTGTGTGTGTGTGTATATATACATATATATATACACAATGTGCACATACCCCCCTATATGTATATATATTGATACACACATGTATATGCATATGCGATGAAGATACAACCAGTGCCCTAAAGGTTAAAAACAATATTCCGGGTTGCTTTTCCAGTACTTTGTGAAGCCTCTAGTTTATTCTGTAACCTGAAGGTGCCCTGAAGTCCTTTCCCTCTTCATCTTGAACCTGTACCAAAAGAATTGCTATGTTCCCCCTGTCCTTTAATGTTTAACCCCTGTCCTTCTGTTTGGTCTTTAAATCCTTAAACCACAAAGAATTCCCTTTCTCTCCCTCATCCTACGTCATCCTGTCCTGTTTTTAATCTTTAACCTCCATAAAAACCTCTAAAACAACATCATCATTCTGAAACCTCTATATAAGTATAACTGCCCCAAATATCGGAGTCTCCCCTAGTTTTCTTGCTAGGAACCCATACTGCTTTTGCATCAATAAAGCTCCCAATGGCTACAGAGAAGGTCTA
Organism: Pseudocheirus occidentalis; assembly: GCA_028646575.1. Taxonomy (NCBI): domain Eukaryota; kingdom Metazoa; phylum Chordata; class Mammalia; order Diprotodontia; family Pseudocheiridae; genus Pseudocheirus; species Pseudocheirus occidentalis. Next base: position 113,750,392 of record CM053593.1, read on the forward strand.
GGTCAGTGGTTCTCAACCTGTGAGTTATGTTCAGTTTGTAACAATGAAAATATATCCTGCATATTAGATATTTGCATTATGATTCATAACAGTAGCAAAATTACAGTTATGAAGTAGCAATGAAAATAATTTTATGGTTGGGGGTCACTACAACATGAGGAACTGTATTAAAAGGTTGCAGCATTAGGAAGGTTGAGAACCACTGGTCTAGATGAATTCTTTCACACTTGAACTTGCTCTACTAACTTCACACCTCATCATTTGTATGTATAAATATATACACTGTCTTCCCTAAAACAATATAAACTCCATGAGAATAGAGAGGGTTCATTTTTTTGTATCTGTAGCCCTAGTACTGATTAATTTTATATAGAAAAAAAATTTTTTCCTTGCCAGAGTATCCTGCATGTCTATTTTTAAGAAGTTATTTCAATGTATTAATTTTCATACTCTCTGCAGCTAACACACTTATATAAAAAATAGCAGTCATTCCTCTTCTTGATTACATTTGAGAGAAATGATTATTTCTCTCTTGTATTAATAACCAATTATTGAATTAGGACTAAAGTTTTCCCTTTTCTACTTTCTCTTTGAGAAATCAGCCCCTGTAGTCTATTCAGCCAGCCTTTGAAGTTCAGGGCTGATAATGAGAGGGAAAACTCTGGTCTGTTCAAAAGTTAAAGACATTTTAATTTAAATGAATTGATGAATTCCAGCCCATTGTGTTTTACTGCAACAGTTGGGGGGGGGGGGTGGAGAGAGAGCGAGACAGAGAGAGAGAGAGAGACAGACAGACAGACAGAGCGAGACAGGGGCAGGGGAGAGAATGTGGATTCTCCCTTTTGTCTCAATTACCTTAGATGGGGTGATAGGTATGTAGAGAACTTTGACTAAGACTGAGTGATCAGAATAACCCTCATTAGAATAAGCCTACCTCTTCTTATAATATTCATTCTCTCATTAATTGTTAACCAATCAGAGTTGATTGCTGCCCTTAGGAACACTGACTTTCCCAAGGGCATATAAGCATTCAGTGGTTCCATAAGGGGTCTTTGGCATTTGCGAGTGTCACTCACCTCTTTTTATTAATTACATATTAGCATGATTAATTATCCAGAAACTATGTCTCTTGAACATTTGATATGACTCTCACTGATAAATGTTTTTGTTGTCATCATTTAGTGGTTTTTAGTGACCCCATTTGGGGTTTTCTTAGCAAAGATACCGGAGTGGTTTGTCATTTCCTTCTTCAGCTCATTTTACAGATAAGGAAACCAAGGCAAACAAGATTAAGTGATTTGCCCAGAGTCACACAGCTAAGAAGTGTCTGAGGCCAGATTTGAACTCGGGAAGATGAGTCTTCCTAACCTCAGGACTGGCACTCTATCCACTGTACCACCTAACTGCTCCACTGATAAATAGAATGCATCATATATTCTAGATTTGGTCTTTTGTATTTTATGTTTCTATATTTCAGCTAATTAAGCTAGTTTTTTCCTTTGCTTTCCCTAGTTCTAGCTGCTCTGATGCATTTTCTTGTCAAACTGATTATGTATTTATCCATCATGAAGTTATATTATTTCACTTTTTAAAATTTAGATTAAGGGGCAGCTAGGTGGCATAGTGAATAGAGCACTGGCTCTGGAGTCAAGAGGACCTGAGTTCAAATCCAGATTCAGACACTTAACACTAGCTGTGTGACCTTGGGCAAATCACTTAACCCCAACTACCCTGCCCTCCCCCTTCCAAAAAAAAAAAGCAAAATAAATAAAATAAAATTTAAAAACCCTAGATTAAAAAAATTAAGCCAATTTAATAGTTGGAAATTTCAAATGATTCTTTAGAACCTTTCTCGTTATTTCAGTGTTTCAACATTGTCTTTTTTAAAAAAAAACAGCTTATTATATTTTACTTACCAAAATGAATGACACTGAGAAAAATAACAAATATCCCAATACTAGGGAGATTACACATATATGGGCAGTTTGGGCTACACAAAGATTAACTTTGAGTTGACACACTTCACATTTGAATGAAATAAGCATTTTGATGACACAACTCAACTGTGTCATGAGCCTCTGTTGACCTCTCTAGTGATGGGGGCAGACTGCACCCACATTGACTTTGATGCCCAACTCAGTTTTGGCCTCATTTGTATATATTCTGTTATATCATCGTTGTGTTGAGATTTAGGGGTGCTAGGACCCTGAAACAGAAACACATAGGTCCTGCCCGAGTGCATTCAATCCAAACTTTCTTTCAATCAAAAAAATCCCAAAGTTTATTAAAAATCTGCTATATTGGCCAGACTCTTAAGGAATCAGAACATTTGTGATACTTGTATTGGCAAATAGACCCGACTGAAGTTGAGCACCTTAATGGAGGCTGAGATGGATCTTATATACAGACTCTGGGAGGGATCTAGGGTTGGCCAAGAGGTCTGGGGTGATTGATGGGAGTGACCAGTAGGGTGACTAGAGGTTGGAAGCCAGGAACCAAGAGAGTGGAGTTTAGATAGGATCCAGAGGTAACAGACAATGAAGGCCTGGGCTAGGTTAAGAGAGAACTGGGCATAGTGATAATGAAAAACCAGTTAAGGGGATTATCAAGTGGGAAGATTCAAGGAGAGTTCAAGGGGGTTTCCAGAGCCCGTACCCTGTTAATTGTGCTGTGATCACTGTCAGCTGTAGCAAATATGTTGTGTTAGCATCACTTTGATTTGAACTGTTTTCTTTTTAAAGAGGAAATGTTCTGGCCCTTGAATCAGAAGGACCTGAGTTCAAATCCAGCTTCAGATACTTACTAGCTGTGTGACCCTGGGCAAGTCACATAACCCCAATTACCTCCCCTTCCATCTCCCTCCCCCCAAATAAATAAAAAGGAATGTTCTTATGAGGGAGTTGTTCTAGTGTAATATGGTTGACCCTAGCCCTTGCCACTGTCCCAAGGCCAGACCTATTTCATCACCCCTTCTTTCTTACCTCCAGATTCGCAGCTACCATGAGGGGTAATCTTTCTGTGCCTCTGACTTGACCCATCATTGGCCACGTTCCCTTCTCTAGAAGGTCAGTGTCTAGAACGCCATTGTCGGTGACCCCCATTGTAGGAGGAGAGCATCCGTCACTTTAGCTCTATTTAACCACATACATCAGGTAGTTTTTCAAAGGGATATTTACAGAAAGATACCCAGAACAAAGGTCAAACATCTCCAACATCTGGGAATTATAATCCTTCCTAAGTCACCTCAGTGTCTGGAGAGGGAGGGGGGTGGGATTAAGCGCACCATAGCTCTGTTCTCCCATGGCAGGGGTCTTAGCGAGTTTACTTCCAGAGTCTGCTGTGTTGGAGTCTCAGACCATTACTCCTCAAAGTTTTACTGAAGGGAGGGCTACAACGCCTAACCAGGGTTCCTGGACTCCTGCATCTGTGGTTACTACTCAGGGAACAGACTGAAGCCTCCATTCCCTGCACCTGGAATGGAAAAGAATGAACATAAAGGCCCACCAGGCCTCCTTCTCAAGGCTATAAAGGCCTAAGGGTAGGGGTGAATCTGCCTCCCTACCTTATAGCATGGTTCTCTCATATGAAGATACTAACGAACTCAGTAAAACTCTTTGACATAAGCCCTTTTAAAGACATTGAGAGTTTGGACTATGTAGCCAATGGAAAAAAGGCCTTTTCTTTCTTTCTTTTAAACAATTAATTTATTTTTAGTTTTCAACATTCATTTCTACAAGATTTGAGTTCCAAATTTTCTCCCCATCTCTCCCCTTTCCCCACCCCAAGGTGGTTTTGCATTCTCATTACTCCTTCCCCCAGTCTGCCCTCCCTTCTATCACACCCCTCTTCTTATCTCCTTCCCCCTTATTGTCTTGTAGGGCACGACAGAGTTCTCTATCCCACTGTCTGTATATCTTATTTCCTAGCTGCATGTAAAAACAATTTTTAACATTTATTTTTAAAACTGAGTTACAAATTCTCATCCTTCTTCCCTCCCCACCCACCCTCATTGAGAAGGCAGGCAATTCAGTATAGGTTATACATGTGTAGTTATGCAAAACACTTCAATAATAGTCATGTTGTGAAAGACTAACTTTATTTTCCTCCATCATATTCTGCCCCCCCCCCATTTGTTCTATTTTCTCCTTTGACCCTGGCTCTTTTCAAAAGAGTTTGCTTCTAACTACCCCTTTCCCCGATCTGCCCTCCCTTTTACCATTTCTCCCCTCCCCCCATCTCCTTCTCCCCTTACTTTCCTGTAGGGTAAGATAGATTTCCATACCCAATTGAGTGTGTATGTGACTTCTTCTTTAATCCAAATCCTATGAGAGTAAGGTTCACTCATTCCCTCTCTTCCCCTCTGTTGTGAAACCAAAAAGGCCTTTCCTAACCATGTGGTAGGCCAATACAGCATGTTCAAATATGCTTCAGTCCTCATTGATTCTTCTGGAAGCAGGTCCTTGGCTACTTTCACATGGATGATGGTATCTCAGCAAACTGATGGTGTCTGCACACGTACCAGATGCCCATTACACTAGGAATACCCAGTATCTTAGATGGTTGCTTTGCCCCTTCCTCCAAGGTCTTGAGCCACCACCTCCACTTTCCCCATCCATATCCACAGTTTGGAAAACTGTTCTAGAGAGAGGTTTCCTGTTGGACCATGCTTCTTGGGAAAGAAGAGGACAATCGGCATGGCCCTTGAGCAGGGTCCTACTTGGAGAACAAAGTCAGTGAACTAATAGTGGAGCACCGATGGAAAGACAATTTCTTTTTAGTCATTTCAGTTGTGTTGGACTCTCCATGACCCCATTTTGGGGTTTTCTTGGCAAAAATACTAGAGTGGTTTGTCATTTCCTTCTCCAGCTCATGAGGAAACTGAGGTAAACAGGGTTATGTGTCTTGCCCAGGGTCACACAGTGTCTGTTTGGTTTTTGTTTTGTTTTTTTTGGAGGGAAGAAGGCAAGGCAATTGGGGTTAAGTGACTTGCCCAAGGTCACATAGCTAGTGTGTCAACTGTCTGAGGCCGGGTTTGAACCTCAGGTCCTTCTGATTCCAAGGCTGGTTTTTCAGCAGTCCCCAAAGTAGGTTTGTCTTCTGGGTGGGTAAGTTAAAGTACAAGGTGTGTCACTATGAGACTGGATAAGGCTGTGTATGGGGCTGTATTATAATGGAAGGCTGGGGTGCTTTTTTTTCTTTTATTTTTGGAGGGCAATTGGGGTTAAGTGACTTGCCCAAGGTCACACAGCTAGGTTTGTTTTTGTGTTAAGTGTCTGAGGCCGGATTTGAACTCAGGGACTCCTGACTCCAGGGCCGGTGCTCTATTCACTGCGCCACCTAGCCGCCCCAGGCTGGGGTGTTCTAAGGGTAACCTCAACTTCAGTTCCCTTTTGAGGTCCGAGGGTAAGGAGAAAAGAGCTGATGAATGGTTTAAAGCTATCAGCCCTTTTTTATTCTGCATTTTCTTTGGGATGTAATAAAAATTGCCCATAACCAATAGCAAGCATTTATAGATCACTTGAAGGATAGCAAAGTGCTTTTCATCAGCATCGTCTCACTTGATACACAAAACCTGGGAGGGAGGGGGAGGATATTACATTTTACAGATAAAGACACTGAGGCATAAAGGGTTAAGGGCCCAGGGTTGCACAGCTAGTAAATGTTTGGATTTGAATTTATCTCTTCCTGACTCTAGGTTCAACACTATCCTCGTATTGTATCTTGAATTCCTTGAGCTGGGAACACTTTTTATCCAAATTTGGGGAAACCTACACACAAGTTATAGCATGAATATACATAAAGATATTTTCTTGAAACAACTCCAGGTGAACTCTTTGAGGAAAACAGAAAATGGCCTGCATGGGTCAGATCCAGTCCCTGTGGTCACAGATTCCTGGGGTGGAAAGTAGGGAAAAGGGGGAAGAGAAGGGCACGAGGCACGGGTTACAAATAAATGAGAGTATATCAGTTCTCTTTTCAGAAAGGTCTAGTTTCCTTAAGTGGTGAGCTTCCCTACACCATTCAAGTACTTGCTTACAGGTCATTAGTTATCTGACAGACCTAGGATGGGGTGAGTGTACAAGGCATTGGGACATAGAGAAAGTTAAAACTAAAGGGAGTCATTACAGATTGACAACCAGTTAGGAATGGAAGCGTAATGTTACTGGAATAACAATCTAATTCAATGAAAAATATGACAATTTAGAAAAATCCTAATAAGGTATTCACATATATATGAAATGTGCCTGAAATGCACATATATGAATCTATACACACGCACACACAGACGTAAACATACACACATACATCCCCAAATATGAAATGTGTATGCACACATTCATATATTTGAATGTATGAACGTGGTTATAAAGGTTGCACCGAATTCGTGGATAGCCTGCCTGTTTTCTCCTTCGATGAGATTTTGCAGTTTTTGAGAACATTTGAGAAGCTATGTACTAGACACTATTATTGAAAATTATCCAACCCGTCTCAAGTCAAAAGCATTCCAAGATTTCTGACTTCTGGCGAAACTAGCACAGGCCATCAACTAACAAGTTTGCTGAGACTGCTGACCAGTTGCCATGGATTCTAATTCCGCAGGAACAACTAGTCATTTAAATGCTCGTTATATGCCAGGTACAGTGCTCAGGGCACCTTTGTTTGGCATGTAAAGCCTTCCCTAATGGGGTTCTAAATATAGCTTTCCAAGCTTATTTACATAACTGCCCTTCATGTACTCTGCCATCGCAACAAACTGGCCTTCTTGGTGTTCCTCACCCATCTCCTTTCTCCATGACTTTGCCTGGAATGCGCTCTCTCTTCACCACCACTCCTAAGAACCACTAGTTTCCTTCAAAATTCAGTTAGAAGGACATCTTCTAAATGGGTCTTTTCCTGATTCTCCTTAGCTATTAGTGCCTTCCCCTCCCTATTGGTTTTGTTGTTGCCCCCCCATAATCATTGCATGTTCAATATACAAACTGGTTTTATAGCCATTCATCATGTAATCACTGCATGGTATAATTCGCTTAAAAGGTAAACAGAGTAGCAATGTATTCACCAGTGGCATATGGACAAGCATTGGAGTGTGAGCAGGGAGCCTAGAATTATCAGCTCACTCACATTGTTAGTATTCAATTTTAATGTATATTTATGAATATTCTATGCATCCTAATCTTGTACCACAGACAGTTCAGTAATAAATTATTTTAAAGTAAATATTGGCAATTTTTTTCTTAATGCTTCACATAATAGTCACATTCAACTTTTTTGTAAAAAAAAATTGGCATAAAATCTGTGAGGATTATGTGGTGAAAAATGGTATATGCTCAGACACATACAAGTTTTCTCCACCAGTAGAATATAAGTTCCTTGGAAGCAGGGATGGTTTCATTGTTTTCTCTGTATCACTAAATTCTAGCACCTATTTGGCACTGAATATATGGTTGATTGATCCACTTAAAGGTGTGGTTTCTGTTCCATGGGGAACTCCTCAGAAGGCAGAAACTCTCCAGACCTTTCTCCATTTCTTTTTTTTTTTTTGTCATAACTCTCATCCTATCAGGAGCTCCCCAGTTATGATGTATGGAAGCATCATGCACTTAGAATTCTCCTGAGCATAAAGCTGACCTCATTGCTATACTTTAAGGTGCGCGCCAGGAAAGGCTTACTAGTTGGTCTTGCAGAGGCTGCTAATTTTAGGAGAAAATGTGGGAGAAAAACAGAGAGGCGTCCTTTCCACTCTTGAACTGGCCCAGATCTTTTTCAGAATAAGAGAACGGAGTAGATCATCAAGGTTCTTCTTGTCTCATTAATTCTTTTATTATGTACAGACCTCTCCTGAGTCAGCCATCATGCCTATGAAACTTCAGATCAATATCTCTGAAGTGTGCCCTAATGGTGAAAAGGAGTTATCATTAAACATTAATTGCTCAGCATATGCTAGGCTCTTAATAGATTACAAGATATATAGTTCTGGCCTAGATGCAGTGAGGCATGGACGGTGTCAGGACCAATCTGTTTAGTTTGACTGGCTTTCTAATTGAGGACAATAGCCACATGTAGTTATAATTTATAGAATTACAGAATACTGGGATGGGAAGAGATCCCACTGAACAGAATTCATAAAGCTCTGCCTCCAGCACAATACCTTTATTTTTATTGATATCTTGTTATGTTTTGAAGCATTGCCTTAACTTCTGAATAGGGTCCTCCCCCACCCATATTATTATAAATTCTTATAACAAAGAATTAAAAAAAAAGAGAAACAAAGAGTTCAGCAAAACTAACCAGTTCTACAGTATATGTATTTCTACAGTATATGTAGTATTCCATGGCCATTTTCACCCATGTCTGTAAAGAAAAAGGGAGGGGCACTCTCCTATCTCCTTTTCAGAGGTAAGATTCCAATTACACAGCACCTTAGCTTGTTGTGGTCATTGTGCACATCCTTCTGATTCTGCTTAATTTACTTCGCACGAGCTTATCTAAGACTCTCAGTAAGTGAGATGGGTTCACCTGGCAACTGCAGCTTGAGAATGAGAAAATAAGAGTAAATAAAAAGCATTCTTGGAATAAGCCAGTTCTTCCTTCATATGAATCATTTTTAGTAGGAGGTAATGTAACTATTACGTTCATCTACAACAGTTAATTTAACCATTTGGCAAATAACAGACATCTATATTGTTTTCAGTTCTTTGTTACTACAAAAAAAATGCTGCTAAAAGTATATTGGCATATATGGGAGTTCTTTTGGCTTCTGACCTTCAAGGATGGCACTTCAACAGAATGTCTAATATCAAAAGTGTTAGGAAGTTAAGCAAAAGGAGATGTCCTCTATAACAACATGTTTGCTACTGGTACAGAGTATGGCTACGATTTTGAATCCCTGGTATCGATTCCAAATTAAGATACCAGAAATATTTAGAATGTGAATAAAAACAATTTTATGGTCTTTCTATAATAGAACAGCCCTTTTATTAGACTTTTTAACACTGAAATTGGACCTGGGAGGTGAAGAGCTTATTGTTATTCTTTATCCTTTGGGTTTTTTTGAAGAGGACATCATGGCGGTGTGTTTTGACTTGCTGTGAATTAGATTTAAGTGAGGCAGAGTTGCACAAAGTCATCAGCCTCACTGTCTCTTCCAGAGTCATCAAAGTCCAGTGGCAAGGCCAGAGACGGCCTGAGATACAGTGAATGACTTTGGCGTCTTCAGTGTCTGACCAAACTAACCCTCAACAACTCATTCATGTTATACTCACCTCAATGGAGTGTGAGGGAGCAATGTATGTTAACATAATATTAACACAGCCAGTAAGTGTCTGAACTGGGATTTACTTCTAAGTCTTCTAATTTAAAATCTAATTCTCTTACTACTGGACCACACTGCAATCCCTCATGTTTGGAGCATGCCCTTTCTTTAATCCTGCCTTTTATAACCCTTATCCTTCAAGTTCCATCTCAGGGGTCACTTCCTTCACGAAGTCTTCCGTGGTTTCTCCAGCTGAAAATTATTTCTTTGCCCCTCAAATTGTCCTTTGTCTGGATCTCTCCTTTGCCCCTACCACCTTCTGCCTTTATCACCTTTACTTGAGAATGGTGGCAGTGCCATGACAAGAACTAGAGCAGTGGTTCTCAACCTTCCTAATGCCGTGACCTTTTAATACTCATATGTGGGTGTATCTGCATGTGGGCGGACCCACCTGGAGATGGATAAAGGAGCCTTGTCTCGGTTCCTAAGACCATGGGAAATATGTGTTTTCCCATGGTCTTAGGCGACCCCTGTGAAAGGGTCGTTCAACCCTCAAAGGGGTCGTGACCCACACGTTGAGAACCACTGAACTAGAGTGTTGGAAAATAGACTTTTTGTTAAAAGTGAAAAAGATCAGTGATTAAATACAGAAGATGACTTTTCCAGCAACAAAGGAAGTCCTATCACAGACCTTAAAAAGTGGCTATAGAAACCTCAATCCAGATTGAAGCTTCAACTAGGTTGTTATTGTTCATCTGTGTCCAACTTTTTGTGACCCCATTTTGGGTTTTCTTGGCAAATGTACTAGAGTGGTTTTGCCATTTCCTTCTCCAACTCATTTTACAGATGAAGAAACTGAAGCAAACAGGGTTAAGTGACTTGCCCAGGGTCACACAGCTAATAAGTGTCTGAGGTCAGATTTGAACTCACAAAGAAGAGTCTTCCTAATTCTGAATCTGGCACTCTATCCACTGCTCTACCTAGCTGAAACTAGGGTATTTCTTTTATTTAAGATTGACCCTGGGTATACAGCCTAGAGCAGGGGTGAGGAACCTGAAGCCTTGAGGCTACATGCGGCCTTCTAGGTCCTTGGGGTGGCCTTTTGCCTGAGTACAAGTTTTACAAAACAATTTTTTTTCTTGAGGGCAATTGGGGTTAAGTGACTTGCCCAAGGTCACACGGCTAGTTTTTTGTGTTAAGTGTCTGAGGCCGGATTTGAACTCTGGTACTCCTGACTCCAGGGCCGGTGCTCTATTCACTGCGCCACCTAGCCGCCCCAACAAATTCTTTTATTAAAGGTATTTGTTCCGTGAAGTTTGGATTCAGTCAAAGGAGTTCACTTGAGGACCTGGAGGGCCACATATGGCCTCAACACTGAAGGTTCCCTACCCCTGATCAAGCGTTATGAAGGTCTCTAGTTAGTTCTTGGGAATTCATTTGGCCACATTTTCACCACTACCTGAATGAGCAGATATTATATATAATTCCACCAATGGCCTCAAGCAATGGCCCCAGAGCCTCTGGGAAATTATATTGAGGTTTGGGGAAATCTCTATCCCTAGCAGGCAGAACAGTTGCTGTGCCTAAGACTATGTCACACTTGAATGGGCTACCCTGGGTAAACTATGTGTCTACTCATATACAGCAGAGTTACGAAGGCTGCTTTTCTCTAATTAAAACCTACCTCACCACCCAAGGAGTTGGTGCTCTTTGATGTGATGCAATGATTCTTAGGGACTGGCTGGTAAGGCTTCTAGCTCAGGCCTAGTCAATAACCATGTGTCTATCACCCAAGGAAGCGCCCACTAGAGAGCTGATGACCGGCTAATGAGCGTACACTCCTCTGTGTGACTTCATATTGTAAGTATTTTAAAATGTTGGCACGTCGTCATCAGAGAGCAGGGCACATAGTTCTGTAAAGAAAATTTGATGGTCTTGTCTTTTCCCTGCCTGGGACCTGGAATTTAGGGACTCTGGTGAGAAAGGAGTAATGGTGGCATCCTGAAACCTGAAGTGAGGGCACCAGGGGTCAGAGGCCTGAGATGGCTGATGGGAAACAAAATTATGCAGCGGGTGGTATAGGACACAATAATCTACACAGACCCCTGAGGAAGCACAATAATGAATGTATTTCCTTGTGTTCATGTCAGTGTAATAGTGAGTAAGAGGAAGAACTCAATTCTTTGTAAATAAGGATTTTACAATAAGGAAACGGGAGATGGAAGGGGAAATGTAGGTGATGTAATAAAAAAGATATCAATAAAAATTTATTTTAAAAAATAATTTTAATCTCTAAGAACTTTAAGGTTTGCAAAGAGCTTTACAACTCTGATCTCCTTTGATCCTCACGACCATCCTTTATCTTAATTTCTCCCTATTCGTTTGTTAGCAGGTATTACGTATATATATATTGGGCCTCTCTTCTGGACTTCTGCACTCTGACCTCTGCCTCCCATGCCCAAACTGAGCTGACTGTTGGTGCAGCTGAGGAGTTTGCTGAACTAAGCTGTTTGCTTGAGTCAGCCAAATTAACTGGCTGTTTTGATGCTGCCTTACATTCATATTATACGAATATCAGTTAAAGTGGTGGTTCTCAACCTTTCTAATGCCACAACCCTTTAATACATGTGGGCGGACACCCCTGGAGATGGATAGAGGAGCCGTGTCTCGGTTCCTAAGACCATTGGAAATATGTGTTTTCTGATGGTCTTAGGTGACCCCTGTGAAAGTCGTTTGATCCCCAAAGGAGCTGCGACCCACAGGTTAAGAACGGTGAATTAAAGGAAATGGGGATGTTTACATTAGAGAAACTGGGGTACACGCAGAGGGGAGGAAATTATAGTTCTGTTGTTGTTGAGTTATTTCAGTCCTGTCCAACTCTCTATGACCCCACTTGGGGTTTCCTTGGCAAAAATATTACAAGGGCTTGCTATTTCCTTCTCTAGCTCATTTTACAGATGAAGGAAGTGATTTACCCAGGGTCACACAGCTAGGAAGTGTCCAAAGCTAGATCTGAACTCAGGCAGATGAGTCTTCCTGACTCCAGGTTCAACATTCTATCCACTGAGCCACCTAATAAGTATTTGAAGGGCTGTCATGTGGAAGAGAAATTCCTTGTTTTATTTGGCCCCAGAAGGAAAAATTTGAGTTATAGGTAGATGTGGCAATGAGATAAATTTAGGCTTGATACAAAAAATATATATGTTAATATACACACAAACACACATACACAGTGGAGGTTTTTTTGATGGCAAGGTATGGGGTGGACAACATGGCCACTGAAATTTCTTCCAATTCAGAAATTTGTTGAGTCTGAAATACATTAGAATAAGAGAAACAGAAGAGAGTTTAAAAAGGTCTCCATGGGGGCTGTCGGTGGTTGTGTGCTCTCAGGGATTGCCTTGTTTTCTACTGATCACCTGGAGAACATTCTCTGGCCATGACTCTGATCTGGTTCTGATCCCTGCTCTATCCCAGGACATGTGCAAACTAGACACTCATTCAGACAATCAAGCTCTGAAGCCTCCTTACTTTAAAATCACACTCCTGTCCTGTACAATGTTAAAAGAAATATAATTTCGCTAAAATCAGGAAGAAGGTAAAATGAGATACAAATTGCATTGGTGAATATTCCACAGGATTATTTATTAAATTATAACATTCATGGTCACTTAGAATTATATTTGCCAAGATTTCAAAACAAATCAAGTTATAACAATGCAAATTAAATATATTACTTTCCTTCTACCTTTTCATGTCATCAATCAAATGGGATAAAAATAGTTGCCTAGGCCTATGAAAATCTGTTTTGAAATGAATTTTATTAATTCTCCATTATTCAGAGACAAACACAGTGACGTCTCCTCCACTGAAACACAATGGGTACTAGAACTTTGCCTAAACAGTTTTAAAATTACCTCCCATCACACGAAAAGCCCCATGATTCTAATCTAACCAGGAGCTCACTCTCATATGCTAAGTGTTGCTATGCTGTTAACACATGTCCAGATGCTAGGGTGAAGTGGATGTGTATTATGACACATGGTGTGATAAGAGATATTTGTTCTGCTTTGTTCAAGGTTCACTTCTTTTTCTTGGACTTGGGACTCTCCCAGGAAATCTGTATATACAGTCACTGTGGGTAGCTAACTACCCTTGAAGAGTTCTCTGTCCATGATGCTGTTATTATCTAAGTAAGGAAAGTACTACTATTCCCATAATATAGATGAGAAAACAGAAGCTCAAGAAAAAGAAGAGATTTGCCCAATATCAGAAAGCTAGCAGTTACCAGAACTGGTGCTGGGACTCAGGTCTTCGGACATCAACACCAGTGCTCTTTCCACTATGCCTAATGTCTTCAACTGAGAAAATGGGATAAATGGGTGACATGAGAATGATGATAAAGCAATGTAACCAGAGTAATTAAAATGATTCAGGAAAAATTTAATACTAAAGTGCTAAGGGGTCAAAAGGCATAGAGGGTAGTCTGATGACAAGGAAGAGACAGACAGATAGACACATGCACTCAACTGGTTTGCTTAGTAATGAGGCAATCTACCAACCAAACCCAATTTACCACGTGGAATTAAAAATAAACAACCAAAACCTGCCAGTCAGTTGATTTCTCCGTTTCTTTTCCTCCTGCTAGTTTTTCTTTTAAATATGAGAGTTCTCTCCCACAAAAATCTCCTGATTGGTTGCAGCTAAACCAGGTGTCATGCCTAGCACTTAGGACAAGGGTGGACACCCTTGACTTCAAGGCTACAGGTGGCCCTCGTAGGTCCTCAAGTGTGGCCCTCTGACTGAATCCAAACTTCACAAAACAAATGTCCTTAATAAAAGGATTTGTTTAGTAAAACTTGGACTCAGTCAAAAGGCTGTCCCCAAGGACCTCAATGGACGCATGTGGCCTCGAGGACACAGGTTCCCCATCCTTGACGTAGGAGTATAGCACCCAGTATTACAGAGTTGAAGGGATCTTTGGGATTCATCTGGTTCAACTCTTTTATTTTGCTGATGGTAAACAGAGGCTTACAAATATGAAGTGATTTATTTAAGGTTGTGCAGTTAGTTAGCTGAGCAAAGGCCTCAATCTAACCCATTTTCCATTACACTGTGAGGCCTCCTCTAGCTCTCTGAAGGTAGGGAATATATGGGAGCAAAGAGGGGAAGGTGGGAAACACATTTGGAGCCAACAGAATTAGTCACAGTCATTGTCCTAATAACATAACAATTCATTGATCAAATATTTGTTAAGCATTATTTCTGTTCAGTCTTGCCTGAGTCTTCATGATCCCATTTGGGGTTTTCTTGGCAAAGATACTGTAGTCATTTGCAATTTCCTTCTGTTACACCCCAATCCGGTGCTGCATGCAATGCTGGATATAAGAAAAGTTATTATCTAAAATATCATCATAACTTAGCTGGCATCTTACCAAGAGACCAGATAGGAACCATATTGAAACAGTGAAACATTTAATTGAGATAGAATTATGAAACAACACAATAGAAAAATGTTTCAACACTCATTTCCAAATAAGTATAAACTCATCTTTGATTCTTATCAAAGTAATGTGGAAAAACAGTCCAGGGAGGAGAGATCTTTCAGCAAAATCTTTTCTTTCCCCCCTGTCTAGTACTAGAATGAGGCAGGCAGAAGCCTCTAAAGCAGGCATCTTTTGCACTGAAGACCGAGTCTGCCGGTGTTGCGATGGTCTGGGTTATCTCTTCCTTTCTTGGTAGCTATCTCTTCTTGCTCCATAGGTTCTCAGGAACATACCAGGAATCCTGGGTTCCTGGGACCCGACAATATAATTACGGATAGCTCCTCACTCAAACCCTACATACTTGTTTCTTTTTTTTTTTTTCCCCCACATATCATCAAGCCATGGCCAATTCTCCAGCACCAAAGGTACATAATCTGATGAGAAAGATTGTCTTGGAGATTTTTTTTTAATTTTAATTTATTTTCTTGGTTACATCATTCATTTCCACAAGGTTTTGAGTTACAAATTTTCTCCCCTTTTTGCCCCTACCGCCCAGCCCAGAACATTGATCCCACTGTAAGACCCCTCCCACAATCTGTTCC
>CM053593.1:113766232-113783586 GCA_028646575.1 Pseudocheirus occidentalis
CCTCTGGTCTTTCTGGATCTTTCTCTGAATGTAGACATCTCCTTCCGTCCTGAGACTTGTAGAGTTGTCTTTTAACTGTGTGTTGCTGAGAGGAGTCCAGTTTATCAAAGTTGGTCGTCACACATATGATGTGTCTGTGACTGTGTACAAATTTTTCCTGGTTCTGCTCTTCTCACTCAGCATCAATTTGTATAAGCCTCTCTAGGTAATTATGAAGTCCATCTCCTTCCCATTTCTTATTGCACAATAATATTCCATCACATTCATATATCATAACTCGTTCCGCCATTCCCCAATTGATGAGCATCCCTTAAATTTCCAGTTTTTTGCCACCACAAAGAGAGCTGCAATAAATATTTTTGTACATATGGGACCTTTTCCCACTTCTGTGATCTCTTTGGGATACAACCCCAAAAGTGGTATTACTGGTTTCAAAGTAGTTTTAATATTCATTTTTCTTATTAGTGATTTCAGTTCTTTCATGTGGCTGTTCTTAGTTTGCATTTTTTCTTTTTAGAAAATTATCCATGTTCTCTGAACACTCATCAATTGGGCAGTGGCTCTATGGCTTTTAGCAGTTCTGAAGATACATTGGTAAGTAATTTATTATTTCTTTTTCACTATCACCACTATCCACACAATTGCATCAATTTCCCAGGGATCTTGGCTATCAGACTTTAGGTAGAAATATTTGATGCAATGAGTCCCCCACCCCTCTAGCCAACAATTTCTCTTCTTATTGTATCTTTATTGATGTTGTTCATGCAAAAGTTTTTTACGTTGTAGGGGCAGGGCCTGGACCTGTGGTTTCACTGGTACAGGGAACTCAAGGATGAGGAAAGTCTTGTAGTAATGCAGCTTAGTATCTCCTTTGCATTTTAGGTCTTAGAGAGCTGCTTTGAGCACTGAGAAGAAGAATGACTTGCCCAGGGTCATGTAGCCAGCATGCAGATATGGGACAATGAATAGCTCTCCAATTATTTCAATTTATTTCAATAATGTTTTGTACTTGTTTTATGTAAGTCCTAAATGTGTTATACTGAGTTGTCTTAGATATAGTTATTTAAATGAATTTCTTCTTTTTTCCTCCTGGTTTTTGTTAGCACGTTGTAGGAGTGTGACTTATTTGTAGATTTGTTTTGTATCCTGATACTTTATTCATTCGTTTTGCAGTGAAACAACACACTGAGCTTGGTATCATACAGGGCATGTCAATAAAACAGAGGTAATAGGCAGAAAGTTCAGGCAGAGATTACTTGAGGTACATGAGATGAAATGCCAAAGTAGTTTTTATTTGTGTTATTATTATTATTATTAGTGATATGGAACCAGATGTGTTTGCTCATAGTTTCTATGAGCAGAGGCATAGACACTGGGTATATTTGGAAGATAGCAAGTAGTTGTAATATTAATGGGATTTAAGATCTTCCCTGCCCATTAATAGGCTTCACTGTGGAGCCCATTAAGGGAAGCTTACTTAGGGGAGGCTTGCTTGTAGGAAAGCTTTCATACCTCTTGCTAATTTCGAATTAGGCACTGAGTCAAGAGGGTTGGGATGCCTTCTGGCTCTGAGAACTGTATATGTATATGTACATATCTATATCTATGTGTAGATATAGATATATATTTATCTCTCTCTCTCTAGAAATATAGATATAGATATACACACACGTGTGTGTGTGTGTGTGTGTGTGTGTGTGTGTTTTCTGAGTTGGTTCTTTGCTTTTGGGACTGGCTTGTGAAGGATCTTGTGATTCCCTGGTCAAGATTCTGAGTGGTCATATGTTCAGAGCTCCTCAACTGTTCAGATATAAAGGCTCTCTTGATCCAGGGATGTATGAAAGTATATAGTTGATTCAGGCAGTCAAAGCCCTGTCTGTTTGTCTTAATTTCTCTGCTTGTATTTTATTTTATTTGTTTATTTACTTTTAATTTACAAGATTCAGTTCCACAGTCCCTTGAGTTTCAAATTTTCTCCTCTCCCTCCCCGCCCCTCCCCCATGGTGGCATGAAATCAAGTATAGGATCTACAAATACTTTCACATTGGACATTAGTCTGGTTGTATAGAAGGGTTGTAACCAATGGAATGAACAATGGGAAAGAGGAAACAAAACCAGACATGGGAAAGAAAGAGAGCATGTAGTTTGCTTTAGTCTCCATTTAAACTCTGTTCTTTCTAGATTTTTCTCTGAATGTAGACATCTTCTTCCACCCTGGGTCTTTTAGAGTTGTCTTATAACCTTGTGTTGCTGAGACGAGTCCAGTTTATCAAAGTTGGTCATCACACATACGTTGTATCTGTCATTGTGTACAAATTTCTCCTGGTTCTGCTCTTCTCACTTAGCATCTGTTTGTATGAGCCTCTCCAGGTAAATATGAAGTCCATCTGCCCCTCATTTCTTATAGCATAATAGTGTTCCATTACATTCATATACCACAACTTGTTTAGTGATTCTCCAATTGATGGGCATCCCCTTAATGTCCAGTTTTTTGCCACCACAGAGAGAGCTGCAATAAATATTTTCGTACATATGGGTCTTCATCCCACTTTTATGATTTCTTTGGGATACAACCCTAGAAGTGGCATTACTGGGTCAAAGGGTATGCAATTATTTATAGCCCTTTGGGCATAGTTCCAGATTGCTCTCCAAAGTGGTTGAATCAGTTCACAACTCCAGCAATAATGCATTAGAGTTCCAATTTTTCTATATCCTCTCCAGCATTTGTCATTTTCCTGTTTTGTCATCTTGGCCAATCTGACTGGTGAGATGTGGTACCTCAAAGTTGTTTTGATTTGCATTTCTTGAGAAAAGTGATTTAGAGCATTTTTTCATATGCTTATAGATATCTTCAATTTCTACCTCTGAAAATTGCCTGCTCATATCCTTTGACCATTTATCAATTGGAAAATGACTTGAATTCTTATAGATTTGACTCAGTTCCCTGTATATTTTAGAAATGAGGCCTTTATCAGAGACACTGGTTGTAAAAATTCTTTCCCAATTTCCAACTTCCCTATTTTTCTTGGTTACATTGGCTTTGTTTGTACAGAAACTTTTCCATTTAATGTCATCAAGATTATCCATTTTGCATTTTATAATTCTTTCTAACTCTTCTTTGGTCATAAAGTCTTCCCTACTCCATAAATCTGACAGCTAAACTATTCCTTGCTTCTCCAGATTATTTACATTATCAGCCTTTATACCTAGGTTGAATCAAGTTACCCTCTCTCTTGACTAGTTCTGGGGACATATATTGGCAAATTATTTATTATTCTTTTCACTCTTAGTTACCAAATGCTTCTGTCATTACATTATTTCATGACAGACATGTTACAATTAATTAGATTACAGCTTTTATTATTCATTACATTTTTAGATGGGATTTGGTAGACACCTTATCCGCATTAATGACATGCACAAATCATCTCTTAGGGTTTTTCTTCTCCCTTGGGAAAAATTGCACAGATGGTCAGCTTCATACATTTTATGTTGATTCTTGTTAACTTCTATTTTAGATAGTGATATTTTACAACAACAACTCATATTTATATAATTATAATAGCTTAAATTTACATAGTACTTTGAAGTTTACAAAATACTTTCCTTATAGCAGCCCTGTGAAATAAGTAGAGAAATGAGACTATCCCCATTTTGTCTATTAGTATTCTGTGGCACATAGAGCATCAATTTTTTTCATGGTTATGGAAAAATTATCAGTACTCAGTCATTGAAACTAAGATGTGTGATTCTCTCTAGTGTTCTTTCTTTTCATTATAGCATAATAAAAGCTAACATTTACATAGTATTTTAAAGGTTTTGAAGCACTTCATATATATTCTTTCATTTGCAGGTGAGTAAACAGAGACTCAGAGAATTCATGTAAGCTATAAAACTCAGACCTTGAACTCAGATCTTCTGACTCCAACTCCAGCATTCTTTCTAATATACTATACTGCCTCTTATACCTTACTTCCTGTCTCCAAATTCTTGGATTTCACCTTACTTGAGTACTATACAATCTTTTGCCTCTGAATTGACTTTATTTATTTATTTTTGTTCCAAATCAAAAGGTTACTAAATGTCTAAAAACTAAACCCTTGGGTGGAACCATGATCTCATTAAGGCAGATTATTGGTGTTGATAAAAATTCATCCCTGTTGTTTCATTTTATATAGTTCTTAGGGTCTGAGGGTCATAGTGCTAAAGCTGGGAGGGACCTCAGCATCCATTGGGTCCACCCTCCTAATTTTACGCATGAGAAAACTGAGACTCAGGAAGGTTAATAGACTTGTCTACAGTCAAACAAGTAGTATGAGAAAGGACCTCAACTCAGGTCTTCTGACTCCAGAGCCAGTACTTTGTGCTGTACCATGCTATCTCTTTCTTGTCCATGCCCCTCCGCAGATTCTTTAGAGAGATGGCAGCCTTCTAGTTTGTTCTTTCAGGGACAGAGGCATAAAAGGACTAGATATAGGATCTTCCCCCTTACCCCATGTAAAAGAACAGGAGGAAAGCCAGAAGAAAAAGGAAGCCCAACCAAGTAGGATAACTTTGAAAGTTATCTGTTGAATTTATTACAAGCTTAGGTAGAAAAACAAGTTCTTCACAATAGACATTCTTACCTTCCTGTACAATCCCCTCTTTTTGTTCTATGGTATATAGAAGTATTTGTTTTGTTTGGTATTTAAGTTCAGAATTTTTAAAAAAGATCCTTTTCCATTTTTCCCGCATAAATCTCACACAAATGGGGCCTCCTCCATAGGCAGCTCTTATTGTGTAAACACTCACACTCTGGGAATTTCTACTGAAATAATTTGGGGCTCAGCCAACATATTATTTCTTTCCTGACTGAATCAGAGAGGTGTTTGTACTTTATAAAAGGATCAGGACCATAAAGGTGCTTTTTTACAGTTAGTTTAATAACCTATTAACACTTTGTGATTAAATTTTAGGCCTTTTATGATTACATCAATTGCGGCGAGTAAGGGGACATACAAAATAGGTGCAAGATGATTTTGTGGTGAAACTGGCAGCTGAAAGGATAGTAAGAAAGAGCTCATTTAGAAGGTGGAGCTTGAGCTGAAGCATGAAAGAAATTAGGGCTTTTGTGTAAACCACACAGGCATAGAATGTCCCATATGAGAAATGCCAAGAAGGCCAGTTTGGCTGGACTTCAGTGTGTGTGGAGGAGGGCAATGTTCATTTAGGCTTGAAAGGTAAGTTGGGCTAAGTTGTGAAGGTCTTTCAAACTTAAAGGAATTTAAATTTGATCCTGCAAGTAATAGAGAGAGTAAACTGTAGTTTACTGAGCCAGGGAGTGACTGATGTGGTTTCATGGTGTGTTGTGGTTAGTCTGTCTCAACGAATTCAGTCAGGCCACCTCTAATCCAAGTATAGCCATTTATTGGCAATGACACCTCCAATGGACTGAGTTCCAAGAGGAACCAGCAACTTAGTAAGACCACACAGGCAAATTGATTGTGTAAAGTTGCTGATTACACGACAGAAATAATAAATATTTAAAAGGCAGGAGGGGTTTGTTAAAGGATTAAGTAAAGGGAAGGAGTCCCAGTGGTGGAATTTTGGATGCAATTACCCACAATTCACATAGAAAAACTAGTTTGGAGGGATTTATATGTATGAAAATGATATTATAATAAGCCTCTCTACATCATAAATTCACCTAAAGGACAGTTTTTGCTATTACTGAATAGGTGTCTATTTAGGGAAAGTCCCTTCTATTGTTTTGGGGTCCATATCTTGCTCAGGCATCCTAGTGGTGCTGCTTTCTTTTTGTTTGTTTTTGTTTTTCTTTTTTCAACATAACCTTTATGGAACACTTAACAAATTTTTGTTTTTAAAATAACATATCATTCAAATTGTATATAATTCAGTAAAGTTTTCATACAGCAAGTAATGCTTAAACCCTGGAAAATCTGTAGAAAAGAGATTTTCACACGTAAAATAAGAAAACAAAATTCTGAGGTATTCCCTCGTACATACATACACACGCACACACACACTCACACACACATACACATGGTACTGCTTTCTGATTGGCTGAGTATAGTGGGGCTCTCTGAGACTAGATGGGTGTGGTTGTGGTTGAGTGCATGGACACACCTGTTGTTTCTGTGGGAAATATGAGGAATGGGTCTGGGGGGCAGTGGCTAGCTAGAGGCAGTGGCTGGAAGTCCATTACATGGACAAGCCTGCTGTTCTAGTGAGAAATATGAGTTCATGGGCACACCTGTTGTTCTAGTGAACAATGAGGCATATATAAGGAAGTTGGGGGGGCGGGGTCCTGCGTGTGCAGCGGCTAACTAGAGGCAATGGGCCTGCTGTTCAGTAGGGTCTATGATTGAGTCTGGGGTCTTGTGGTATAGTTAAAGCTGGATGGTGTGATTTAATTAGGACATGCCCACTGTTTAGTGGGACCCATAAGGAAGTTAGAATATTGGGGCTGGGGGCAGCTTTATTAGGATTCCATCATGGTCAGAGATGTGCTTTTAGGAAAATTAGTTTGGCATTGTATGATGGCTGGATTGGAGAGGTGAGAAATTGTAGGGGGAAGGACCAATTACGGGGCTATTGAAATAGTCTAGGTGAGAGGTGATGAGAGCCTGAATTAGAATGATGACCATGTAAATGATGTGGAGATAGAAATCACAAAACTTGGCAGCTGTCTGGATATGTGGGGTGAGAGAGTGAGAAGAGTTCAGGATGGCAGCACAGTTGCAAATCTGGGCTAGTGGAAGGAATATATGTATAGCCAGCTATTGTGATGGAGCCTGGCTGCATGGGTTCCTGAGAGATCGAATTTGAATGAAAGACTCAGGGACTCTCAGGAGCAGGCTTGGAGACAAAGATTTTGTTTGTGGTGCCAACAGAGAAAGGGGAGGCTTGATGTGGAGGTGGCTGTGTCTGTAGCCATGAGGAACAGACAGAATAAGGCGGAAAAGGAAGCTGCTGGAGGCGGGAGCCTGGGGGCAGCTGTTGTCTTCCTCCACAGCTATATGTTCAGAGCAATCATGAGAGTGCAATCACTGAGGACCTCTCCCCTGGCTAAGAATCCAGGCAGCTGGGGGAAGCTGTTTTCCTGCTTCCCCTTCCTTTTCTGTCTGAGAAGACAAATGTGTAATCCAGAGTTTCTTGTTCTTAAAAGCTTTTTATATAGTGAGCGAGCTCTGCTCATTATCCCAGAGCCAGACCGGTTATCCTGCTTTTTCTGGAGTATTAAGCACCTACTATCTGCAAGGCACTGTGCCAAGCACCAGGAATAAAAATAAGAAAAAGAAAGACAGTCTTTGGCTATGAGGAGCTTACAATCTAATGGGGAAGACAAACAAAAAGGAGCAAGAAAGGAGCACCAGGAATTATCTACTTTAGGGACATCTTGTTCTATGAAGTTGAAACCAGGCACAGAGGGGCTGCAGATGCAAAGAGGAGCGAGTTCTGGAAAGGATTTGGGGGTTTTAGTGAAATGCAGCTTCAATATGAGTGAGCAGCATATAGTAATAGCCAAAAAGGCTAATGCAACTTTAGCATACATTAAGAGGAGCAGAGCTTTCAGTAATAGGGAGATAGCAAAGGGTTAAGTTTCCACAGGCCCCCCAAATAAGGTAACAAAACTTAAAGGAAACAGCACTAGCCTTCTTCTCATTGATTGTCTCCCCCAAATTTGGTGTGTAGATATGCACAAGTTAAGGTATTGAAGGATGTTTCCTTCTGATTGGATAGAAGGGTCAAATTATGTAATTATGATAATAAAGTAAATAAAATAATATGATAATAAAAGTAATAAAATAATATGATAATAAAGTAAATAAAGTTAAAAAATAGAGTAATTATGATAATAAAGGATTGTCAACTGTAACTCTCATTGGCTATCTCCAAATTTGGTGCATAACAAGGGATTGGAAAACACTGTCCTCTGATAGGATACTAATTCATGAATGATTATGGTAATTAAGGATTGAGATTGCTTTGTGCTTATTAGTTTGAGATTGTGAGTCCACCTCACCAACCAGAAGCCTGTGAACTTCTGCAATTTGCACTCCCTAGCTGATGCCCCTTGAGCAACAGCGCTGTGCCCTTTCTCGTGAGAAAGAATAAAGACCTTTTCACATCTCAGATTCAGACTCCAGTTTTGAAGATCTGGCTGTGGTTTCTATCCCACACAATGGTGATGGTCCTACTGTGCTCTGCTAGTCGGAACTCATCACATTTTCATGGGGAACGTAATATTCACCAGCCTCCCCACTCCAGAATTATAGAATCTTGTATTTTGAGGAGATTTTAGTATTTTTAAAACTTTATTTTCAGTTCCAAATTCTCTCCCTCCCCCATTGTTCCTCCACCCATTGAAATGGTAAGAAATATATCCATTATACATGTGAAGTCATGCAAAAACTTTTTTATGGTATCCGTGTTATAAAAAAGTAAGAAAAACAAAGGGGGAAAATAAGCTTCAATCTATATTCCGAGTCTATCAGTTCTCTGTCTGGAAGTGGATGGTATTTTTCATTGTGAATCCAGTCAGAATTACTAAGTCTTTCGCCGTTGTTTACCTTTACAATATTGTTGTTAATGTGTACCTTGCTGTCCTGGTTCTGCTCACTTTGCATCATAAGTTCATATAACTCTTCCCAGGTTTTTCTGAAACCACCCCCTTCATTGTTTCTTATAGCATGATAGTATTCTGTCACGTTCATATACCATTATTTGTTCAACCATTCTCCAATCAATAAGCATTCCCTTAGTTTCTCATTCTTTGCTACTATGAAAAGAGATGCTACAAATATTTTTGAACATGTGAGTCCTTTTCCTTTTTTTTTAATCTCTTTGGGTATAGACTTAATTGTGGTATTGTTAGGTAGAAGGTTATGCATGGTTTTATAGCTTTTTGGGTATAGTTCCAAATTGTCTCTGCAATGGTTGGACTAATTCATAGCTCTACCAGCAGTGTATTAGTGTTCCTATTTTTGGAAGGGATTTTTAGAGGTCACCTAGTTCAACTCCTGTTCAAATTACAAATTCATTCTAACATTCCCAACAAGTGATCATCAAAGTCTATTTATAGGCATGAAGTTGAAAGAAATGATTATTTCTCTTATATTAATAACCAATTATTAATTGAGATTAAGATTTTTCCCTTTCCTATTTCCTCATTCAGAAACCAGCCCCTTGTAGGGTAGGTATTCAGCCAGCATCTGAAGGGTGCTGCTGATAGATGAGATTGGCCAGATACAGGCTTTTCAATCTTGTTAGAGACCCTACCCAGCTAGTGAAGCTTATTTTTTATTAAACAATAAAAAGAATCTAATCTAGGTAAATCCCAGCCCATTGTATTCTTTTCATGCAAGTTTGGGTGGGGGGGTAGATCCCTTTGTCTAGATTGCCTGAGGCTGGGAGTGGTCTGGGAGTAAAAAATGACATAATAAAAGTCCTGGTTTTCCTTCTACCCCAGCCCCTCATTATATAGGTCCACCTCTTATAATAATATTCATTCTCTCATTAATTGTTAACCAATCAGAGCTGATTGCTGCCCGCTCTTCCAAGGACATATAAGTGTTGAGAGGTCTCCATGATTTGTCTTTGGTTTATGAAAGAAAGCCAAATGACTGTCCTTTTATTAATTATTTCCTAGTCATAATTAATAAAATTATCAGTTACCCAGAAACTAAGTCTCTTGAACTTTTTATATATCACAAAGTGATAAATAGCATTGTAGCCTACTTCTCCCATTTCTGCTGCCAGGTGGGTTATCTCACTTTTATACCACTCTAATTGTTAGGAAATTTTTATATTTAGCCATAATATGCTTCTCTGAAACCTTAATAATACTGATCCTAGTTCTCCAGATTAAAATTCAAAAAGTGTGCTTTTTTTTTCCATACAATAATTCTTCTAATATTTGATGACAACAGTCATCCACACCCACTCCCATCACTTCTTGCCTACCCTATTGTATACTCAATGAGAATGGTATGAACTATAGTATTTTAGAGCTGGAAGGAATCTTAGAAATCATTCTAGTCCAACTTTTCATTTTTAGGATCTGGAAGCAATGGCTCAGATAGACACTTTTCCAGTAAAGAACTCTGCCATCTCCTGCTTCTGTGCCTTTCGCTGGGCTCTTCCCTCTCCCTGGAATGCCCTCCTTCCTCACCTCTGTCTCTTAGAATCCACACAAAGGAGGACTCAGGTGCCATTTTCTACCTATGATGCTGGTGTCTCTCACCCATCTCCCAGCCTCACCCTATAAGATCACCTTTCCTCTGTTTCATATCTGTCTTGTATATATCCATTTATTATCTCCATCATGAGAATATAAGGTCCTTGACCATAAATCTTTTTTGCTTTTCTTTGTATCCCTGGGATTTGGCACAATTGACTGGCACATATCAGGTACCTAATGAATGCTTGATGATTGACTGACTTATGCCTTTCCTGATTCCGCCACATGTTAGTGCCTTTTACTTTCCACAATTACTTTGTATAGTATTTTGATCACTTTTGTATATATTTTGTCTTTCTTTAAGTAAGTGTTGAATAAATACTTGTTCACTTGACTTGTATATTTGTTATGTGACCTCAGCAGAATAACCTCTAGTGTTTAGATATTGTCTTCTTTGAGTCAAGCACTGTGCTAAGTGCTTTACTGGTATTATCTCCTTTAATCCTCACAACAACCCTGGAAGGTAGGTGCTATTATTATCTCAATTTTACATTTGAGAAAACTGAGGCAGGCAGCAGTTAAGTGACTTGACCAAGGTCATTCAGGTACTAAGTGCTGAAGCTGGATTTGAACTCGGGTCTTCCTGACTTTGAGCCCACTGCTCCTCTATCCACTACACCACTGTATTCTAAATTGCCAATTAGAATGCTTTCAGGATTTGGGGACACTTTCCTGTTTTTTGTTTTTTTTTAAACTTAGTAACCCTGGCGCTTAGCACAGTACCTTGCATACAGTAGGTGTTTAACAAGTGTTGAAATGAATTCTTGAATTCTAAGCATGATGTTGCCACTATGATAAGACCCAGAAGATGCCCTGAGATTATTCATTTGAATAAATTCACCAGATCATAGGATGCACAAGTCATATCAAAATAGAAAATAATAATGCTAGTGTTTGAATCACTTCCTGAGAAATAGTGTCCTTACTTTACTTCCTAGGAAAAATCTATCCCATGTGAAGTAATTTTTTTAGGTGATATCATAGGCCATTAATAGAAGCAGTGTGATCAGAGCAGAGGTGCTTGCTGGGCTCATTTTGGAGATTTATAGCTTACTTAGCTCTGTCATAGGAATCCAAAATTTGAATACATAATATTTTATTTTTTGCAGGCATTTTCTGCCACAGAAGTATAATCAGGCAAAATCCTGATGATAAAGATAGCAGCCAAGAAGTCACCTGGGTCAGGTTACTCTCACTTCTCCTTGTAGAAAATCACGTGGGGGGAGCAAGAAAAAGAAAAGTAAAATGACAAGAAAATGACAAAACGGTAAGGCACATTTGTGTTTGTTATAGTACACAGAGAACAGCTGGGTGGTAAAGTAGACAGAGCATTGGGCAAGGAGTCAGAAAGAACTGAGTTCAAATGTGACCTCGGGACACCTATAGCTGTGTGACTCTGGGCAAGTCATTTAACCCCTATGGCCTTAAAAAACCTGAACAACAAATAGTACCAGGATTGGTGTAATACATAGAACTTGGAGGCAGAGTACCTGGATTAAAACTCTGCCTCTCCTACTTTTAAGCTGAGTGATTTAACCTTTTTGGGTCTCAGTTGCCTCATCTGGAAAAAAAAAAGGTGGGAGGGGGAGTGTTGACTAGATGACTTCGCAGTCCCTTCCTACTCTAAAACCAGGACTGTTCACTGAATGCCTGGTGCAAGGGAAACATAGTGTGAGGAACTGCAGGGAGAGGGACGGAGGGGAAAGAAACGGGAAGAATTGCAAGGTTTTTATGTGTTTGATGTTTTTCCCCCTAACTATTTCCACTAACTCCTTCACTTGCTTTGAAGCCTTTGCATATTTTCTGAACAAAGTGAAAAGGCTGAGATAGTAACTGCTTATACTTAATTAAATGTAGCTGGTGACTTCTTATACTTACCAGCGCCAACGTACACTGTTCTGGAGAATGTGCAGTTGGGCTGCGGATCATGAGGCGCTCATGAGGCGCTCATGATTAGCTACGCCAGGGGCAAGAGAGAAGAGCGTGGAGAGCGAGAGGGACCGCTTTGTCCTTGGACACCCTTCTTTCCCCCAACGCATTCTTTTATAAAATACAGTGAAGAAATTCTCAGAACTCTGATTTCACAGGAGGTTCAAAGGCCAGTTGATAGGAATGTAAAATACAGAGCAAGCTGTGGCATTCTTACTCTTAGGAAAGAACAATGCGTTTTTGAAATCAAAAGCCAGGCTTCCAGTGAAGTTTTAATGGACACAATGTCAGGGAACATGACACAGGTACTAGGAAGTGGCGGTAGGGCAGGGGAGGGAGCTCCAACTTAGAGACAAATAAAAGGACCTAGGGTTGATTCATGATATTTCTCTGTCAATCTAAAAATACTTCCCAAATAATGAGCCTGAGTCTGCTGCATCCTGTCATCACAACCGGGTCTAGTTGTGCCTTATGAGAGAATCCCTCCCTTCTCTTTGCATGAATTCCATGCTGCTGTGGGCAGCTATGGTGAGAGGCTGTGTGGTGTAGTGCCTAGAGCACTGGACAGAGTCAGGAAGTCCTGGGTTCAAATCTTGAGGCAGTTTGGTGGTACAGCCAATGGAGTGATAGATTTGAATTCAAAGATCTGAGTTCAAATATGGCCCCAGATATTCTGGGCAAGTCACTTAAGCTCTGTTTCTTCATCTGCAAAATGAGAATAATAGCAGTTATGTCACAGGGTTGTTGTGAGGATAAAATGAAATATTTGAAAGTTGTTTGCAATCCTTAAAATTAGAGTTATTATTGTTGTTGCTCTTATTATTATTATTATTATTATTATTCTCCCGTTTTTGACACTTATTAGCTGGGTGACCTCAAGCAAGTCTTCTAGATTATCTGGGTCTGTTAACCCTTTCTTCATCTGGAGAAGGAGGTTTTATTCAATGGCCTCTGAGATGCCTTCCAGTTGGAAATCCAGGATCCTATGATTCTGAAGACTCTCCATCCCCCCCCCCCCTCTCTCTCTCTCCTTGTCTCCTCCCCTGTCCCCCATGGAGCATGGCCAAGGTGGGAAGATCACATCAGTGCAAACATAGCTACAGCTGTGTTTATAGTCTTTCGAGCTAGAAGGATATACAGAACTACAGACTTATCCCCATTACATAATATACTTGCTGATGGTTTTAGATAGTTGCTACTTATTATTTTAAGGAAGACTCCATTTATTCTTATACTTTCTAGTTTTTTTAAAAATAGGAATGGTTGTTGTATTTTGTCAAAAGCCTTTTCTGCATCTATTGAGATAATTATATGGTTTCTGCTAGTTTTGTTGATGTGATCAATTATACTAATAGTTTTCCTAATATTGAACCATCTTTGCATTCCTGGAATCAATCCTACCTGATCAAAGTATGTTATTGTGATAAGTTGCTGTAGTCTTTTTGCTAATATTTTATTTAAAATTTTTGTATCTATATTCATGAGGGAGATTGGTCTATAATTTTCTTTATCCATTTTATCTCTTCCCAATTTAGGTATCAGTACCATATTTGTGTCATAAAAAGAATTTGGTAGGACTCCTTCTTCTCTAGTTTCCCCAAATAGTTTGTAAAGTATTGGAATCAATTGTTCTTTAAATGATTGATAGAATTTGCTAGTAAATTCATCTGGCCCTGGAGATTTTTTCCTAGGGAGTTCATTGATGGCTTGTTCAATTTCTTTTTCTGAGATGGGGTTATTTAAGTAATTTACTTCCTCTTCAGTTAATCTGGTTAATCTGTGTGATTTATATTTTTGTAAATATTCATCCATTTCACTAACATTGCCAAATTCATGTGCATATAATTGGGCAAAATAATTCCTAATTAATTATTGTTTTAATTTCCTCTTCATTGGAGGCAAATTCACCCTTTTCATTTTTGATACTTGTAATTTGGTTTTCTTCTTTTTTTTTTATCATATTGACTAAAGGTCTATCAATTTTATTGTTTTCTCATAAAACCAGCTCTTAGTTTTTATTTATTAATTTAATAGTTTTCTTAGTTTCAATTTTATTAATCTCTCTTTTGGTTTTCATTATTTCTAATTTAGTATTTAATTAGGGATTTTCAATTTGTTCTTTTTCTATCTTTTTCTTTTTCTTTTTTTTGTTCATATTTTTTATTAACTGTTTCCAAGCTAGCAAATGTTATTCAAATAATAGCACCAAGCATTTATTTTATTCTAAAGAACTAAAGTTTGCAACACATATTTGTATCCATATGGATAATAAAATGAGAGTCTATGTCTGACATTTTTTGGGGGGGAATAAGTTTTAGAAATAGCCAGTGTGATAATGGATACCACTAGATGTCAGTATAAACAGACCATTTTCTTTGGTACAGATTTTTTCTATCTTTTTCAGTTGCATGCCCAATTTACCAACCTCCATTTTCTCTATTTTATTTATGTACGCATTCAGGGATATAAAACTTCCCCTAAGAACTGTTTTTGCTGCATCCCACAAGTTTTGGTATGATGCCTCATTATTGTCATTCTCTTGAATGATGTTACTGATTGTTTCTATAATTTCTTATTTGACCCACACATTCTTTAGGATTAAATTATTTAGTTTCCAATTAGTTTTTAGTCTATTTTTCCATGGCCCTTTATTGCATTTAGTTTTTATTGCATCATGATCTGAGAAGGATGCATTTAAAATATCTGCCTTTCTGCATTGAATTGTGAGGTTTTTATGCCTTAGTACATGGTCAATTTTTGTGTATGAGCCATGCACTGCTGAGAAGATGGTATATTTCTTTTTATCTCCATTCAGTTTTCTCCAGAGGTCTATCCTACCCTCTTTAAAATTTTATTCACCTCCTTAATTTCTTTCTTGTTTATTTTAAAGTTAGATTTATCAAGTTCAGAGAGGGGGAGATTGAGGTCCCTCACTAGTGTAGTTTTGCTATCTATTTCTTCCTCTAATTCCCTTAACTTCTTCTCTAGTAATGATATTGCTTCATTCTTGATGGTGCCTTTTAGCAGGATATAGTTTTCTTCCTTATCTCTTTTAATTAGATCAATTTTTGCTTTTGCTTTATCTGAGATAAGGATTGCTACCCTGCTTTTTTTTACTTTAGCTGAAGCATAATATATTCTACTCCAGCCTTTTGCCTTTATCCTGTATGTATTCCCTTGTTTCAAATGTGTTTCTTATAGACAGAATATTGTAGGATTATGGTTTTTAATCCATTCTGCTATCTTCTTTTGTTTTATGGGACAATTCATCCCATTCACATTCACAGTTTTGATTGCTATCTGTGCCTTTCCCTACCTTATTCCCTCCCCTGTTTATGTTTTTATTTCTTCCTTTTCCCTTCCCTTCTTTGAGTTTTCCTTTTGACCACCACCTCCATCAGTATTCCCTCCCTATTCACCTCCCTTCCTTTCCCCTTACTACTATTTCCCTCCCTTCTAATCACCACCCCACTTCTCCTCCCCACTTATTCCTCCTACTGCCCATAAGGCATAAAAGATTTTTACACTTAATGGAGTATGTTATTCCCTTCTTGAACCCGAACCTATGAGACTAAATTTCATACAGTGCTCCTCTCCCTCCCTCCTTTTCCTCTACTATAATGAGTTTTAGTGTCTTTTCATGTTAGAATCCTAAACTTAGCTGATTATGTTGATCCCTCCTTGAACCAGAACCAATGAGAATAAAGCTCATATGATGTTCATCTCCCCCTCTTCTTTCCCTCTACTATAATATGTTTTTATGCCTCTTTGTGTGGCATAATTTACCCTTTTCTACCTCCTCCTTTCCTTTTCTCCCATTACATTCCCTTTGTACCCCTTAATAAAGTTTTTTTTTTATCATCAGATTAGTTCATTTATACCTACACCCTCTGTCTATGTATAACCCTTTTAAATGTTGCGATAATTATATAAATCTCAATATTGAAAGGTATCAGCTTCTCATATAGGGATGTAGACAGTTTGCTCTTAATGAATCACAAGTTGTGTGTGTGTGCGTGTGTGTGTATGTGTGCGTTTTCCTTGTTTACCTTTTTATGTCTTTCTTAAATCTTGTATTTGGAGATCAAATTTTCCATTGAACTCTGGCTTTTTCATCAGGAAAGTCTGGAAGTCCCTTATTTCATTGAATGAACATCTCCTTGCCTGGAAGGTTATGCTCAGTTTTGCTGGGTAGTTGATCCTTGGTTGCAGCCTAAGCTCTTTTGCCTTATGAAATATCAAATTCCAACCCCTCTGATCTTTTATTGTAGAAGCTGCTAGGTCCTGTGTAATCCTGACTGTAGTTCTACGATATTTGAATTGTTTCTTTTTGGCTCCTTGCAGTATTTTTTTCCTTGACCTTATGATTCTGGAATTTGGCTACTATATTTCTTGGAGTTTTCAATTTGGGCTCTCTTTCAGGAGGGGGTCTGGTGAATTCTT
Organism: Pseudocheirus occidentalis; assembly: GCA_028646575.1. Lineage (NCBI taxonomy): Eukaryota > Metazoa > Chordata > Mammalia > Diprotodontia > Pseudocheiridae > Pseudocheirus > Pseudocheirus occidentalis. The sequence goes on from CM053593.1 coordinate 113,782,848, forward strand.
TTGATAACTATTTTACCCTCTGATTCTAGGACCTCAGGAGTTTTCTTTGACAGTCTCTTGGAGGATGTTGTCCAGGCTATTATTTTCATCATGGCTTTCCGGTAGACCAATAATTTTTAGGTTATCTCTCTTGGATCTATTCTCCAGGTAAATTGTTTTTCCATCAAGATATTTTACACTTTCTTCTAATTTTTTAATTATTATGTTTTGTTTGACTGATTCTTTTTGTGTGTGATGAAAGTGCTTTGTTAATCTTTTTTAAAAAATTAATTTATTTTTAGTTTTCAGCATTCATTTCTACAAAATTTTGAGTTACATTTTTTTCTCCCCATCTTTCCCCTACCCCTACCCCAAAATAGCAAGCCTATTGAATATGCCTTTCCCCAATCTGTTCTCTCTCATATCCTCTCCCATTACACCCCCTAACTTTCTAGTAGGGCAAGATGGCTTTCTATACCCCAATGCCTGTATATCTTATTTCCCAGTTGCATGTAGAAAGCAATTTTTTAACCATTTGTTAACCATTTTTTAAACCATTTGTTTTTAAAACTTTGAAAAAGTTTTTAAAACTTTTTTTCCCTTCTTCCCTCCTCACTCACCCACACTGGGAAGATGTAATGGTAATCAATTTGTTGGATATTTAGGGCTAAGTGGATAGGATACTTAGGGCTAAGTAGATCAGATACTTAGGGCTAAGTAGCACCTAGTAACTTAGGGCTAAGTATAGAACTCTGTCCAT
>CM053593.1:113784086-113805516 GCA_028646575.1 Pseudocheirus occidentalis
AGGGCAAGATACCCAATTTAGAGTGTATGTCAATCCTTCCCTAAGCCAAATTCAACGAGAGTAATGTTGACCCATTCCCTTTTGCCTTCCTGTTCTTCCCCTCCATTGTAACAGTTATCCCTTGCCTCTTCTATATGATATAATTAACCCCATTCTGTCTCTCCCTGTCTCCTTTCATTCTATTCCACTCCCATCTCTAAATCGCACCTTTCAAAATATCATCCCTTCCTATTCAATTGATCCTGTGCCCTCTGTCTATGTATACCTGTACACATATATACATATACTCACATGTATATTCATGTGCATATATAGACATATGTGTATGTATACATATATACAGTTATATTCCCTTCAACCATCCTCATACTCAGAAAAGTTTCATAAGTTACAATTATCATTTTTCCATGTTGGCATGTAAATAGTTCAACTTTGATAAGTTTCTTATGATTTCTTTTCCTTGTTTACCTTGTCATGCTTCTTGTATTTGAATGTCAAACTTTTTATTCAGCTCTGTTTTTTTCATCAAGAATGCTTGAAAGTCTTCCACCTCATTGAATGAACATATTTTCCCCTGAAACATTATACTCAATTTTGCTGGGTAGGTGATTCTTGGTTTTAATCCTAGCTCCCTTGATCTCCAGAATATCATATTCCAGACTCTTCAATCCCTTAATGTAGAGGCTGCCAAATCCTGTGTTATACTGATTGTGTTTCTACAGTATTCAGCGTATTTCTTCTTGGCAGCTTGTAATATTTTTCTCCTTGATCTGGGAACTCTGGAACCTGGCTATAACATTCCTAGGAGTTTTCTTTTGGGGATCTTTTTCAAGAGGTGATTGGTAAATTCTTTCAAGTTCTATTTTGCCCTCTGGTTCTAAATATCAGGGCAATTTTCCTTGAGAATTTCTTGAAGGATGATTTCTAGGTTCTTTTTTTGATCATAGCTTTCAGGTAGTCCAATAATTTTTAAATTATCTCTCCTGGATCTGTTTTCTGGTCAGTGGTTTTTCCAATGAGGTATTTCACATTGCCTTCTATTTTTTCATTTTTTTGGATCTGTTTAATACTATCTTGATTTCTCATAAAATCATTAGCTTCCATTTGCTCCACTCTAATTCTGAAGGAATTATTATCTTCAGTGAGCTATTGAGATTCTTTTTCCATCTGGCAAAATTAGCTTTGTAAAGCATTCTTCTCCTTGATTGGCCTCTTTTGTCATTTGAGTTAATTTATTTTTTAACATATCATTTTCTTCAGTCAGCTTGTTGACTCTCTTTTCATGATTTTCTTGCAACATTTTCATTTCTCTCCCCAATTTTTCCTCCACTTCTCTTATTTGGTTTTCAAAATCCTTCTTAAGTTCCTGTATGGCCTGTAACCAGTTTAAATTTTTCTTGGAAGCTTTTGGTATAGGAGTTCTATCTGTGTTGTCTTCCTCCAATTTGATGCTTTGATCCTTTTTGTCCCCAGAAAGGAATCTAAAGTTGGATTGCTGTGCTTACTTTGCTTCCTTTGCCTACTCATGTTGCCAGTCAATTGCTTGACTTTTTAGTTCTGTGCCACAGTGGAACTGTACTTCCAGAGGGGAGAGCTTTGTCCCAAATTCCTGGGATTTTTGGAGCTACCAGTGCTATTATGCAGCTCCCACCAGCTTTGGCTCACTGGTCATGCACCTCCTGAACACCACCCAAGACTGCAATCCAGATCCAGCCACGTTAAGGCAAGAGCACTTAGCCTCTGAATGATCACTTGGCCCCCCCTGCAATCTGTAGGCTGGGAGCTCTGAAGCAGCCATGTGGAGGCAGCTGCACGACCACCACTTTGCTGCTTCTGGCTCTGGGGTCAGACGGCCAGACCCACTCCTCTGTCCCTCCCAAATTCCACCAAGTTCCACTGACCTTTGACTTTGTCTTTGGCGATTATGGATTGATAATTCAGGAAACCACCACAGCTGCTGGTCATCCACTCTCCCAAATACTCCAGCCACAGTTTGTCCTGGCCACCCTGAGATAAAACTGTGGCAGGGCTGGTCTCAGCTCCCAGGGCACTGTGGTGAACCCTTCCTGTTCGTCTGCTGGGCTGCCTTCAGCAGGAGACCTATTTCTCTGTAACTTTGTGGGTTCTGGAACTCTAAAATTTGTTTAGAGTCACATTTCCTAGGTATTTGAGGTGGTTTTGGGGGAAGCTCATGGAGTTTTCTTGCTTCTATGCTGCCATCTTGACTCCACTACCCCAAATCTATTTTTCTTAATTCTGCCTTCTCTTATCCCTATTATCAAGAATATAATTTTACTGTATTGTACAATGAAAAAGTAATTCATATCTATTGGGGAAAAAAATAAATATTTGTTATTTTTAGGTGCTAGTAAATACATTCTTTTTCTGAATCACAAATGGCTGATTTGGAGGACTAGGTTGGGCTAGGGAATGAACCTTTTTTGTCCCCACTGCCAAACATGGAAACCCTGCTTTTCTCTCTCTATCTTGTATCATTCATATTCCATATGCAGCAGTCTTCCTTCCATACTGTGCTGTCACTGCCTGTTGGTAAAACCAAGGAAACACATAGTTTGGAACCTTTCCCTGATTCAGTCCAGGATCAAGATCACAGGGTCAGAAGAGTCCTAATACCTAAAGTTGTGGTAACTTTCCTTCTCCATCCCCAAGGCAGGTGTTCCTTTTTTTTTTTAATCTGATTACCCAGAAGTATGAATTTCAATACAGTTAGCTCTCCTTTATCCATACTAACATAACAATCCTTCCACACTTAGAAAGTTTGGGAATAGGGAGACAACACCACATTTCCACAGTCCCACAAGGATGCTGTGGATTCATGGACTGATTCCTCCATTTAAGGCTTCTCTGTTAAAAAAGGGTCAGTGACAATGTTACTGACCAACTGAAGAGAACGTTCAAAAATCAGTGTCACAAAGAATATCCCTCTACCATAATGTGCAACTCAAGATCTGAATAAGGTAGGAGATACTAATGGGAAAGGACTTTTGAGATCACCTATTTTACATAAACCTCTGTTTTACATAAATCATCTATTTTACATAAACCTCTCATTTTGCTGATGAGAAACTGAGGCAAAGAGATGTTAAATGAATTTTTAAATGTCACACAGCTATTACCTTGTTTAACTGATTATATAATCTCCTTACAGATTGTTATGACCTAATGTTGTCACTTTTTATGGTTTTAAATTTGACATTCCCCCAAGCCTCATAAACCGTGTGCCTGCATTTTAAGGAAGTCACCACAATGTGGGGGTGTTGTTGATTTTAGTACCTTAAACTAGAGTCCCCCCAAGGCAGGTTTTGAATTCAGAGGAATCAAGCTTTTTCTACAGTCAATCCCTAATGAGACAATATAAACTCTTATTATCATGATACAAAAACTGAACTTTGACAGAGAGTCTTCTTTTTATTAAAAGAATAGAAAATAAGAATAATATGCAACAAGTACCCTCTCCTTATCTATTTTCAATGATTCATTTCAACAAATATTAAGTGCTGGAGACACAAAGAAAAAAGTCAAACAGTCCCTGTCCTCAAAGAATTTACATCGTGGTCCTGGGGGTGGGGAAGATGGGACAATACCTACCATGGGCAGAGAAAATGAAATATAAAATGTATACAAAATAATTTCTAAGGAGAGACCATTAGCAATTGAGGGTATAGGGATGGACCTCCTATAGGAGGTGGCCCCCAGAGTAGATATTTGAAGGAAATAAGGGACCCTACAAAGTGATGAGGAAGTCCAGTCCAAGTGTGGGTGACAGACAATGCAATCTCAAAGAAGGGAGAAGAGCAAGAAGGCTGGTTTTGCTAACACAAAGAGCTATGTGCAATTTACCCTAAGGGCTGGGCAGTATAACTAATTCACTTGATGATGAAGTCAGAATCCCTCCTGCCCTTCCAAAAAAAGTCTCAACTAGATAGAATTTTAAGTGAAATCTAACCAGATGAAATTTAAAAGAAACTAACATTGAATCCTATACAAAATCCACTGTACACCTACAGGATAAGGGAAATATGTGTAGATGATTGTTCAATGAGGGAAAATTTGTGAGGTTTAAATATGCTCACCCTCAGTCTTATGGTACAATGTGACTTCCCAAAGTCATTGCAGCATAAAATTGCTCATTGTTATTTTAGGCTAAATTGATAGAAGCACACTATTCAAAAGAAGGGAGAGAATCATCCCTGCACCAAATAGGCCATACCTGGATTACTGGGTACAATTCTAGATGCTATATTTTTAAAGGGAAAAGCAGGGATGCATCCAAGGAAGAACTCAAAACAATATCATATGATAATATATTTAAGGAACTAGATACTGTTAGCCTGGAAAATAAAAGGTATGAAAGTGGCTGAAGAATTATGGGATAGGGAATAAACTCATTCTGGATAGTTCTAGAACACAGAAGAGGAACCAATGGATGCAAGGTTACAATGGGACATATAAAAATGTTCTTGCTAACCATTAGGGCTAACCAAAAATGGAACGATCAGTTTTTGAAGCAGTGAACTCATCACTGGAATTATTCACACAGAGGCCAGATAACCATTTTTGAGAAATGTTATGGAGTAAATTAATGTTTTTGGACCCTATGCAGCTCTTCTGATGAAGGGCTTTTTATATCTCTGCTGCATTTAGCTCATGCTGCCAATTTTTTTTTCCAAAGGGTGGAGACAGTTCAAAACTCATCGAAACAATTTTCCACAACCATTTGCCCTGCTCCGTTTGTGATAAATTGATGCTGATTACCTAACTATTTAAACTTTGGTTATGGATAAGACTTCATCTCTGGCTGTCTCTGAATTTACTTTTTCATTCGTTTCTCCTTCCTCTCTTTCCTTTCTTCCCTTACCAAGTTTGAAAGTACAGTATCTACTCACAGGCTCAATCCCACCAGTGACTGACATGGGAGCATTGATCTGGTCTGTTCCTAACATGGGCCTGTTTGATCCTCCTCAGGCAGCCTAGTGTCCTCCCATTCCCAGGAACTCGCTATTTTGATGCTGACTCAATTAACTACAACATCTCAAAACTCTAGAGCTCAAGTGATCCACCCTGATACCAGGGATCAGTCTGACTCTGACTTTCACCTCCTGGCCTATGCTTGAAACCCCTGGATTAGTGATTTAAGTCTTTCCCAAATGATGTAACTTCCTTTTTCCCCCCAGCCTTGCTCATTTCAATGTCAATGGCTTAGCCTACTATTTTATCCTTTGATTTATAGTAATTTTATTTAGACTAAATTTAGATCAGTCAAATGGGAGAGAATCTTACACCCTCCACCAACTCCTCTCCCCATTCATTACCCTGATGATTTAAATGATTGTGATGACATCTAAAGACATCCATATAAAACTCCAAGTGCCTCCAACACTGCAGCACCATATTTGTAATTATAGATTAATAAGCTAAGGCAGACCACATGTTCCTCTGTTGTTAAGAGATTCAGACATACTAGGACATAGACACAAAAAAGTTCCACCAGTGCTGCCATTCGCAACCTGAAAGGAAAGCTCCCTCTCCTAGCCCTCACTGCTGTGGGAGCAGCCGATGAAAGAAGTAGAATAAGTGTCAAGAATACAAGATAAATTCTCTATACCCAATGTGTTAAATGCTGGATAGAGAAACTGTAGAATACAGCAGCAGATAAACTGGAACCAACCAGGAGATTCACATCACTACATCAGAAAGAGGCAGAAATAGTTCAAAGCTTGATCCTTCTCTCTTCATTGCCTATAATATGACTTTCCTATTCCAGTTATTTGAGCTCTGACTCTGGACACGAACCTCATTCCTACCTACTCCTGACCCTAGGTTTCTACACCCCAAAATAATTGTCCACTTCTGACTTGACCTTCCATTCCAAAGACTGATGAACCATGGGCATTCTCAGATGACTCTCTCTGCTTCCCTTTATAAAAGAAGCTCATTTTACTTAGTGTCTCAATTCTTTCGCACTTAGTGTCTTCATGTAATGTATTGCCTCAATTGCTCCCTCTGGACTATGTCCCTGTTCTATCCTTTGATATGGGGGGGCAGAATTCTATGATCTATAATCTCTCTGACTACAGAAAGCCAGACCTAACTTTGGCATGAGAGAAAAAAGCACTGGATTTTAGTCAGAAAATATCCTTTTTTTTTAATGAATGAATGAATATTTATTAAGCACTTACTATATGCACAATTTTAGAGATACAAATAGAAAAGCAAGACTCACTATGCTCAAAGAGTTCATGATCTTATGTGGGAAACCACAAATAGAAGGTGTCAGTAACAAGTCAGATAGAAAGGTCCTGTAGTCCTTAGGCAGCAGCAGCAAAGCAGATGGTAAAGCACCTTCTCTAATGTGGCTTCCACTGATAAAATCATTATTTTTTCTGATTTTAAACAATCTGACATTGCCAAGGACTCGAATGTTGAGAACTTTCTTTCCCCAGCCTCTAGTGCCTGAGGTTGTTGAGACCAAGCCTGACTGTATTTCCACATGGATTATTCTCCTCCCTCTATGATGACCATAAATACCAAAATGACAGAGCTGGTTTGGAGGTTGGCAGGGAGGCACTGCTATTCTCAAAGCCCTCAGGTTCAGAGTCCTGGGTTCCCTCCCCTAGATCCTGAGGGGAGGTAGTGGCCAAGGTGGTAGCAGTCATCTGACTTGAGTGGCATAATCCTTGCTGCCTCAGGCATATAGTAGGAACTTAATAAAGTTTTCCTGAATTAAACTACCTGAACTGAATTCCACGAATAAAAATACCACATAATTATATTTGGAAGTTTGACAGACCTTTAGAAATCATCAAGTCCAACCTCTACACCTGAAGTAAATCCTAGACAAGCTCAGTGACTCCTAATTAACTAGTTTTAAAAATGTATTATTTATTTTTAACATTATTTTTTGAGTTCTGCCTTATGTCCTCACCTCCAACTCTGTCCAACCCACCCACTGTGAAGGCAAATTATACATGTAAAATTATACAAAACATACTTCCAAGGCTACTACCACCCCTCAGGGGGGTGGTATCACCCACTTTGGGAACTTCTACGGATGGAGGCATTGGTCCTGGACGTTGCTTCCAGCACTCAAAGAATTAAATAGCAGGCTATATGTGCATGATGTCACTGGAGGGCAGCAGAGAGACAGGAACTGTACAGGAGCTGGGTGACAAATTGGTTGGCAGAAGTTTTTTAGATTTAGAGCTAAAAGACAGATCATCTAGTTGACATAAATATGTTGCAACAAAAAAAAATTTACCAAGAAAAATAAAGTTAAATCATGCTTCAACCTGCATTCAGACTTCATCAGTTCTTTTTCTGGAAGTGGATAGCATTTTTCCTCATAAGTCCTTTGGGATTGTTTTAGACCATTGTACTACTGAGAATAGCTAAGTCATTCACAGTTATTCATTACAGAATATTACTGTTACTGTGTAAAATGATCTCCTGGTTCTGCTCAGTTCACTTTGCATCAGGTCACATAAGTCTTCCCAGGTAGTTCAAAAACCATCTTGTTCATTTCTCATCGCTCAAGAGTATTTCATCACAATCTTATATCACAACTTGTCCAGTCAATCATCAATTAATGGGCATCCCCTCAGTTTCCAGTTCTTTGCCACCACAAAAAGAGCTTCTATGAGTATTTTTTAATATATAGATCCATTTCTTTTCATTGTTTTGGGATACAGTTCTTGTAGTGATATTGCCAGGTCAAAGGGTAGGTGCGGTTTTATAGCCCTTTAGACATAGTTACAAATTGCTCTCCAGAATGGCTGAATGCATTCACAACTTCACCAACAGTTCATTAGTGTCCCAGTTTTTCTCATATTCCCTTCAACATTTGCCATTTTCCTTTTCTGTCATATTAGCCTTATTAGTATTTTATTTAAGATTTTTGCATCAATATTCATTAGAAAAAATTGATCTATAGTTTTCTTTCTCTCTTTTTGCTCATGTCATAAAAGGAATATGACAGGACCCCTTCTTTGCCTATTTTTCCAAATGTAGTATTGGAATCAATTGTTTTTTAAATTCTTGGTAGAATTCAGATCTGTTTCTGGGAGCTTTTCTCAGGGACATTATTTATGGCTTGTTTAATTTCTTTTTCTAAGATAGGATTATTTAATTATTCTATTTCCTCTCCTGTTAATCTGGGAAATTTATAGTTTTGTAAATATTCATCTCCTTCATTTAGATTTGCCATATATAGTACTCAGAAATCTTCCAAGATAACATCATTACTGTATTTCTTTAAACACTGTATTGATTAACTTATAGAATTTTAAGTGTCAAGGTACCTCTGCTCTATTTACTACTTTTGTAACCTAGAATGAGTCGCTTAATCCCTCTAGACTTCTGTTCCATCATCTATAAAACAAAATGATTGAACTAGATGATCTGTCTTTTAGCTCTAAATCTAAATAACTTCTGCCAACCAATTTATCACTTAGCTCCTGTATCGTTCCTGTCTCTCTGCTGCCCTCCAGTGACATCATGCACATATAGCCTGCTATTTGAGTGCTGGAATCAACGGTCCAGGACCAATACCTCCATCCACAGAGGTTCCCAAAGTGGTTGATACCACCCCCTTAGGGGTGGTAGTAGCCTTGGGTGGAATTGCGGGGCACTAAATAAAAATGGGAGAGTGGTGGGAGCATAAGGAAAGAAAATTTTGAAAAATTGTTTGTACACGTTTCATCTGTTGTGTAACAGAGTTAAAGTCCTAGTGATTACATTTATTTTCCAAATGAACAACAAAATGTAAGTTAAAACCAATCAGTGGTCAAGTCCACTGTCAAGTCTTAACAAGCAAGTGTTGGCAGGCAAATGTTTCACACACTGTTGGCAAGTCCAGCATGCATCAGCAGGAATATGTGCATGAAATGATTTGGTTACAATACTATATGGTTATATGTGACAGTATTGTATCATCAAAATTTCAATACAGGAAAAAAATGAATTTACAATGAATTCATTAAATTAATATGCATCTTTTTTATCTATTTTTTTGAAATGATGCAAATTTCAAAAAAAATTGTTAAAGGGTTAAAGAAAGTAGAGTTCCAGTAGGACACTGGGTAATTTTTTTTAAGGGGGCAGCATGTCAAGTAAGTTTGGAAACCTCTGGTCTATAGTGTTGGATTAGGAAACCTGTATGATTCCTTGATATTCTTAAAATTCTATAATTTAATGAATCAATACAATTGGTGTTTAAAGAAATACAGTCATAATGTTTGCCCCACAATTACCTTGGAAGATTTCTATTTGAGTGCTATAGATGGTAAATGGGGAAGAGCAGCTCATCAAGTTCTAGTCATAATGGAAATAATACCCCTTTGCTAATTGACTCTGCTATGTGATACCAAAAAGAATCATCTAAAAAAATCCTGAAGTCTCAAGCTGTTTTACCCATGTTTTCACTTGAGGCAAGTAGGTAGTATGGTATATAAAGTATTAGGTCTCAAGTCAGTAAGACCTAAGTTCAAACCCAGCCTCAGACATTTATTAGGTCTATGACCCTGGACATGTCATATAACCTCTTTTTGCCTCAGTTTCCTCAACTACAAAATAGGAATGATAATAGCACCTATTTCACAGGGTTGTTGTAAGAATCATAATACTTATGAAGCACTTAGGACGATACCTTGCATATAGTAGGTGCTATATTAATGCTTACTCCTTTCTTCCCAACCACCCCTTCATAGCTCTTTTGATTTTGCCATACAAGAAGTTGGGGGGAGCACCTTCTTCCCAATCATGATATTTTTATCCAATATTTTTGTCCTACTTCTCCATCAAGGTTCATTTACTAAGTTAGTGCATTCTGCATATCGGTTTAATAAATGTTGGAGCAAATTAAATTTTACAATAAATATATTTTAGATTGTTTGGCTTATTTTCTTTTCCTGAATGCATTACTTTGCATTTTCCCTCAAAAGACACTTCTATGCCCTCTCTTGTATCTTTACATCATCTTGCAGTTAAATCTACTCAGCTTTGCTAAATGTTTTACCACCTTCTCCAAGAGTAAACAGAAAGATTTCACTATATTCTCTCTCCTCTTATGATTTTTTAGAAGCTATATTCCTTCCTGACAGGACTTTGGACTTTACTTTTATGTGCAAGGAATTTGGGGATACTCCCCAAGCACCTGATATTTTTGAGCCATTTTTCCTGGGCTTCCAAAAGGGTACTTCTAAAATAATCTTCATAACTCTGAGTCATAACTTTTTAACTGTTCCATTTTTTCCCTAATGAAAGCCCACATTTTGTTGTATTTTCTCTGTTTTTTAGTCATGGCCTGTGATTCCATCGTTGTGGGGGAACATGAAGTTGTAGAAACTCCTTTCACTGATTTTGAATCAGAGGATTCCCCTCTAACACATTATTTTAGAGAATTTCTTGAGTCACAGAGAGATTCTAGAACCACCACCACCACTACCACCACCATCACCACCACAGTCACACATCAGAGGTAGGGCTATGATAACTTTCTATCCACTATGTAACACCACTTTTCATTGCTATATTTTTCACTCTCAACACAAAGGCTAGCCTTGGAGTCAGGAGAACCTGCATTCAGGGCTGCCGGCCACTGACATATTCTGGCTTTGTCCTCCTCAGCAATCGTAAGAATTCTCCCAAACCTCAAGTTGCAGTTTGCTGATATGCATGAATGAACAGAATTTCTACCTTGAGAGGTCCCCATAGCCATGATATTACAGGTCTGAAAAAATGTATCCATCCACAGTTAGCTTGAGGGGGAGGGGGAAGAGAGAAGGCAATCAGGGTTACTTGACTTGCCCAAGGTCACACAGCTAGTAAGTGTCAAGCATCTGAGGTAAGACTGGATTTGAACTCAGGTCCTCCTGATTCCAGGGCTGATGCTTGTTAAGTCATTTTTCAGTCACGTCTGACTCTTCATAACCCCTCTTTGGGGTTTTCTTGGCAAAAATGCTGAAGTGGTTTCTCATTTCCTTTTCCAGCTCATTTTTACAGTTGAGGAAATAAAGGTGAACAAAGGGTTAAGTAATTTGGCCAGGATCACATGGCTAGGATGAGTCTATCTGACTCCAGGTCTGGCATTCTATCCCTTGCACCACCTACCTGCCTACTACTTCCTGTAGCAGTGCCTGTTCCCCTGACAGTGTCTTTATTTGCCTTCCTCGTTTATTCTAGAATTACCTGTTCCAGAAAGTAATCATCAGCCTTATCTAAACACCCTTCCTACACCTCTCATCCCAGTAAAACATTGTGCCTATCTGTGTTTAAAGCCCCCAACATTGCCTGATATCTCTTCAGTAGAACACAAGCCCATGAGGGCAGGACTGTGGTTGGTTTTTGTTTGTTTGTTTTGCATATGCATGTCTGTATACATATATACATATGCATACACATACACACATGTGCATATACATGCATACATACACACATGCATCTAGCACAGTGGTATTCTGCACAGCTCTAGTCACTTAGAAATGTTAGTTGGATTAGTTTAGGTCAGATGGCTACCTGACTCATTCTCATGCATCAGTAACATGTTAGCACATGTCAGAAAGAAGACAATCACAAGAGCACATCACAATGAGTTTCATATCACGGGGCTAAGATTCTGCAATCTAAAGCAAATAAAACCCCGAGTTAAGATTTACAGAAATAAAGAACTAGCCAAAATAAATGCAGGCATAGTAAGTAATTTGTCATTTTGCTCTTCCATTTCAGAACAGATCCCCAAATCATTTTCCTCTTCGTGGCAGGTGTGGCACTAGTGATCATCGTGATCCTGATTATAAGCTACTTCCAGTATTTAAAGTTTTTTCGAAAATTTATTTATGAACCATCTCTAGAATCGAAACGTAAAAAGCAACATCAACTTTAGCAAGACCCCAAACTATATAAAGATTGTTTACTTATATTGAGGTTTTTTTGTAATGAGGGAGGTTAAAGAAAAAAATTATCTTGCCCATAGTAAACAAGTGCATTTAGGAACCAAAGTTAGTATGAGAAAGATGTTCTTTGAGTTACCCCTAGACTTGAAGTTCCTCCTGTTTTTGTGCAATATGTTCCATTAGATTGCATCTAATTTTGAAAGATCTTGAATATTCCCATGCTACATTTCAAATAGAGCTGAGCTTGACTAGCATGGTTATTTCTGTGAAACAAATACAGAGTAAGTTCTTAAGTAGTTGATGCTTCCTGTAGAAGTGTGCCATAAGAAACTGACTGGTCAGATCCACCAGTTTGAAGTTTACTTAGTAGCATGTATATTTAGGAAACCTGAAATCTGAACTAGTATAAATCTGAGAAACTTCAAAAACGACAAATTTACATTTGAAATGCTTTCTGTGGTGAAGTTTGGGCATGTTCTTGTTTGGAGTTTTTTTGTTTGTTTTACACTGAAAGGTGGAAGTTATTTGTTTAGTTGATTATTAAGTTTACAATTTTCAAAAACCATATAAGGAATAGCTGATTCTCTATATTAAAGTCCATTTGAAACCCTGAAATAAAAAATATGTGTATCCTCATTTATTTGAACATTGAATAATAAATTTATCTTAGCTGCTCCAAACAATCTGTATTTTCTAGGAGTTCTGGTAAAACTAAAATACTGTATTTTTTCTTCTTTCATTACTCCAAGAACTACTCATCTATGTTTTCATTTGACAAGTAGTATTTAGAATTCTGGAGACATGGTATGAAGTAGTTATCTTTTTAATCTTCTTGTTAAATAATTTATGGAAAATTTTAATGAATTAAGAAAATTTCAATTAGCTTGGTTTATGGTATTTATGGACTTCCACAAACAGAATGTGCCTACGCCTTTAATGCAGCAGTTCTCAACCTTCCTAATGCCACAACCCTTTAATACAGTTTGTGGTGACCCCCAACCATAAAATTATTTTCAGTACTACTTCATAACTGTAATTTTGCTACTGTTATGAATCGTAATGTAAATATCTGATATGCAGGATATATTTTCATTGTTACAAACTGAACATAACCCACAGGTTGAGAACTGCTGCTTTAATGGGAATATCTTCTACCACTGAGTCAACCCTCCGTGAGTTTTGGGTAGCTTTCCTGGCCTCCTACCTTATGACACCATTCTGTGGATCAGACTCCTGACTGATTTTTCCTGGCATCTTTCTGTCATCTCATTTGATCAGTTTGGTTTTCTATCTAGTAACCACAACCCACATATTACTATATTTCCATTTGTGGGGTGGGTTTTTTTTTCAAGCCCAACGCAAAGGCCCTTGCTATACCAGTGAAGTTTTAATAAAAACATTCTGCCTCTAAGTATCATTTTGGATGTGCAGCACATGGAGTGGAATCTTTATTAATACAGCTTGCCCAGTAATCCTAAAATACTAGTATGGCTGTCTTAATAGAATGAAGGAGACCAAAACTGTGCAAAGTCAAGGTGTGACTAGAAGGACAAAAAGGCTAAAGTCCAAGATGCGGCTAAGGCTGAAGAGGCTGCACAAGCATGAATTCCCATCCATCTCCTACTTTTATTCTTCGGAGATTCATTACCTTATGTAACTGCTATGGACCAAAATCGTCCTCCCAACTCCTTGCTCTCACAGATATGTTAGATCCCTGAACAAGGCTATTTTTCCCCTCAGAATTCTAGAAGTGCCCAAGGGGTCAGGGTGTTCTTTCTCTAATACTATTAGCTTAAGCTCCTTTTTCAGGATGTTTCCCCTAAAATCTAATACCACTAATCAGTGTCCCAGTTCCATTTAACCAGCTAACAACAATTAGCTTTAACAACTGGATGTTTATTGGGATAATAAAGCAGTGACAGAAGTTGCAAAGCTTCTTAACACCTAGGGACACACTCTCACCTATACCACCTTAATCCACAGGAAGAGTGGGCTCAAATTTAACCCAGCTGTTACAATGCATTTGACCCACCAAGTTCACATCTGAATTTCAGCATAGACAGTGGGCAGAGTCATTCCCTTGCTTAAAGGGTCAGGCTTGTTGAATGTGGAGATTAAACCCTAGGTCCCAGTATGCTCTGCTGGCATACTGGACTTTGCTGACTACTGGGACTGGGATTTGACTGTGACTTTCAGAAATTCCTATTATTGATAAGCCATATATCAGCCCCCAGGTAGGAAAGGTCCAGGGTCTCTTAGAATATCTTTTTAACACAACCAAAGAGAAGAATGCAAATGTTGTGGCCAGTTAGCATTCTTAGTTCCAATTCAGCAGCCAATCCCCAAAAAAGTCCCCTTTTTTCACATGGTAAGTTGTTCAGAAACATTACAACAAATGTTCTGATATGGGGAGAAGAATCCTTCCATTACAAGTCATGTTGGGGGTAATGCATTATAACTTGTTATTGATTTATCTTCTGAATAAATATCCACTTGTTAAAGCTAATTGTTAATTGCTTAAACAGAACTGGGACACTAATCACTGGGGAAAACATTACTGTGGCAATGGAAATAAAGGTAGACTGAGACAGCAAAGATCCAAGAACGATCAATTTATTAGCCAGACTAGTGGTAGCCAATAAATGGAAGTCAATAACTCCTCAATAGTATCCCCCCCCTCCCAGGGAAGGAGGGCAGGGTCTTTTATGGTGGTTAACAGGATGACAGAGTAAACTCTTGAGCAGCATAGGTATGTGTGGGGTTTGAGGAACCCAAAAATCCTCTACCCAGAAAAATTAAAAGTCAGAGGTATCTTGAGGAAGGAACAAGAAGTTTTTATTCTCTTCCCCCCACAGGAAGAGGGCAGTCCTCTCCACGGCAGATCAGGGAGAGGAAGCATGTTACAAAAGATAGAAGAAGAATTTATACCCTAATGTAGTCAAGCCCCCTGCCCCCAGCTGTCCCTTCTCCCACTGGGAGGTAGGCTCTCAGTCTTGGCATGAAACCTTCCCCAGTGGTGAATAACAAAGAAGCTGACCACTATCCCCTATTGGCTGGGAGGTGGGACAGGAAACCAAGATACTGTTCATATCCTTATTTGGCAAATGCCAATGTGAAAAAGGGGGAGGGGCTAAGAGATTGCTAAAATTCCTGAAGGGCTTAAGGCTGATTGACAACAAGAGAAGAGGGCCAGGGTCCTAGGTTGCATAATTTCTTAGGAAACCCAGGACTCAGGTCTGTCCAGTCTTACAAAAATCTGTCTCTGGTTTCCAGATAGTTTTTCTCCCTTCTCATTCTGAGGAATCTTCACAGAGGGTGCAGAGAGAGAGAATATACCCCCACTCAGTCCTCCCTGCTTTAAGGGGAGGATAACCAAATAGCATTTTATAAGGGGGAGATATGCAGTTCCCTTCTTGGTCTGCTTTGCAGATGGAATAAAGCCAGGTGAAGTACTTCTAGCCACTTCTGGTGGGATTCAGAGCATAACTCAACAAGAATTTTAAGTTCTTTGTTCATATGCTCAACTTGCTAGAAACTCTAAGGCTGATATGGGGTATGAAACTTGGGAGTCATCCCAAGACACAAGTAAACCTGAGAAAGTATAGTATAGTAATGCATTCTGGAGGTTCTAACCTTGCCACAATTTCTTTTAGAATGATTTTAGCAACAATGCTGGGAAAGCCTCAACCCACCAAATAGGTTGATCAGCAATAACAAGACAGACTTTATAATGGGCAGATGATATGAATAGTATTGTAGAAGCAATAAACATGAATTTGGGCAGACTTTGGGAGATAGTTGAAGATAGAAAGGCCTGACATGATGTGGACCCTGGGGTCACAAAGAATCAGATACAACTGAAAAACAACAAAAATATCGAAGGATGGAGTGACCTACAGAGAATTAGGGATATCTGATAGAATGGATGAGATGCCTTTTGAGAGCTTTCGAGAAAGCTGAATTGATATAGAGGGGAGATCCTCTTTGTTAATGGTGGGATTCAATTCCTCAAAATTATCCTGAAAAGTAGGGAAATCATCCTTAAGACTATCACGAACATCTGTCAGCATAGGGAAACAGGGAGAGAGAGCCCTCTGGGAGAACTATTGGGAAGACAGGAGATGATAGATTTCAATTTCTACAAGAGATTTCAACCCAGGAAATTAACAGGGGCATCAGGCATCAATAAAAAGGAGTGTTCAAGAGAGAGCGGGCCAATGGTATTCGTCTGAGGGGAAAATCTAGGTACAGTCTGCTTTTCTCCAGAGACCCTTACCATCAATAGAGACCCAATAGGTTTGCATGAATGGTCTGATTTATTCAGTAGTGAAAGGAAAGCTCCAGTAGCTATTAAACAATCATAAAATGTATCATCAACTTTGAAACTAGCCATCGGTTCCTGGGTGCAGAGCAAGGCAGACTGCAATGGCTGGGGCAAGTACTTCAGGACTGAGGCAGATAGAATTTTCCTGATAAGTTTTGGTCCCTGCCCCTCTCCTACAGCTTCATGTTATAGCCTTTCTCTGAACTTCTCTCTTATAGTTGAAAAGCTTTATCTCTACACTCTGTAATCATATGGCCCTTCTTCAGATAGTAACAGCATACCAGTGGCTCACAGTTCCCTTACTGGTTTAAAGGAGCAGGAAATGGAGTTGTTTGAGCAACAGCTAAGAGCACCTGAGGTTTCAGCTCTGATTCTACTTTATCATTCTCTAACTTTTCCCTCCCTTTATAAACATACTGAGCAATGCTTTTACATGCCAAGCCAGGCAATTTTTTTGGAAATAATCCCATACTTCAGAAAAGGATTGGCTTACAAAGGCTCAATTAAGGATACTAGCATCCTTTGGACTTCTTGGACCCAGCCTTGACTATACCAGTTAGTACCTTTGTGTGCCTGTCATAAAAGCAGTATTGGGCTTCATTCTCTTCTTGAAAGATCTCTTAAAACTTACTCCAGTTATCAGGACAGATGGCACAAGTCTTCATTCCAACAAGCATCATGTTTCTACCCTGTGTTGTAACAGAATATAATGAGCAGGGTTATTGGGGTCTCAGTGTGGTCAAATTTGGAAGACCCCCTTCTTCAGCAGGTGCCACACCTGCTGGAACTAATCTATTTGTGGCTTCTATGATGCCAGTTCTTTCTCCTGGAGAGAGTAAGTTTTCCATTAGATCTGTCACATCTTCCCATGTAGAATTATAACCCCTAAATATGGCCTGAAATTGGATTATAACAGCCACAGGATCTTCACCAAATTTAGAGGTGTCCTTTCTTCATATGGAAAGGTCAGGGGGACTGAAAGGCTGATATTGCCTAACAGATTACATTTCCAATAGTTACATCACAAGTTAGCCTTTTCTGGAAAGGAAAAATGCCGGTAAGCTCCCCCTCAGTTTTTGAGGAGGCTAAGTCTCTTTAGATAGCAGGAGGAAAAGTCAGAGGGACAAAAGGATGAGTCATAGGAGAGGCAGAAGAAAGATAGAAGAAGAAAGAAAAGGGTCCTTTCAGAGTCTGTGGGCAAGATTCTGGCAGAGCCTCCCAACTGAACCAAAAGTTCATTTGATTTGGGTGAGGTTCTTCAATGCACACTCAATTTCTGTAGTATATAATCATCAAAAGCACCAAATTGGGGCCAACCAGTTTTCAACCAGATCACACACCATTTAATTGCACATTTCCTTGTCATAACCAGCTATGCCAGGACCTTTTCCTGGTCCCAGGATTTGAGACAAACTCTGACATCAGTTTGATATGATAGTTGTTTGGATTTCCCACTCTGCAATCCCCTTAACCACAAACAAGATTCTTTGGAAGACTTGGAGCCTTACTCATAAGATATATAGTATGTGTACATTCATATATGGTATGTATATATAATAGTCATATCTATAAACACATTTACACACACACACCCCTATATACACACACACACATACAGGTACACACATCCATAATATTTTAGAGCTGGAAACACCTTAGACGTCATCCAGTCCAACCACTCTTTTCATGATGAAGAAATATATATGAGGCCCAGAGAGGGTAACTGATTTTCCCAAGGACAAATGGTAAGTGGTGGAACAGAGATTTTCACTCAGATCCTGGGAGTCCCACTTGAATATTCTTTCCACTGGAACTGATTGTGTGTCATATTTCCACACATACTATGCCTTTTGGCTTTTTTCCTGCCTTTTGGCTTTTTTCCTGCCTTCCTCTTCCTCCTCTTCCATCTTCCTCTTCCATGACACAAGGCTAGAGTCTTTCTCCAACTGAAAAAGTCAAATTATACCTCAATTCCTTGTTGCCCTTTTCTCATCAATATACAAAACCTTTGTTTTGTTTCTATAGTATGAGAAGCCATGGTACATGGTGTGCACCTATATTTATTTCTAAGCTACACAGAAGTTAAACTTTCAAAGACTGCAAGGTAGGGGTTCCTTCCCTTTCTCTTCCAGTGACCTCCCCTATTCTCCCTCAGCCCCTGAGTATTCTGTAGGTGATGCAGTAGCTAGAATGCTGGGCCTAGAGTCAGGAAGACCAGAGTTCTAAATCCTGCCTCAGATAGTCTACTAGCTATGTGACCTTGGAAAAGTCCCTTAACCTCCATCTGCCTTACTTTCATCAGCTGTAAAATGAAGATAATAATGACACCTACCTCCTAGGGTTCTTGTGAGGATCAGAGAATATGAATGCTATTATTATTATTATTATTATTATTATTATTATTATTATTATGGTCTTTCAATAGCAAGATAATGCCTTCCTTCAATGCATTCCCCCCTACTTTTGTACCATGTGCTTGGTTGAAATGGCATTTGGGCATTAATCCATAGTCTAAATTGCTCCCCCCCCTCCAGCTCTTCTAAAAGAACCACTGGGGGAGAAATGAGTTGAATTTTGTTTCTTAATTACACCAAGGGAGAAACTCACACAGCCGCACCCAAGGGAGTAAGGAAGCCGTAGTGGTGAGTCTGCAAAGCATCTGCTAAGCAATTTAGGGGCTAATGACTTCCTAAGACACAACAGCTGCTAAGGAATTTGCAGAATTTTTCTCCTAGTTTTATCTTTACTTTGCCTTGATTCACCAAGAGAATAAATAATCTCCAGACTACCATTCCTAGATTAGAAGACTGAAGTGGGGTGGGAAATTCTTATTTCTCTCTGAAATTATTATTAAAATCAGGAAAGTATAGGCTATCACCTATTTCTGTCCTGTTGTAAACTCCCCCCACCCCACAAAAAGAAGTTTAGCAACCTCTTAAGGGAAAAAAGCCATTTTAATAATATCCTCCAAAAGAACAATATTATAATGTAAATATTAATAATGCAACTCTCTACAAATATTGAAATAAGGAATACACACTCAGACATACACATTTGAATTTATAGGATACAGACAAAGCAGTACTTAGGGGAATGTTTTTATCTCTAAACACTAACATCAACAAAAGAGAGAAATAGCAGATCAATGAATTGGAGCTGTAACTAAAAATAAACTAGAAAAAAGAACAAATTAAAAATCCTCAAACACCAACATTTAAAATCCTGAAAATCAAAGGAAAAATTAATGAAATTGAAAGTAAGAAAATCATTGAACTAATAAATGAAACTAGAAGCTGGTTTTATTGGGGGGGAAACAATAAAATATATGAAATATTGGCTAATTTTATTTATAAAGAAAAAAACAAATGACCAGAATAAAAAATGGAAACAGTGAATTCACCACCAACGAAGATGAAATTAAAGCAATTATTAGGAGTTATTTTGTCCAAAGATATGCCAGTAAATTTTACAATCTAAGTGAAATTTATGAATATTTACACAATTATAAATTGCCGTAACAAAAGAGGAATAGAATACTTAAATAACCCTATCTTAGAAAAAGAAATTGAATAAGCCATCAATGAGCTCCCTAATTAAAAATCCCCAGGACCAGATGGATTCTGGTAGATTCACCACAAGTGAATTCTACCAGGCATTTAAATAACAATTCCTGGAAACTACCACAGTCTTGAGTCTAAGTGAGTGTCCTCCTAACTCTTCCTCTCCCTGGGCTCTCTACCTGTCTCATGTCAAGCTCCACATGTATCTGTCTACACAGGAAAAGTCATATGAAGGATGACTATTCTGTGACACCAGACCTGGACTGAGGCTTCCCCAGTTCCACCAGTGTTCTGCTTCCCACAGATCAGTTGTAAGCCCAAATCAAGTGGTATCAACCTTATCTTCATTTCCTTTCTCCTAAATCAGGAGGCCTAGATTAGATAACTAGCTGATTCAGACAGATCCTGCCATAAGCCCAAGAAATTCCATTTGCATTCAGACACCAACAACAGAGATGTCCCAAAGCTACCCTCCCAAAGCAGTTGTCTACCTGAAACTGAGGAATCCACCCTAAACCCTGTAGACTTAGAGAGCATGAGCAGCAGCTCTCACTGGAGTAAAACTTAGTATGTGTATGTATACTACAGTCAGCAAGACCTGATACAACCTGTATAGGAATTGGTTTCCTATCTGGAAACTCTAGGAGGGTGAGCCTGATGGACTTCAATGTTTCCTGCACCTTTGAGACACAGTCCTAGGCGGTGCCATAATGTCTGAACTGTGCCAAGCAATGGGCAACAGCCATTGCTGTATACTGTTTATCACCCTCCATTTCCTTCAGGACCCATGGTACAAGTACCAAATGTTACAAGCACTAAGTGAGGCCCCTGGGTCTGAGGGCCACACCATACCTCTGCTGTCTGGCCTATCCCAAAGCGATTACCCTTGTGATCTCCAATTCATGTTCTACGTGGATGGTAATGGCCTTGACAATAGATTTGGAAAGGTCAAGAACACAGTCTTGTGTTAGCTACAAAAATTTAGCTGAGATGTATACCCCATCTCATCATCACAGAGCCCAGGATGTTGGAGCAAGACTGGACTTAGAGCTAGAAGGGACACTGAAGGTCTCCAGAAAGCTCTGGTGGAGAACCAGACAAGTGCATTCATGGCCTTAACAATGTTTCTATTCTGCCTCTGAGACAGCTTCTTGGCTTCTCCAATATTTGGGGTTTTCCTTCCCAAAAACTCAGCTCTGGCAATGGAAAAATTCAGGATCCAAGAAGTTCAAGTTGCTGCTAATGTCACTCCCATAAGAGTATTTCTTAGGCATATTGAGAAAAATTTCATAGTTTACAATTATTGTTTTTCCATGTACGCATGTAAATAGTTCAACTTTGATAAATTCCTTATGATTTCTTTTCCCTGTATACCTTCTCATGCTTCTTGAATTTAAATGTCAAATTTTCTATTCAGTTCTGGTTTTTTTCATCAAGAATGCTTGAAAGACCTCCACTTCATTGAATGACCATATTTTCCCCTGAAACATTATACTCAGTTTTGCTGGGTAGGTGATTCTTGGTTTTAATCCCAGCTCTTTTGATTGATCCCTTAATGTAGAAGCTGCTAAATCCTATGTTATCCTGATTGTGTTTCTACAATATTCAAATTGTTTCTTCTTGGCAGCTTATAATAT
>CM053593.1:113806016-113839724 GCA_028646575.1 Pseudocheirus occidentalis
GGGGGGGGTGGGATAGCATGGAGGGAAGAAAATATAGTCAGTCTTTCACTATATGTCCATTCTGGAGATGTTTTGTGTAACTACACATATATGGCCTGTATTGAATTTCTTGTCTTTCCGGTGTGGGTGGGTGACAAGGGAGGAAGGGAAAGAATCTAAAATTTAAAATTTTAAAATCAAATGTTTAAAAAAACCTATATATATATATACTTATTATTATTTACATGCAACTGGGAAATAAGATATACAGGCACTGGGGTAAGAAAATCCATCTTGCCCTACTGGAAAGTCAGAGGGGTGATGGGGGAGGATATAGGAGAGAGCATATTGGGGGAGGGGGTAGACATGGGATTGCTGTTTTGGGGTGGTGGGTAAGGAAAAGAGGGGGAGAAAATTTGTAATTCAAAATCTCATAGAAATGAATTATGTAAACTAAAAATAAACAAAAGTTATTTAAAAAAAATAAAAAAGGATGTGTTTTCTTCCCCCTTACCCCCATTTTTGGTACTCAGTAAGGAGATCTAGTATGTTTTAATACTTTTCCCAAATAATCCCCATTGATTTCTTACTCAGGAAGTACTCCGTATATCTCAACTGCAAAGGTGACTGTTAGGTCGCAGAAACTACAAATAAAAAATAGTAAAATATGAGATAAATATGCCTAAAATCCAATTTCTATACAATCTATATGAATACAACCAAATCATTTAATGTGAAGTTTAACTCACTTAATCAGTTCCATCCTCTGTGAGGAAAAGAACATAAGAGAATGACTTCATCTCCCTATATTGTACCTAAGCTGCCAGGCAGAGGGTGTTTTAGTAGCTACCTAGAGGCATTATAAATAGTAGAATTATTAATAATTAGGAACTGATTCTCTTGTCTCAAAATTGGGGACATATTAGGACTTGAACTAAGGTGGTTGTAATGAGAATGGAGAGAAAGGGATTGATATAAGAGATATTTCAGGGGAGAATTTGATAGGATTTGGCAGCTAATTGAATGTGTGAGGTGAGGCAAGGGTTAAAGATGATTATGAATGAGATAATGGGCCCAGGTTACTGGGAGATAGGGTTAAGGGGAACAGTAGGATTTCTGCTAAGATGGTGAATTTAATTTTGGACACACGATTTTGAGGTGCCAATAGGACAGATTCAGCTCTACATCTAATTAGCTGGAGATGAAGGACTGGAACTTTGGAGAGAGATTGAGGATGAAGAAAGAAATTTAGAAGTTTTCTGTAAACTGATAATTAAAGCCATATATAAGTTAAGGATAGAGAATTCATTAAAACAACTGGAGAAGGAATAGTTAGAAAACCATGAGAGTGTACTATCATGAAAATAGTGAGTGGAGGCAATGGTCTGTATTGTTAAATGCTGCAGAAATGTCAAGGAGGATAAGGACAGAAAAAAGACCATTGGATTTGTTGGTAGGGAAGCTAGCTTGGAGGAAGATGTTTCAGTAGAGTGGTAGAGATGGAAGCCATGCTACAAGGAGTTGGGAAATTATTGGATGGTGAGGCAGTGGAAGTCTCAGGGTCAATTGCTCTTTCTAGAATTTTGACAGTGGAGAGGAGAATTAGGATGACAGTTTAAGGGAGAGGAGGTGCTCAAAGGAAGGTTTATGGGTTTTTTTTTTGCTTGCCTGTTTTTAGGACACAGAAGTCCTGAGCATGAGTTTGTAGATTAAAGATATATGAGAAAGAATTCACGAGAAGTAAATGTAGTAACTATTTACAAAGTAACTCCAGCTTATATACTTAAACTTGAGTCCTTGCTTATGAGGGGAAGGTCATTATGTCTGGTGGGGAACAGAGAAGGTTTCGAGAAGGGGGTAGCATTTGAACTGGGCTCTAAAGGATGGGTAAAAGTTCAGCAGAGGAAGACAGGGTAAGAGAACATTACAGGCATAATAAAGAAAATGAGCAAAGAGATAGAAGCAGAAAAGCACTGGATGTGTTCAAGAGGCAGAGAGTACAGTTAACTCTTCCACATCATGACTTTCTCCCTTGTGGTTTCAATGTATTGCGGGTCAGAAAAAGAAATTAAATGGGAATTTTGGGGGAGTTTTGTGGAAGTCACAGACTGCAGTACAGTTGAAGGCTAGCAGATAACATGGAAAAAAGTTTTCCATGAAACTCAGAAATGCATTATATATATGTATAGTATTATATAATATCAACATATTTTATCTTTCAATACCATAATAATTCAGACTTCTTTTCTGGTATAAAGAGAGGGCCAAAAATTTTTACACAGATTTTCCAGATCACAGGGCACCCTGCCCCTAACCTTTGGAGATGTGGAAGGGATAACTGTAGTTCAGATTGTTAGTGACATAAAGTATGTGAAAGGAACTAAGCTCAGAAGAGAGATCAGAGTTGGAAAAAGAGATTTGGGAGGTTATAATGATTTCTTTCTTTTCTCTGAATTCCTATTGCATTTACAGTGGGTACTATTTATTACATTGTAACTTACTTGTATGTCATCATTATGGTAATTGAACTGTTTTATATCTCTTTATCTTGTTTCTCAAACAAGAATATAAACCTCTTCTGAGTGGGAAGGACATCTTACAACATTAAGCACATAGCAGGGGCTAAGCAATACCTGTTGAATTGAATGATCTCAATCACAGTTGGCAACCAATAGTTATTTGGTTTGCTATTGTTCAATCAAATATCTGAACTTTGTCATTTGGAATTTAATTAAAGAAGACAATTGTAGGACAATTTAAAAAATGAGCATCTCTATAAATTTTAAGTGTGTTATCCTTAACAAAAAAGAAAGATATTTCAGAGTTTATTGAAGCTTTTGTTTTTTGGGGGATTCATTTTCTTTTCTTTTTTTTTTTTTTGCTTTTTTTTTGGAGTGCAGTTGAGGCTTAAGTGACTTGCCCAAGGTCACACAGCTAGTTTTTGTGTTAAGTGTCTGAGGCTGGATTTGAACTCAGGTCCTCCTGACTCCAGGGCCAGTGCTCTATTCACTGTACCACCTAGCCACCCCCTGGGATTCATTTTCTAATACTGTAGAACAGTAGTATCAAACACAAATAGAAATGAGGGCCACTAAACCATACATCAAAATCTTTGTGGGGTTAGTATTGTCTTAGAAAACTACAAACTAGCATCATATTCCATTGTATTTTTATTTATTTTCTTGAATATTTCCCAATTATATTTTAACCTGGTTAAAAACCCACTCAGGAGTGTCATGGGCGACATGTTTGACTCTTCTGTTGTAGAAGGCATTTTAAGGAAAATAAGGCAAAGAATTTTGCCTTGGGTGTGGTAGCGCTGTAATTTGTATATTTCACACATAAACACATTTTGGGTTTATAGACCAGAGTCAATCCATACTGTATTGGACTGACTAAATATTGTAATTACATACACTTCTTTTGTACTCATTTGGAAATTATTTCCATCACTTTGTCTTTTCTGAGGCCATTTTGGAAAAGGGTAGGTGTCCCTTCATATATTCTTATCATCACCTTCAATTCAATCCAACAAGCATTACTTGTTTCTTACTCTGAGCTGAATCCCTGATGGGATTCAGAGATAAAAATGCAAAACAGTCCCTGACCTCAGTAAGGCACAAGTAGCAAAAGGAAAAAATAGCTAAGAATTCAAGGGTAGAAGAGAGTGTAGAGATTAAATAGAAGAAAACTTGAACCCTTTTTTTCCTATCCTGACTTTCTGTTTTCTTTTCATATTTCCTTCTGAAGTCAAAAAAAGAAATATTCATTTTCCATTCTGACGCAAACCCCTACACCTGTACCCTGGATCCAACATTTTTCTCCTCCTTTTTCTATCACCTAGTTCTCCCTCATCCTGTTTCTTTTTTCAAAGTTTCCTGTTCTACCTTCAAATATTCACAGCTTTGCTCACCTTAAAAAAATATCTGCTTGACCCTGTTGATCTTATTTTCTCTCTCACTTTGGAATACTGATACTAAAGAAAAAATAATTACTTTTTTCTTGGTTTCTTTTTTTAAACCTATGGTTTATTCTTACTATTATTATTGCTACAAGACTTTAACTATCAAATTACGGCAAGACAAACATTTCTACATACCTGTAGTTTGGATCAATGATCCTAGCACGGAACACATAAAAGCCAACTTTAGATTTATCCCAAACTATTTCATTTTTATTGGTCAAGTTGAGGATCTCATATGGTTGTGATAATTCTCCAGGTTTTCCAAGGGCAAATGAAAAGCAGTGTCTATAATTCTAAATAGATAAGAAATAGAAATATCAAGGTCACTTGCTGATTTTGTTAAGCAAACTTTTACTACATTCAGGGGTGTGTTCTGGTAAATGCTTAGCAGCTGGATCTCTGGGGTAGAAAAAAGCATAGATGACAAACTTCTAAGTATAATTTGCTTTATTCTTTTGGACTTTCCATTGGTGCCCCAGAAATATCCCTAGAACAGCTAACCTCATTATCTGTATTAGGAGTCAAGGACAGATTGAATTGGATGAAGAAAACAGATTCAAGGTTTTACAAAGAATGTAATAGAAAAGTGTAATGCCAAGCAAAGCCAACTTCTAAGGTTTAGATTACCAGCATGGCAAACCCCATTTATTCAACAAACATTCACAGAAGAGAGAAAGTCACAATACAGTATAACTCATTCATTTAGCAAGTAAGTTCCCAATTCAATCCAGGTACTACTCCACCCCTAGACAGTACATTCATTTAGTCAGTCAAAGTCTCTTCTCAAATGGAGATCAGTTTCCAATCATAAACAAAGTACATTCATTTGGTCAATCACAGAGCACAAAAAGGCCAAAGGTTTCCCACCCCTGAACACTACTGAATTACAATACCCTCCATTAACACCAAGCACTTTCTCAAAAGAGAGCAGAAGAGCACAAAAGGCCATCTACCCTTAAGCTATAATAAGGTCAAGATACCATCTCAGCATTGAAAACCCAAGGAAAGGCCCTTCTTTCATCTCCACTTGAGGCAAACCCTCAGCAATCTCAGTTCCTGGAGAGACAAGGCTCAACAAATACTTAGGTGTCATCAAGTCACTGTAGAACAGTCCCAGAACTCCTGAAAACATCAGCAAGGCCTTCTTCCAAGATTTCTGTGAAGGTATCACAAGAAAATACTCCTTCAGGGGTTCTGAACCAACAGCCAGGTTCTAGGACCTCTCTACAACAGCAGCGCTGTCCTTCTCCATCAGGGGAGTCTGACAAAACAACATCAAAACAGACAGACAGAATATCAGCATCACAGCCAAGCCTCCTCAGTTCTTGGCAGATCTGGGTGGCAGTTCTCAAAAGTCCTGGGGCAGCTCCAACAGGCTCTCAGCAGTCTTTCTCTCAGCAACTCAGGCCCCATGATAATGGATACTCCTCTCCCAAAGTCCTTCTGGCCTTCTCTGGGCTTGGGCCTATCTCCCAATTCATGGCTCCTCCCAGTTCAGCCCTCTCTCTTCATGTCAACAAGTCCATCCCACAAGTGGGATTCACAAGCTTTGGGTTTTAACACTCAACCCCAAAAGCAAGCCAATATAGGGGCATTTCCAAATTCTATTACCATTACAAAAAGCTATACCATAACTGAGAGGAAAATGTTGAGGACTATAGCAAAAAAGATTTCAGGAGCTCTGAGTTAACCCCCTTTGTTATACATGTTCTAAGCTTGAATTTACTTTCCTCTGAACTTTTTATGTTTGGGTAGGAGAATTCCTACCCAACTGCCTCATTTAGGAGAATTAAACCCATAAATGCCAAAGACAAAGTAAAAGGTCAGTAAAGAACTCTGTTGGAACTGGGGGCAGGGTGGGAACAGAGTGTGGTATGGCCTCTGCCCCTGGAGCTAGAAGTGGCTGAGGCCCCGAAGCCATGCAGCTGCCTCCATGCCTCAGAGCTCCTGGCCTACAGATCAAAGCAGGGCCAAGTGACCATTCAGAGGCTAATTGCTCTTGCTTTAACCTGCCTGAATCTGGAAAGCGGGAAACACATCTTTTGTTTTTTGTTTTTTTGCTTTTTGGAGGGGGGAAGGCAGGGCAATTGGGATTAAGTGACTTGCCCAAGGTCACATGGCTAGAAAGTGTTAAGTGTCTGAGACTGGATTTGAACTCAGGTCCTCCTTACTCTAGGGCTAGTGCTCTATTTACTGCCACCCCCACACATCTTTAAGGAGATATTTTGTGACAGCTATTTCATGTAAAGAAATATCCCTTTATAAAAGCTAATTAAGTCGGAATGACTAATTGATGTCAACTGATAATCATAATGGGAATCAAATCAGTTGGGGCTCATGGGCTTTATTACTAGAAAAAAAAAATAGAAAAACCATTCTGAATCCCTTGTGGCTATGCCTAGCCTCAGGAAAGGAAGGAAGGAAATAAGCATTTATTTAATGCCTGCTATGCATTAGGCACTTTATAAATACTATCTCATTGGATCCTCACAGGAACACTGGAAGGTAGGTGCTGTTATCTCAATTTTATAGGTGAGGAAATTGAGGCACATAGAAGTTAAGCACCTTGACCAGGGTCACATAGTAAGTGTCTGAGGCTGGATTTGAACTTAGGTGTCCAGGCCAGCATTCTATCTACTAGCCACTTACCTGCCTCTATATGAGCTTTGGAGACCTGCCAAATGGAGTGGGAGTTTGGAGAGTTGTGCTATAAGGTCAAAACGAGGCAGTTGGGCCACATGGCCTTGGAACTTTCAATTCTGGATCTATGATCTTTAGGAGTTCCATACTTGGATGAAATGACAGATAATAGAATTTGACATAAAAAACCCTGTTATTCTATAAATGTTTTATTATTTTGTAAAGGGAAATTGGAGATAAGGAAAAACTTCCTACAAGGGTGGAGCATCTGGTAATAGAGCTCTAGTCAGTTCATGGTGAAGACCAACTGTGAAGTGCTATTTCTGTGAATTCTTGATCTAAACTAATAGAGTAATAGCATACTTCAGGGAATAATTTCTCAGTGTTTTCAAAATGTTCTGTGTTCCCTGAAATATTGCAGAGTTCCACAAAGCAAAGAATCCCAGAACTTTAGAGTTGGAAGGGACTTTAAAGGTCAATCAATCAGCAAAAATTTATTAAATGCTTAGTATGTTCCAGGCAGATGTTGTCTTGACATCAAAGACTTTATATTCTAATGGGGGGGGGGGAGAACACATACATAAACAGAAACATACAAATTAAATGGAAGGTCGATTGAGAAGGAAGGGCACAAGCAGCTGGGGGGACTGGGAAAGGACATCTGCAGGTGTTCTTAAAGGAAGACAAGTATTCTGAGGAGTAGGGAAGGCCTTCCAGGCATAGCAGATGGCTAAAATAAAGGCATAGAAATGGAAGACAGGTTGTGGGGGAGCAGCATGTTGGCCAATATGACTAGATCATAGAGTCTTCCTTATTCCAAGTCTGGCTTTCTATGGTGCCATGTTACCTCCGAACATAATAATATGGCCCAATAACCTGTGAAATGGCAAAGCATTTTAAAGAATATGACTATGACTTTAAAAATATTTATGCCCCTAGTTATCAATCAAATTTTATATCTCAGAGAAATCTTACAATGCTCAAATTCAAAGTAATCCAGTTCTGGGGGCAGAGCCAAGAGGGCAGCATAGAAGCAGGAAAACTCCATGAGCTCCCCCCATAACCACCGCAAATACCTATAAAATATGACTCTAAACAAAATTTAGAGCTACAGAACCCACAAAGTGACAGCGAGAAACAATCTCCCACTGAAGGCAGCTCAGCAGGCAGACAGGAAGGGTCCATTGCAGAGTCCTGAAAGCCCAGTCCAGCCCTGTGTGAACCCATGGTTTCATCCCCAGGGTAGCCCCAACCAGTAGCAGCTAGAGTGGACTTCTGGAGAGCAGCTGTGGTAGTTTCTAGAATTATCAACCCTTAAATGCCAAAGACAAAGTAAAAGATCAGTTCTCTCTGTTGGAACTGGGGGAAGGAGAGGGACAGAGTGTGGTCTGGCCTCTGCTCCTGGAGCTAGAAGTGGCTGAGGCCTTGAAGCCATGCAGCTGCCTCCATGCCTCAGAACTCCTGGCCTACAGATCATAGCGGGGCCAAGTGACCATTTAGAGGCTAATTGCTCTTGCCTTAACCTGCCTGAATCTGAAATGTGGTCTTGGATGGTGGTCTTGAGGTGTGTGACTAGTGAGGCAGAGAGTGTGGGGGCAGCAGAGAGGGCACCCCTCAGTAGCTCTGGCAGCTGCAAAAACCCCAGAGATTTGGGAAAAAGCTCTAGCAGAGTTCTACTGTGGCAAAGTGCTCAAAAGTCAAGTAACTGAGTGACAACATGAGCAAGCAAAGGAAGCAAAGCAAGCACAACAATCAAACCTTAGATTCCTATTTTGGAGATAAAAACGATTAAAGCATGGAAAGGGAGGAAGACAACACAGTCCAAACTACAGCACCAAAAGCTTCCAAGAAAAATATGAACTGCTTACAGGCCACGGAGGAAGCTCAAGAAGGATTTTGAAAATCAAGTAAGAGAAGTGGAGAAAAAATTGGGAAGAGAAATGAGAATGACACAAGAAAATCATGAAAAGAGAGTCAACAACCTGATTGAAGAAAATAACACCTTAAAAAAAGGTGAATTTTCCAGATGGAAAAAAAAATTTCAAGAGCTCACTGAAGAGAATAATTCTTTCAGAATTAGATTGGAGGAAATGGAAGCTAATGACTTTATGAGAAATCAAGATTCTATAAAACAGATAAAAACAAAAAAATAGAAGGCAATGTGAAATACCTCTTTGGAAAAACCACTGACCAGAAAATAGATCCAGGAGAGATAATTTAAAAATTATTGGACTACCTGAAATCCATGATCAAAAAAGAACCTAGAAATCATCCTTCAAGAAATTCTCAAGGAAAATTGCCCTGATATTTTAGAACCAGAGGGCAAAATAGAAGTGGAAAGAATTCACTGATCACCTCTTGAAAACGATCCCTAAAAGGAAACTCCTAGTAATATTATAGCCAGGTTCCAGAGTTTCCAAATCAAGGAGAAAATATTACAAGCATCCAAGAAGAAACAATTTGAATATTGTGAAACACAATCAGGATAACACAAAATCTGGCAGCTTCTACATTAAGGGATCAAAGGGCTTGGAATATGATATTCCAGAGGTCAAAGAAGCTAGGATTAAAACCAAGAATCACCTACTCAGCAAAACGAAGTATAATGTTTCAGAGGAAAATATGGTCATTTAATGAAATAGAGGATTTTTCAAACATTCTTGATGAAAAAACCAAAGAAAAGAAATCATAATAAATTTATTAAAGTTGAACTATTTATATGCCTTCATGGAAAAATGATAATTGCAACTTATGAAACTTTTCTTAGTATGAGGATAGTTGAAGGGAATATGAATATATATATATGTATACTTACATATATATGTCTATATAGGAGAACATATGTGTGTATGAATACATATGTGAGTATGTGTATATATGTGTCCAGGTATACATAGAGGGCACAAGATCAATTTGAACAGGAAGGGATAATATTAAAAAAAACAAAATTAAGAGGTGAGAGAGGAATATAATGAGAGGAGATAGGGAGAGACAAAATAGGATAAATTAGCTCATATAAAAGAGGCAAGAGAAAGCCATTACAATGGGGGGGGGGGAAGAACAGGAAGGCAAAAGGGAATGGGTCAACCTTACTCTCATTGAATTTGGCTTAAGGAGGGAACAACATACACACTAAATTGGGTATCTTACCCTACAGGAAAGTAGTGGGGAAGGGGATAAGAAGGGGGATTATAAAAGGGAGGGCAGATTGATGGGGATGGTAGAAGCACACACTGTTGAAAAGGGACAGGGTCAAAGTAGAAAATAGAGTTGGGGGTGGGATAGGAAGGAAGGAAATATAGTCAGTCTTTCACAATATATCCACTATGGAAATGTTTTGTGTAACTACACATGTACAACCTATATTGAATTGCTTATCTCCCCAGTAGGGATGGGTAATGAGGGAAGAAGGGAAAGAATCTGGAATTCAAAGTTTTAAAAATCAATTGTTTTTTTTCAAAGCAATCCGTTTTTAATGAGTAATGTACAAGTTTAATTTTTCTTACGTGAGGGCCCCAGACTTCTTCAATAGAGTGGTTTTTGTGTTTTGCCTTCATTGACTTCCATGTCTGTGCTTCATTCACACAACCAGCCTGTTAGAAAAGAGTATTTGCAAAGTCAAGAAGATTTATTTTCCTTGAAAGATTATCAAAGAGTCTTGTCCCTAACCTACACAGTAATGGTACTTGCACAATTTGTATGGAGGAACGTTTTCATCATTGCTCTCAAACTAATGTCAAACAATTGCCCTCCTTTCTGGAGGAAGAAAGGAATGCCTTCAGAGTCATCATCAAGATTTAAACTCTCCTCACAAATTTGGAAAAAAAAAGCTATTTTCTCCTACTTGTTTCTCCAAAAATTAAGTGGGAAAGATGAATTACATTAAATAATTTGATCAACAGACTGAATTGCCAGGAGAAGCCATTCTCTGACATTAGCTGTGTTTAGATTAGCACCCAGGGAAGTTTTATCAATTCAATTTCTATTCAAATTTAAAAAGTCAATGCAGTGAAAAGAAATCAAACTAACTACTTAGTATAGTGTGAATGAAACAAATAGCTGATTGGCTTGAGTCTTCAGTTATGATTTGGCATCATGGAGAAAAGATGGTTTAGTTTGCACATCAAGGCTCACATTTGGACAGCTAGGTATCACAGTGGATAGAGGACCAGGCCTGGAGTCAGAAAGACTTTTCTTCCTGAGTTCACATCTGGCTTCAGACACTTACTAGCTGTGTGACCCTGAGTGCAAGTCATACAACCCTATTTTGCCTCAGTTTTCTCATCTGTAAAATGAGTTGGAGAAGGAAATGGCAAATCACTCCAGTATCTTTGCCAAGAAAGCCCCAGATGGGGTCACAAAGAGTCAGACGTGACTGAAAATGACTAAATAAAGCAGCCAATCCTCTGTTCTTTTTCACCACCTCCATTTCCTCATAGAATGACATAAGATCATAGAAAGCTCCTTCTCAAGAGCCCCCTAGAGACATAGTGACAGTGGTCTCATGTATTTTAAAGTCAAGCTTGGGTTGAGAGAAAGACCATGCTAAGGAATTAATGATAGGGCCTTTTGGGCCAGAATAGTCTTATTGGTAGGTGACTATACAGTGGGATTTGAACAGTACTTGAAAAGTTTCCTTTATCTCCAAATAAACCTTTTACTAGAATGCCACAGTGCATGAAATCCTACCCCTATAGTCAGTCCGTTGGGTTAAAGTATTACGTCTCTAAGAATTCCCTTTCAAAATATAAATATTCCTGTGAGAGATAACACATTAAGGAGTCTTAAGGTTTTTGTTGTTATTGTCAATGGATAGGTAGGTGGTAGAGTCAGATGACCTGAATTCAAATCTTGCCTTGGACATTTACTAGCTGTGTGGCCCTGGGCAAATCACTTGACCTCCTCCTGGCTCAGTTTCTTTATTTATGAAATGGAGTTGATAATAATAGCAACCAGCTCCCAGCCAGGGTTGTTGTGAGGTTAAAATGAAATAATATTGATCAAAATGCTTAAAGCATCATGTAAATGCCATAAATACTGTTCTTACCATTTTAACATTTTAGTATGGAGTAGGCCACTAGATTGCTTTTAGTTAGCTATTACTTTGGAAAATAAGACCCAGTAGTATTGAGATACAGTACAGATAAGTTTTCAAATCAAGCAATATTAGTGTAGAACTTGCGCGAGATGGTATTCTGGGCTAGACCTGACTCAGCCTGCCCCCTAGTAGTTTAAAGTTTGATACTGGAACAAAATGAGACACTAGTAGACCATTAAAAAGTTAACAAAAGTAGATCCACTTAGCAATAGCAAAAGGATATTCAGTAAGAATAGGGGCTGAGGATACCTTGCCTTGATTCAGGTCAGTGAAACTCCTTTGTTTATTAACCATCATAATCCGTCAGTCAAACCTCTGTCCCCCCAGATTGTTGCCCCCATTGCTCCTTGGTCCTCATGGCTCATGAGGCTCAGGTCATGAGGAAGTGACATCAAGAATCTGAGCTCTCCGTCTCCTGTGCCAGCCGTGTCTGAGGATGTCTCATTATCTTTTGAGAAAGAAATAGACTGATCTGCATGGGAGGAATGGTTTAGCTTTAGCTATTACTCTTAAGATAAAATGAAGTAAATCCATGGTCTTCATTCTCAAGGACTTCATAGTCTGGTTGGCTTTAATAGGGTTACAATCAATAGAAGGCAGTCCTGCATAGGCCCCCAAAATGACACAGCAATGGATTCCTGTGGGAAGGAAGCAGTATCACAGGGGAGATAAAGGACAGTGAAAACACACTTGATTTGTTGGAAAGAGACATGGAGATCTGAGAAAGCTTGAAAAAGAGACCATAAGGCTACCAAACTGAGTTTATGCTAGGAAGATGGGCCCCCAAAGGAATTTGATCCATGGACAGGTAATGTTTGAGACTAGGACTTTTTTTTTTTTACAATAACATTTAATTTTATTTTTTCTCAATTACATATAAACAAAATTTTTCTAACATTTGTTTTTATAAAAATTTTGAGTTTTATATTCTCTCTATCCCTTGAGAAGGCAAACAATTTGATATAGTTTATACAGGTGAAATTATACAAAAACATTTCCATACTAGCTGTGTTGTAAAATAAATACAGATAATAAAAAGAACAATAAAGTTTAAAAATACTTCAATCTGCATTCATACTCCATCAGTTCTTTCTCTGGAGGTGGATAGAATTTTCATTATGAGTCCTTTGGAACTGTCATGGGTTATTGTTTCACTGTTGATAATCATACAGTATTACTGTCACAAGTTTTAGCTGCGTCTGCAAGGCCACGCTGACCAAGGCCAGATATCTGTCTGTATTTTCAAGGCAGGCCCAGAAAAACCAGGAGAAGGAGGAGGGGGAAGGGCCCCTAAGAAGGGGTTTTCTGAAGTTTTGAAGTGAATTTCCAGAAGGGGTCCTCTCGGGGGGAACCCCTGGCCTGTACACATATAGGGCTTTTTTTTCTTTGATCCTTTTGGGACACATATCTAATAGTGGTATTGCTAGGTCAAAGAGTATGTACAGTTTTATAGCCCTTTAGACATAGTTCCAGTTTTTTTCTCCAGAATGGTTGAATCACACACTAGAAAATTCATAATCCAAGGACTGAGCACAGAGAGACAGAAGTATCTGGGCTACAATCCCTAGAATCTGAAAAATTAAGGCTTCATTATAGGATGGTAGAATTAGAAGGAGTAACTGGGAAAATAAATAAACATAGTCAACATTGTAAGGAATCTTAAATTTTACTATGTTGGACACTTTGGCCCTCTACACCTTCTATCACCCATATATCACCAGACTAGTCCTTCTCCATATCTGGTGAAGTTTTTTTTTACTGTCAGAGAAGCTGTAGAAGGAACTGGGCGTTTCTGGTGCTCATTAATATCATAGCCCACCGAAGATGCTAACACTGGCCTCTCAGGAAATTGGCTCATCAGAAGTGTATTGAAGTTGTTCATGAAATAATCAGGTTGCGACAACTGATGTTTGCTGCTATATAAATAGTTTCCCCCAAATGACCGAAACCTATGATGATTCTATGCAATTCAGTATGTCATCTTTATTACATAAACTACTGAAGCCAGAAAATACATAAGATTGAGTAGAATTTCAGCAGTATAAAAACTATATTCCCAATTGATTTACCTAGGATTTGTGGGTATATTGTTATTTATTTCATTGCCTTGGTTTTTTTTTTTTTTGATGTGCATAGACCAACAAACATCAGCATTTTTTTTTCTGGCAGAAATGTATATAATAAAGGCAGAAATTTAGAATGAAGGAATGAAGGCAGAGGTTGATAGAGATGCTCTCCTTCCTACTTCCCCCAAACCCACCCACCTAGCCCTTTTGCTGTTGTACTCAGGTTAATTTGCATGACATCCAGCAGCATTACTGTAGCACCACCCAGCACTTTGGTAGTTTTGTTGGATTCTCAGAAAAGGCTTGAGGGAATGCAGACTAATAATCAAATATTTGACAGGTGAAAAAATGAATTTTCCAACCCCATATCAGATATTTAACTAGATCCAGAGACTTTGAGCCAGTATCAGGAGAATAGTTAAAAAACAAAGAAACTAGAACTTGTCTGTTTGTTTGGGTACAGCTCTCATAGCCTTATGTTATAGCAAATGAATGAGCTTAATCTTTCTCTTGCTAGGAAGAAAACCTTTAGTGGTTATATTTTATCAGATGGTATAGAGAGCAGGAAGCGTTCTAGTACTCTCTATACCATATAGCACGTGGTAGCAAAAGGCAGCTCAGGGAACCCTGTCACTAGGAATAAATGGAGATATGCAACAGAGATGACCCAGCAGAGAGCTGAGATGATACAATTCCTAAAGGGGAATGAAGACAAAATGTATTTGTCTTGAGTATTGGGAAGCAGAGAGTAACACCATCACATCCACCAGAAGACACTGGAGACTCTGTAATGTCAGCACTATGAGTTTACCTGACCACACATGTTACCATGTGTTTGCTACCCAGGACATTTATGTTTCCTCCATGCATGTCCTTTCAAACACATTCACAGGGATGATTCACACTTCCAGTACTGCAGAATATGTAGTTCAAATTTTCCTTTGAATTCTTCAAGCACAGGTCTCGCATTTCTTATGGACATTTATGGCCATTTTTGTCCTGATAGAATCTACTTCATATCAGTTCTAGGTTTTTAAAAAAATTAACCTAAATATCTCAAAAATCAACTTGTGGTGCTTTGATGACTACAAAGTGAAATGGCTTGGCAAAAACCAATGATATCTCATGTACCATCAATATTTACTGACCAGTATAATAATCTACCACACAGTCCCAACTTTCATCATCCTCTCAATGGTCAGAGGAAGAAAATTAAGGTCATGCCCTCCCTTACTGTCTGAGAGCACATTTTGTAGCTCACTTTCAAATTGCTCTACTTTTTCTTAGAGGAGGATTATTTTTTTAAAGACTGGGTCTCTCACAGGATGGCAGTAGAAGGGCAACCCACTGTTGATCATTAGCAAAGCACTTTTGGCCTGCTTTATGTCCAACTTGACTGGTTTGCATTTCATGCAACCTGATGGCTCCCTGCTCCTAGGGGCTCTCCACAAAGATGCCAGACTTGGTGCAGGTAGCCAATTGGCTTCACTCACTATACCTCAGAACTCTTGAGCTCAAGTGATCTACCAACCTCAGCTTTCTGATTAGCAGAGATTATAGGCTTGTGCTACCACACTTATTCAGAATATGGTATAAATTTAAAAGAGAAAGACCTAGTCAAACTATATAACTAAATGCCATGCAATTAAAAAAAAAGTCACCTACTTCCTTCATGGTTAAGGAGTAGCCAAAGTCTTTTCTTCCATGTATCTCCCAGATAACAAAATTTGCTTCAACTTCTTCAACCAATTTGGGACCATCATATCTGGAGGAAATAATAATCACAAGAACTTAATGCTTATTAATGTCAACTCTGGGATAGTTGAGTTTCTCAAACTCTCATCAGTTCTAAGCATCTCATCTTGTGAGACACCAAAATCTCAGAAAGTACAGCAATGGCTATTGGGGAAAAACTTGGGACGTTAT
The DNA here is from genome assembly GCA_028646575.1 of Pseudocheirus occidentalis. Classification (NCBI taxonomy): domain Eukaryota; kingdom Metazoa; phylum Chordata; class Mammalia; order Diprotodontia; family Pseudocheiridae; genus Pseudocheirus; species Pseudocheirus occidentalis. Next base: position 113,821,690 of record CM053593.1, read on the forward strand.
AATTGTTGTGTATAATGATTAGATTGGGTCATGGAAAATAGTGAGATAAAAGAGGGAGAAAAGTGGTTGATTACCTCCGACCTATCTTGTTTGTACACAGTTGTTTGCATTTTGTCTACCTCATTGGGTTATAAGCCCCTTGAGGCCAGGGCTGTCTTTTTATCTTTCTTTGTCCCCAAGTACTTCTCACAGTACTGGGCATATAAGTAGGTGCTTAATAAATGCCTGTTGACTGACTGGCAATATGACAGATATGGTCTGACCAGAGCAGAGTATATAGCAGGACTATCACCTTCTAATTTCTAGAAACCAAACCTTTCTAAATGCAGGTTGCCCTCACCTTTTTGGGTGCCATATCACACTGTTTATTCATTGAGCTTGTAATTAATCCAATCCCCAGATCTTTCATGTGTAGCCAAATTTTGGTATTTAAATTCACTTAATATTGACTTCTATTTTAGTACAAAACTCCTTTAAAGTTAGGGGTCTGGGGGTGGCTAGGTGGTGCAGTGAATAGAGCATGAGCCCTGGAGTCAGGAGGACCTGAGTTTAAATCTGGCCTCAGACACTTAACGCAAAACTAGCTGAGTGACCTTGGGCAGATGACTTAACTCCAATTTCCCTACCTTCCCCCCTCCAAAAAGCAACAACAACAAAGAAGGTAGGGGTTATCCTTTTCCTTTCTTTGTATCCCCAGCACTTATCTCAGTAGCTGTTTAATAATGGATAGAATGCTGGGCCTAGAGTCAGGAAAAACTGAGTTTACATCCAGCCTCATACACTTTCTAGCTGTGTGACCCTGGGTAAGTTGCTTAACCCTGTTTGCCTCAGATCCTCATCTGTAAAATCAACTGGCGAAGGAAATGGTAAACCACCCCACTGTCTTTGGCAAGAAAACCCCAAAGAGGGTTACAAAGAGTTGGACTTGACTGAAAGTGACTGAGCAACAACATTGTTTATAGGCTTCATCAATAAATTTCAAACCCCAAAATATTCTGTGACAAATTTAGTTTTGAAAATACTGATCTAGAAAATGAAATATCCTGTGGTCCAGATGCTTTTAATTATTAGAAATCTTTATCAGTTAAAACATGCTTGTCATTGGGTGGTTGTGTTAGAGATAGCCCCCTCAGTGTAGCTCCTCCACTCAGCACTACCCCCATGAAAGGGTTTTAGGGGTCTGGAATTACCTCAGCTCCTCCCTTAGTACCATCCCATCATGTACACTTCTAGTACCTTCTGAAATTTCCCTTTTGCTACAAACAAAAGACAGAATATAGAGGGCACCTATTTTTTTAAAAAAAATATTTGATTTGTGATCAAGGTGAAAGGTTCTGTGAGGAGGAATAAAAGAAGTAGTTAGCAAAGCAGTCTATTCTATAAAGAATATATTATATTAATACATTTTTTTAAATGGCCTACTTTTGGTCTCCTGCAAATGCCATTCCATCTTCAGCACAGGCTATCACCAATGACTGGAATATACTCCCTTTTTACCTTTGACTTATATAATTCCTAGTTTCCTTCCAAACTCAACTCAAATGCCCTCTCCTATATCTACTTTGTATACATTCTGCATTATTTTTTCTTTATGTGTGTTGTTTCTCCCAAGAGAAAAAAAGTTCTTTGAGAGTAAAGACTGTCTTATTTTTGTGGGTCTCTAGTCCTTAACTACTATGCACAAAGTAATTTTGGGAGAGTAGGATACTAATAAATAGAAGAATCAAAATAGGTTCCTTCTAGCTCTAAATCTATAAGCTTATCATGCTATGATTTTAGAAGAGGGGGTAGGTATGAAATAGAAGAGAAGGGGTTCATGTTGAGTTTGAGATGCCTATGTGACATCTAGTTTGAAATGTCCAAAAGGCATTTGGTAATGTGGGACTGGTACTAGAGTTGGATAAATAGATCTGAGATTCATCTACATTGGGACACATAGTTGGGATAAATAATTTCCCTCACCCTCATATATCCAAACAGTTGCCAAATATGTCTTCTACCTGTCCATATTTAGTGTATATTTCCTCCTCTGCCTTTGCAAACTACCATCCTAGGTAAGCTTCATATAGATGATCCTCATCACTACCTCTATTTCTAATCATTCACTCTTGTAACAGCCCCCTTATGGAAGTCTATCTGTTTTCATTGATGATATACCTAGATATTATGGGATATGTGATTTGGGATGTAAATTGATTTAATTTTTTAAATATCTTATTTAAATTTCCCTTTGATTCTTCATGTATTGGATTAGAAGCTTTAGATGGTCCAGATTGCTCATAATTATCATGTAAAGAGCTTGAGGCAGGTAGGTCAGCCTTGGCCTGAGTCATACTTAGACTCTAGCTATGTGACCCTGGACAAGTCCTCTGGGTTAACCTCTGTCTCAGTTTGCCCTTCCCTTGATTCTGACTGCCTACATACTTTGTTTAATTGTAGAAATCTGTCATTAGCCTATGGATTCTATTGAAAAAAATAAAGTATATAGTCTCTAATACTTCTGGAAAACTTTCTTATGGGATATAATGAGGTCTCTTATTTAGATTTTTCTTTCATTTTGTTTTTCTGAAAAATGTATACTCTTTGGATTATCTCTGCACATTCTGTTGTCACAGATTTACACAATATCAGAGTTAGAAAGCAATTCATTGGCCATCTAGTCAAGCCTTTACATGAAAAAGAATCCTCTCTACAACACACTTGACAACTTGTTATCTACCCTTTATTTAAAGGCTTCTAGTAAGGGGGATCTTATTGCTTCAAAGCAGCACATCCCACTTTTGGCTAGTTTTACTTATTGGCAAGTTTTTTCCCAAATCGAGTGTAAATGTACCTCTATGCAGCTTCTACCCAGTTCTGCTTGTTTTCATATCTGGGGCCAGACAGAATAGGTCTAATCCAAGTTCTTCATGGAAGTCCTTTGTGGAGGATGAATTAGGCTACAAGGTATTTTGAAATATTGCAATGGACTAAGAATGAAAGACCCTTCCCATCAATAACTCCAAGTCCAGTTTCAAGTTCCCCCAAATCATGTGATTTCCCCCAAATGACATTTTTTTTCTATATTTTCTGTTTTATAATGTTTCTGGCTACAGAATTATGCCAGTTGGCTTATATATCTCTCTGTCCCCGTCCACAGACACCGGCTTTTCTACCGCTCAGGGAGATATTTTCTTCAAGTATGGAAATCTCTCTCTCTCTCTCTCTCTCTCTCTCTCTCTCTCTCTCTCTCTCTCTCTCTCTCTCTCTTCCTCCCCTCCCCAGCTCCAGTTATTCTTTTTTCCTGTGTATTTTTTCTCATGATTCTTTCTTTCCTTTCCCATTTTTGTTATTTGTTGTTGTTATTCTTTTGCTCTATTTGACATATTTGATGATGGAGGATGAACCAGATAATCTAGGTGAAATCTGATGGAACCAGGCTGATGGAACAATGGGATCCCGAAAAAGGGTCCTTGAATGTTCCCACAAATTTCAGCAGCCCAGATCCCTGTCATTTGCCTGAGGCATCTGGCCCAACCCAGTCCAGTCCTTCATTCTCTGTTACTTTTGGACCACATCAGGCTACTTGTCACTCCTTGATTCCATCTATATTTTCTCACAGTCTTTTTCTGTATAAAGGTAGCAGTCCTATCCCCATCAAATTAAAAATCTGGCCCACTTGTATTGGCATAACAAATACCACAGAATCACTAGAAATCTTGGGCACTCCAACCAGTGTCTTAATAAACTTGCTACTTGGATTGAAAGAAGGCTTGAGTGGCTGAATTTTTTTGAGGCAGACCCCTGCCCTGTACCCTTGCCTTTTCAGATTCCTAGTACCCCTAGACTGCAATATATTTACCCCAAAATACCTATCTTCTTACTTCTCTTTTTCGAAGGAACAAAAGGCTATAAATTACTGGGAACATTATCTAATGAAAAAGTAAATTCATGACCTCTGGATTTAAAATGGCCTTCAGGATGGTTCAAAATTATGAATGTTACTACAGTGACAATAATATATTTCCTCTTCATAGCAATACGATTTAGAGTAGATTAAAAATATCATTATGAAAATAAAAGATTGAATTAAATGATTTATTCCATTACTGTTGGTCATGGAATTTTACAGCTAGAAAGGATAAGATATGTACTGAAAACATGGGGTAGAAATTCAGATGTCACTCACTTATGCTGGTAAGTAACTTTGTTTATAGCTCCTAGTTTCAAGAATTAAGTATTCTATCAAATGAAATAATATCTGTGAAGTGCTTAGCACAGTGCCTGAAACAAAATAAGTGTTTAATATACACAACTCCCTCTGTCCCTCCCCACCTCTATTCAATGGGTAAGCAGTTCACAAATCATAAAGACATACCTCTTAAAGAAAGAATCAACATTCACAGGTGCCACTGCTGTGGCAAGGGCACATCATTAGCTCCTGAGTTTCCCAGATTTCAGTGGAAGGGAATGGCTTTCTTCTAGTCTCTTATAGCAGCTACTCTATTCTTTAGCTATTTCTCTCATATCATCTTTCATGTTGAAATGAATGATCTCAAGAGCCTAGAGAAACTGAATCTCCTTGTGTTCTTAGATAGACAGTATTCACTAATTTAAAGGAATTAATATAGATTTCTTTATCAATAATGTGCTCCCTAAAGCTGGTGAAAGACCTGGGGCACAGAAGAAACAATAAGACAACTGTTACAATAACTGTAAGTTATCTGTTGAAAAGCAAGAACTAAGCTGTTGGGGTTTTTTTTTTTTTGATGCATTTATGATTTAACACAAAATTACCAGGAAGGGAAGAAATGACCCTGACCGTGACCCTGAAGAACATAATTTAAGGTAAATTTAAAGCAGACTTTAAAGCAGACTTTAAATTTAAAGCAGACTTCCCAAAAAGCGATCATTAGCAATGGCCTAACAAATATATACATAGTCAACTTTCTCAGTGAAAACCAAACAAAAACCTATTTTTGATCTATTATGGTCAGTTAGTCATGTGTTTAATTCTACTACTTGAAAAAATACAAGATAAATTGGAAAATGTTTTAGAATGTTACTTACAAAAGAAGGATAGGTTGGAATTTATTTAACATATGAAGTTTAAAAGGGCAGCCATATTGGGTAACATTATAGTATACAATCTAGAAAAGAAAAAAATGTATTAGTTATTTTTCTGTATTTGATTTATGGACAAAAAATTCCTAATTTTCTTACCTTGTCTTCAGGTGGATCACCACTCAAATATTGCCTAATAAGAAGGAGACATTTTAAAATACTGTGAAGTTTCATGCACTAAAAAGATTGCATCTCTGATCTAAAACATATTTAATTTTCATAACTTCATTATGCAAACAGATAAGGAGATTGAATTAAGGTAAGAATTGCAAGTCTAATTTTTCAGTCTTAAGGGATATTTGGAAATAAAGTTTTTTTACTTTAATGAAAAATGCATTTTTTTGTAGAGAAGGATAATAATCTTCAAGAAACACAGAGTATCACATTCATAGAATAATTGGGAAATCACTGACTTATGCATCATCATCTCTTAAAGCTATGAGACAGAATGGTTTAGTGGACAGATGACCAGTTTTGGACTCAGAGAGACCAGATTCAGGTCTTACTACCTCCAACATACCAGTTATATGACTATGGGAAAGCCACTCAGCATTTCAGTGCCCTGAGGCAATTTTTCTGAGACTGTGAATTATAGGTTATCTACATAGGTGAAGGGAGTTTCTACACAATGATGAGAGTATACCTATGGTGAAGAAAAAAAAAGCTACTTCTTGATGGTGCTATGTTTCTCTTGACTCTGTCATACCCAATTTGACAAATTCCCCAATGCCACTAATTGTACATGAAATATCTACTAGTATCCTTGACATATAGGCTGGGCTAACTTTTTCCTAAGGCATCCCTCTCAGCAGGGTGTATCAGCAAGCACCCTAGCATACATAGGGTGGCTGTTAGCACAGGTTCTTAGATCTGCTTTTCTAAAGGAAAGCAACTCAAAATGGGTTAACAATCTTTCTTTAATCAAACAAACATATCATTTACCTAGTTCAGGGGGAAAAGTCAGCAGCCTGAACTCCAGAGAATACAAACACAAGTTACAAGCACAAGTTACAAACACAAGTTACAAGCAGACCAAGAAACAGATCAGCAGATGGGCTTCCAACCATCTGACCATAACATCCATTAACTATTTAAGTTACCAGAGAAGAATACATCAACATCTGGGTTTTCAAAGCCAGGGGGGCTCAACAGCTTCCCAGAGTCACATCTGGCCAAATCACACAACTCTTCTCAAAGTGAGTTTGCTTCCCAAAGCAATGTACCTTCTCCAATGTAGCCTTTTCCTGGGTCAGAGAATGTCACAGCCCTCTTGACCCACTGTCCAATTACAAAGTAACAAGGTATAGCCACTCCCAAAAAACAAGCCTCCCACCACAGGCTCCATGTGACCACATTCAGCCTATTAGGGGGCAGAGTATATTTTCAAATCAAGGAACATTCTCAGAGCCACTTAAGCCTATCAAAGGGTCTAGGGACAGGAAAGATCTTCAGATTCTCATTACACAGGGTTGGCTTGTTTTTCCTCAAAATGTACTGAAACCATCCTTGAGGTACAATTGACCCAGATGTCTAAGGTTCACACCATAGACTTTATACAAAATCCAGCCCACAAGAAATCAGTAGTTCCTCACTTGACACCAATGGCACCACCCTAGCAAATACAAAGAGGGAGAAGCTATGTCCAATCAAATCAGTGTTGTATCCTTGATTAATAACCTTTCCATGTTAATGGCTAAATAAACTTCTTTTTGTTTAAGTGATACATACATTAAGGTCTACATACATCTATATCTATATCATCTAAATCTATATCTATATCATCTCTCTCTATCTCTACCTCTATCTCTCTCTGTCTCTCTTTCTTTCTCTCTCTCTTTCTATCTCTATCTCTTTCATCCCAATCTTGAACCTAAACCACCAGATCTGCTTGCTTTAGGCTTGGCCTACAATAACACAGGAAACCAGGCAGCCTGGTGGTACAGGGGATGGAGCACATTTTCTTCTCTTCATTTTTGTGGATCCCTTTGACAATGTCTAGTGGGGTCTATGCATCCCTTCTCTGGATGAAATTTTCAAATACATAAAATAAAATACATAGAATTAAAAAGGAAATCAATTATATTGAAATAAAGTTATTACAATATTAAAAAATATAAGTTTATAGATATCAGGTTAAGAACCCCTGGTTTAAAAGCTAATTAGGTGGCACTCTGTGAAATTTTATGTTCAATTAGAAATAAATCGATAGGCTATTTTCAATTGGAAGATATAAAGAAGTAGCTGAATAGAAGAACAATTAATAGGATTCCTCTCAGCATTGAATAAATGAGTTGGGTGTTCAGGGAAGACTAGTACCTCTGGTGAGTGGGCTGCTAAGTCATTTTCAGGGCTGCTTATCCCCCTTTGGTGTCCACCTGCCACCTAACTCTCACCTGAGACTCTAAGAAGCTGTAGCATGCACAGTGACCATACCCCAATAAAATAATCTTGGCAGACAAGCTAAATCAGGTTGAGGGTAACAGAGGGCTCTTAAACCTGTCTGTAAGTTGGGGAGATGTCTACTCCAATCATGTGAGGAATTCTCCCAGCAGAATGGTAGGATGATACCAGTTTGTTCCAGTGGCCATGAAGGTAGTTGAAGCAGGCACTAATGGAACTTTTAGAGCTTGGTTAGACATCAAAGATGCTAAGGTCATGCTGAACTCCAATGACTTTGGAAGAGAGAGTGAGGCCAACAACTTTGTGCAATTCTGCTACACTTAAATTTAATTTATACATGAGTCAAAAGACATCACCCATGCCATCTTACTATTTTTAATTACCTCAAAGTCCTGTGGCAATGGGGAAATGATGAAGCAGCTGGTACAGATATACTGGTAATTATAGTCACAACCCTGAACACAAGTGACCCAAATCATGGATTGTCTTCTTACTGGACTGAAGCAACAGTTGGATTCAGCAGCCCTTTAGGTGTCTGAGTATCCTGCACTACTTATCTCTTGGTGGACGAAGGGGCTAGAAAAGTTCTCTAAAAATTGTCCTCTTCACCTAACTTAACCCTGGCCTGCTTGTTCCAGCAGGCTTTGATCCTACCCTATCTGTGGTCAAAGCACAAAAAAAAATGTACAAAAACTTTTGTGAAGATGATTCCACTTACCATTGGTTCATAGAATGTGTATGTGGTTACGGACAACATGAAATCCAGTAGACCTGAAGGATGAATAGCTCTTGTTGCAAGAGAACTCAGCAGATATTGCATCCAAATAGCATCCCTGAGTGAAACAAGGCTGGCAAATGAAGGCCAGCTTATCAAAGTCAGAGTGGGATATACTTTTTTTTCTTCTGGAATGTCTACAGTGATGAGGAGCACTATGAGGCTAGTGTAGGTTTTTCAATTAAAACTAATCTAGTCAACAAGCTTGTATGCTTTCCAAAAAGAGTGAATGACAGGCTCATAACAATGGGATTGCCACTTGCAGAAAAGCACCATGTCACCATCATCAGTGCCTATGCTCCCACCATAATGAATCCTGATGAGGTCAAAGAAAAATTTTGTGAAGACCTAGAGACCCTCACCATCAATGCGTCAAAAGAGAACAAAGTTGTAATTCTGGTTGATTTTAATGTCAGAAGAGACACAGAATATCAGACGTGGCAGAGAGTCCCTAGGAGGAATGGAGTTGGAAACAGCAATATCAGTGGTTACTGCTGAAGACTTATGTGTCTCATGACCTTCTTATCACCAGCACTGTTTTCCATCTACTGAAACTCCATAAAACTTTGTGGATGTAACCTTGCAGCAAACACTGGCATTTAATAGACTATGTCATTTTAAGGAGAAGAGACAGACAGGATATCAAAGTGACAAAGGCGGCAGGTGGTGCAGGGCACTGAACTGATCATAGACTTATCTTTTCCAAGTTAAACATTCACATTCAACAAAAGTGGTTTCTCCAAGGCAAGATGATTACCAGAAGACAATGTCAACAGATTAGAGAACTCCTAGTATAAACAATTTGCTAATTTGGAAAGAAATCCGAGCTAACACACGGTTGGCATCAGTGAAGCAGAAAAGGAGTGGGTAGCTTTCAGAGATTTGGTGTACAGCACTGCATTTACTCATCTGTGTCAGAACACCCACAAATATCAAGACTAGTTTGATGAAAATGATGGGGAAATTTAGAAACTTCTAAATGAAAAATGAGAACTCCACAGGGTTTACCAGTAGGATATCCTTCTCTAAGAAGGCAGCATTTAATTCCAGCAAAAGTAACATGCAAGCAAAACTTAGAGAGATGTAGAATTTTTGGTTCAGTAAGAAGGCAGATGAAATTCAGTTTTATGCTGGCAGTAATAATCCAAAGCACTCTTATAATGCCCTGAAGGCTATTTATGGCTCAAAGACCTATGATATAACTCAATTATTCAGTGAAGATGAAGCCACAATGATTAGGATAAGAATATGATCCTGGAGAGATAGGCTGAACATTTCCATAGTGTTCCCAACAAACTATCATCAATCAATGCTGAAGCCATTGATTATATACCTTGGGTTGAAGTCAAGCCATCTCTAGCAGACCTTCCATCTGAAGAAGAGGTGTTGAATACTTTCAGGCTCTACTCATGTGGCAAAGCACCTTATGCTGATTCTATTTGAAATGAGATTTCCAAGGCAGGGAGTCCACTGCCCATTCAAAGGCTGACTGAAATCTTCCACATTATATAACAAGAGATGATTATTCCCCAGAAGTTCAAGGACACCTCTGTATAAAGGAAAAGGAAATTGTCCTGTGACAATCATTGCGTGGGGTGGGGGCTGTCTTTCTCTTAGTCACTGCCATCAAGATTCTTGCCAGAGTGCTCCTTAATAGGCTGATTCTTCACCCTGGGAGATGGTCATCTACCCTAGAGCCAGTGTGGCTTCAGAAAGGACCAACAAATGGTTGATATGGTGTTTGCTGCCTGACAACTCCAGGAGAAATGCCAGGAGCAGAACAGAGGTCTGTACATAACCTTCATTGATCTGACCAATACCTTTGAGACTGTTAGTCATGAGGGCTGTAACACCATGCACCAGCAGATTCCCAAAAGAATGCTACTGTGAATAGCTTTTAAGGTTCAGATTACACAATATAGTGGACACTCTGTTTATTCCATTACAAATCAAGGCAAATATTCACACTATATCACAATATTCACAACATTACATCTTATCACAGAAAATCACAACATAGTGTTCACAACAGCTTAACATTAGAACGGCCACACAGTTTTCACTATAGTGGCCACAATATTTAGAACAAAGAATTCAATCAATTCACAATACAGTAATCAATACTCAATCATTCAATCAATTCACAATACAATAATCAGTCTTCCACTCATGGGGCAATCATACATCAATTCAATTAGTCATTAAATACAATAATTAGAAAACCACACAAACCCTCCACCCCTCAGTGTCCAGCAAACCTCAGTTTCATCCCAGGGGAGGCCTTTTCTTCATCTTGACTCTGGGTGGTCTCTCTGATTCCCTGGATCCCCTTCCATGGTCCCAGCTCCCTCCTGAATCCACCAAACAGTCACCTGGATTCAGAAGCAGACAGCTCCTAGGTCTTTGTCCAGTCCTCAGAGGTAGACAGCTCCCAGGTCCTACTGTCCAGTCCTCAGGGCAGTCCCTGGCACACACTGAAGTTCACAGGGTCTAGCACATCTTAAACCCTTCACCACTTCTCTTGCCTAGAACTCAAGGATCAGCCAGGCCACAATCAAACAAAGTCTTATCTCGGTCATGCTTCTTCAGTCCTCCAGCAGTTCAGCTGTTCCTAGGAGTCAGGAGGAATATCGGCTTTCCAGGCAAGTCCTCTCAGCCTTGTAGGAGGCCTTCCAGGCAAGCCTTCTCAGCCTTCCAGGTGACCTTCATCAGATTCTGGTCTTGGAAAAACTCCATCTCAGTTCTCAGTCAGTTTCCAGATGCTGGGAGAGAAACTCTGTCTCAGCCAGTTTGAGTCTCCACAATTCTTCCTTCACCAAGAGCAACATTCCAATTTTGTCTCTCTGTCTTTGGAATTCTTGCTTATATACACACTGGCCTCCTGGGGAGTTCACACCCTTTCAACAGTGGACAGGGCTCACACCTTCCATACTTAGCCCTAAGTTACTAAGTTCTAAGTGTCTGCTAAACTGATTGCTGTTACAAGGGCTTGTGGAAGATCATGGCAAAATTTGGTTGCTTGGAGAAGTTCATCAGTATTGTATGCCAGTTCCATGATGGCATGCTTGCATGGGTTCTAAATAATGGATGATGCTCTTGTGCTTTCCCAGTCACCAGTGGAGTGAAGCAGAGCACTGTGCTTGATCCCATGCTTTTTTTTTTAGCATGATGCTTTTAGAAATGTTTTCAGATGCCTTTAATGAGGACGAAAATGGCATCAAGATCAGCTGCTGCACTGATAGTAAATTATTTATCTTGAAAAAGTTACAAACCAAGATTAAAGTGGAGGGAAAGTTGGTGCTTAACTTTTTGTTCACAGATGATTGTGCACTCGTTGCAACCTCTGATGGCTGAATTGCAACAGAGATATGGATTGATTCTCTGTTGCTTGTGCTAATTCTGGCCTGACAACATCAAGAAAAGTTTCTTCAACAACCAGCCTTTGGTTACAGCAAATAGAGAAATTTTGAATGCTGTGGAGCAGTTACCTTGGCAGTATACTTTCGTTTTTTTTGTTTTTTGTTTTTTGGAGGGCAGTTGGGGTTACCCAAGGTCACACGGCTAGCTTTTGTGTTAAGTGTCTGAGGCCGGATTTGAACTCAGGTACTCCTGACTCCAGGGCCGGTGCTCTACTCACTGCGCCACCTAGCTGCCCCTGGCAGTCTACTTTCAAGGGATTTACACATAGATGATGAGGTTGATGCACACATTGCCAAAGCTAATTTAGTGTTTGAGAGGCTCTGAAGGAAAGTGTGGGAGAGAGTCCTGCCTACCAAACTGAAAATCTGAAGAGCCATTGTGTTGATCTCATTGTTGTATGTCTGTGAAGCCTTGACAGTCAACCAGCACCATACCAGGAAATGGAAATCGCTTCCATGTGAATTATTTTAGGAAAATTCTGAAGATCACTTGGCAAGATAAGGTACTGGAAACTGAGGTCCTTTCTCAAGTTAAACTGCCAAGCATTCAAACTCTGCTTCACAGAGTGTAATTACTAGGGTCTGGCCATATTGTTTGATGTTAAATGTATAGTTGCCTAAAAACTATTTTACAGAAAGCAAGAGCTCACACAGGGCCCTGAAGAAGTGATACAAGGACACTCTCAAGTTGTCTCTGAAGAACTTTGGAATTGTAAGACATGGGTGATGCTGCCACAGTATTGCCCAGCATGCTGTGTCCCCATCAAAGAAGGAGCTGTGCTCTATGGGCACAGTAGAATTGCAGTAGCCCAAAAGAAATGTGAGATGCACAAATTTAGAGACATCTCCACTCCAAATGTTCAGATGGACTATTTCTGCCCAATCTGTGGTAAGCCTTCTGAGCTCATATTGGTCTGATCATCAACAGTCAGACATACTGTACCTTGACCTCAACATAGTGGTGTCATCTTGGTCCTTGACAACAACCACTACCACAAATGAGCTGGGGTCCAAGGAGGAGTTGGTTTCATAGTCACATGGGTCATCTTGCCTTACAGTGCTTGTGATGTTGTTTTTGTTCAGTCGTGTCTGAATCTTTGTGACCTCATTTGGAGTTTTCTTGGCCAAGATATTAGAGTAGTTTGCCATTTTCTTCTGCAGTTCATTCTACAGATGAGGAAACTGAGACAAATAAGGTTAAGTGACTTGCCCAGGGTCACAGAACTAATAAGTATCTGAGGCTGCAATTGGATTTGGGTCTTTCTGACACCAGATCCTCTGTATTACCTAGTTGCCCTAGTGCTCATGATAACTGTATACAAAAAAAGGCCATGATGAAGATAACTGTAGCTTAATGCACCAATATCTGTTGAAGATAACTGTAGTGAAGACAACCAAAATTTCCCTCTCCTTTGTTGGAAACTCTTCTCTTTTGGCATTAGCACCTATGCTAGGAGGAAGAAACCTCTGGCTTTCTTTTTTGGAAAGTTGCAACAAAGATCCTTGGGTAATATGTATGTAGCGCCAACTTTTAAGTTTCTGCCTCACCCTAATTTGTGAATATATGACTTTCCTGGTAACAAAAACTGAGTAACTGAAAACAGAGGCAAGGCAGGAGCACTTCATTCTCATTGTGCTTGTTTTCTCTGCCAAGGAGAATGACCTTTGCATCGGACCTCAAAGATCAAAAATGGCTAATGTGACATTGATAAGTTCACCTTTTCCTATAAATTGGCTTTCTTGCTACTTCTCATAGAATTCAGTTTCCCTTGTGCCTATTGTACAAGTGGTCCCCCATGCAAAGAATGAATACCTTTCTAAACTTTGCCTCTTAGAATCTCCAGCTTCTTTCAAGACTCAGCTCCAGAGCTACTAGAAATCTCTACTAATTCCCCCCAATTGCTAGGCCCTCTCCTGGAAATTACTGCATAATTACTTCGTATATATCTGTACTTATTTCTCTGTGTACATATTGTTTCTATCCAGTAGACTGTAATTTTCTTGATGGTGGTGTTCCATTTCTGTCTTTGTATCCCTAGCGCCTAGCACAATGCCTGGAACAATAGTAGGAATAAGGATTAGATCTGTGATTTCACTGGCACTGAGAATTCCTGGAAGAGCTAAAACACTCTACCAATGCATGTTGGAACCTTTTCTGAAACTTATGAGATAGTTGTCTGGGATGCTGAGATTAAGGGACTTTCCCAGGATCACATAGCCAGTATATGTCAGACAGCGTTTTCCTGGATCCAAGACCAGTTCTTGAACCACAGTGCCATGCTGTCTCTTGAATGAATGAATGAATGAGAATGTTTCACACATATAAAAGTTGGTGTCAAATCTGAATTCTTTCTCCCCAATGAATGTTCATTGATCACAAAGTTGTAACCTTATTAATATAGAATTCTGCTACTTTTGATATTATTAAAATATTTCTTACTTTTCAATAATATAAGAAGTGTTTTCATACTGACACATGTTTTCCTTATATCTGTGAAAAAAAGAAAGAGTATCAATAAAAACAACATCATAGTATGATATATTTTTATATTTATAAGATAATGTTTAAATTATTTAATGGTATATGAATACAACCCAAAGTTCCTCCTACCCTTGCATTTGTTCCTGTGGTTGCCTTCACCTGGAATCCATTCTACCCCCCCTTCCACTTTTAGCAGAGTCAGAATAAACATTTAATAAGTGCCTACTATGTGTTAAGTGCTAGGTTATAAAGAAAGGTATACGACAGCCCCCTACCCACAAGAAGCTTACAAGCTAATGGAGGAAGACAATATAGAAAAACAATATGAAAAGGTAGGTTTGCGGGAATAAAGACATAGGAAAGTGGGAAGGATGATGATAAAGTCTTGGAGCCAGGGTTAGAAATGATCTGAGGAGATATGAGTTACCAAGTTGAATGAGTTTTGTGGAATGATGAGTTTCTGGAAATCATGCAACCCAGTAGCTTAGCTGACAAGGATTTTGCCAAAATCTAACCCACATTCTTCAAAGTCTGTCTCAAATATCAACCTTTTTAAGGAAGCCTTTCCTGATTTCCCCAGCCAGGTAGGATCTCTCTTTCCTTTGTACCCCCATAGTATTCTGTGCCTCTTTTATGGAGCTTACTATTTTGACTTAACTTATTATTGCGTTCTTATCTTATCTCTTCTCTTCTAGACTGTAAGTTCCCAGAGGGCAAAGACAGTATGGTAGTTAATCATCATTGAAAACCTGAAATGTTCTAGCTCAGAATTTTGCCCATTGTGGGCATTCAAGAAATATTTTTTGAATTAATTTTAATTCTTGTTAAATATCTGACAAGGTCAAATAAAATTACTTGAACCATTTTATAGCTATACTTATCCTTTATTTGGATGGACTTATTCTTTCTTCTAGATTTTGGTGATTGAAAGCTCAAGATCTACTTTTTAGACCATTTCTTAGACAAACCCATTTCATTAATGTCCATGTTATGCTCATTCTCCTTGTTCTGGCTGTCTTTAGAAAGCTCAGTAGGAGCATTGTGCTACTACAATGCAGGCACCTAATTTCAACTTTTCTAGTCAAACTGATTAGGCAGTAATGTATACTGACTGAATCACTACACAGCTTTCAGACTAGATTGGGAAGGTCTCAGAGAGGTAGTAAGTTCCCCTCCTTGGAAGCAGAGCTTGGATGATCACTCTGAAAGCATGTTATAGCTGAATCCTTTCATGTATTGGTTGGACTAGATGGCTTCTTGGGAGTCCCTTCTCACTTTGAAATTCTATGATTTTGTGAATATGTAACCATTATGGAAGAGTCACTTACTGTCTCCATTGGCTGGCCACTGAACCACTTGAAGGGAAGGGAATGGAATTTTAGGGTCTCCTAGGAGTCCAGATTGACTTTTGGAGGGTTTGACTCAACTAGAATCTCCTTTGAAGCCAACAGAAGCCTAACAAATGCTCTCTTCCCTAGGAAATTTGGACTAGTTGGGACTTAAAGCTGCTAGAAAGAAAAAGAATTCTCCTCTGGATAAAGAACTTCGAGATTCATCTTAATTTGAACCCAGAACAAAACTCTTTGGGAAAGGGGAATGCTAGATGTTTTTTCCTATCATCTTTCTCTTTCAGTTCTCTCTCTGTATTTTGCATCATCTCTGTGGGCATTTGGATTATACTGTGGGTGGTGTGAAGGAGTTTAACATTATCTTGGGCCCAAAGCTATGTATTTGAAAAAGCAAAAGGCTAGTGTATGTCCCCTGGAATATATTTTATGGTTAACTTTACCTGATTGTTGGAAGAATGACTGTTAAAATTCACTATGAAAGAGATTGATTTATTGATTGATTAATTCAAGAGTTCTTAATCTGGGTTCCAGACTCAAATGTTTTTTAAAAAAATTGTATTTCAATGTAATTTTTTTGGGTAATCCTATGAATTTTATTTTGCACATTTAAAAACATTTTAAACTTTACTGGATTGCTAAGGGAGTTAAAGAAAAGATTAAGAAGAAAAGAACTGATGAATGATAGTTTACTGAATTTTGTATAAGACTGTGTGCTTTTGCCAACATGATAACTGATGGTTTTATTGTTTAGGGGGGGAAGGTCCCAAGAGAAAAATGTATTTAATACTATTTAGACATATTTACACAGGCTGAGACTGAATCTCCTCTTTTTGTCGCTCCCCTGAAGATAGTGCTATAGTAGGCTAGAATGACCTTTTTTTGTAAATACTCATTTACCCCAAACTTGGTCTATCTAAAGTTGTTACAATACAGCATTGTTGGAGTATATAGCACTGTACAGAAGTGTAAACTAGGCTAGGTATTCTTACTCAGGGAAAAACTGTATCACGGCCTTGCAAAATCAGGTATTCCCTTGGTCAAGTAATGGAGGTCTGATATGCCTAGAAAAGGGGTACAGACTTCACTCCATAGAGAGCAAAGAAGAAAAGGAATTATATATACAAAAATATTAACTGTGTTCTTTTTTGTAGTATCCCAAAACCAAGGGGATAGTCTGCTATTAAGGAAAGCTTAAACAAAATACGGTACATGAATGTAATGGAACATAATTTTCACATAAGAAATGGGATGAGATATAAAATTTTGGAGGAGAATGGAAAAACCACTATGAACAATGAACAAAACTAGGAAGACAATTTATATAGTGGCAACATTGCACAGAAAAATATCTTTGGAAGACTTTAGAATTCTGACCAACACAATGATAAACCAGGAATTCAGAAGAATGACACAATGGTAATGGACCTAACATGTAGAATAAGGCATACATTTTGGACATGGTCAACATGGGAATTTGTTTTGAATATTTGTTATGAAGTTTTTTGGATCCTTTATTATTCAGTGGGAGGACTAGGAAGACAGAGAGATAATCAATGCTTGGAAAAACAAACAAATTTAAAAAAGAGGTAAAAATAATTTTGTTAGCCAGTGACTGTAAATTAATAATTTAACTAAGGGATACTTTGATCGTATTTGGGCTAAAATCCTTTTAAGCAGAGAATTCAGGACAGATGGTTATCTCATCATGACTCCCCTGGGGTGGGGGATGTTTGACAAGAAGTCTTTGCACCTGGTTCCTGGAAGGCACTTAATAAGTGATTAGTGACTTGATTTGCTGACTTGTGCACTGTGGTGCTATAAGAGAGAAAGGAGGTCAATGATTATTTGTTCCATTAAGAAAGAGGAAATGGAGAAAAGCTTTGATCAGCTAAGAAGGAAGGAGAACTCATATGTCATCTTAATTCAATACTTTGAGCAGCTGTACTAATACTTTATTAGTATTTCTCTTCTTGCTATTGACATAGTCCCCAACTCCTCTGTGATTTAGAACATGGTCTTCAAGAGTTATTGTGTCAAATGACTTGTCACCTGGTGTCCAAACTGGTGATAATTCTCTCTGAACTAATCTGGTCCTTGGATGATAGATACCCTGACGTACCAGGTCCATATACTCAAAGTTGTTGTTGTTTTCTAGCTTCCTAGGTTCTTACAGAGCTTATGCAGGCATAGTTTTCTTTTTTTTTTTAATTTTATTGACTTGTTTGTTTACTTTTAGGTTACAAGATTCAGTTCCAGAGTCACTTGAGTTTCAGATTTTTCTCCCCTTACTCCCCAACCCCACCCCTGCCATGGTGGCATACAATCATATATAGGATCTGCAAACTCTTTCACATTGTACAATAGTCTGGTTGTATAGGTGTTATAGCCAATGGAGCGAACAGTTAGAAAAGAGAAACAGAAGCTATACATAGAAAAGAATGATAGCATGCATTGCTTCAGTCTCCCTTTAAACTCTGATCTTTCTGGATCTTTCTCTGAATGTAGAC
>CM053593.1:113840224-113878793 GCA_028646575.1 Pseudocheirus occidentalis
ATAAATACTTTCGTACATATGGGACCCTTTCCCACTTCTATGATCTCTTTGGGATACAACCCCAAAAGTGGTATTACTGGGTCAAAGGGTATGCAATTATTTATAGCCCTTTGGGCATAGTTCCAGATTGCCCTCCAGAATGGTTGTATCAGTTCACAGCTGCACCAACAATGCATTAGAGTTCCAATTTTTCCACATCCTCTCCAGCACTTGTCATTTTCCTGTTTTGTCATCTTAGCCAATCTGACTGGTGAGATGTGGTACCTCAACGTTGTTTTGATTTGCATTTCACCAATTAGTAGTGATTTGGAGCATTCTTCCATGTGCTTAAATATATCTTTAATTTCTACCTCTGTAAATTGGCAGGCATAGTTTTCAAAAACATAGAATCAGACCTTTGAATCATTACTAGACAGCAGAATAGGACTTTTAATGGAGGTTTGACTTAATCTAAAAGCAAGTTTAATATTTAATCTCTTTCAAAACTCAAACTAATTGAAACAATAATTGAATAAAATAATATCAAGTTAGTGTGAATTCAAATAAAAATTTACTAATCATTTGATCAAAAATACTACTAATTATCATTCATTATTACAATGAGTTGTAAATCCAGAGGAAGACAAACACAATTAAAATAAACTTACCCTTTGACTTCAAGATGTCTTCCTGAAAAACAGCCAACAAATACATGAATTACCTATAATAAAATAATTTAAATGGTGAGATCGGTGGGTATGATTCAGTTTGTTTTAAAAAATCTAGAGCTAGGAAGCAATAAATTTTCAAAAATAACAGTATTTAATATCCTTTTAAAATATGATTCTGCACAATGCACTGATTTTTGTTCTCCTAACTTTTCAGCCTCTCTAATTTTGCTACTTTTCCCCATTCCTACTGTAAGGTATGATTGAATTTTGTTTCCACAAAAATTATATGAAAACATGATTTGGAGTTACAACTGGTGGCCAATGTCAGATATAAAACTGCTTGTAGGGGGATGTAGGGGATGTTGGCTGTCTGAAAATCAGCGTATCTACTACTTTTCTTTGTTCTGAGAAGGCCTTTTCCTATTTATCAAAAGAACTGCCAGGTCAGGTCTCATTTACAAAGGATGAGCATGAGGTTTTTTTAACCCAGCTGGGGTCTTAGCATTGATACCGAGTTTAAGAATCTTCAAACTCATGCCTTTGTCAGCTCTCTTAGCCTTTCTCATGCTATATAATGCAGACAAAAGGGGAGGAGACTAAAAGCATGTTTTGACCTTTCCTTTATTTAAGTTGTAATGGTAATGGGAGTTTGAAAATCTTCCCATGCCCCTTACTAGGCCTAAGGGAATTTGGAGATCTTTTCTGCTCTGAAGATCTTCCCTGCTCCCTAATAGGCTGAATGTAATCACACGGAGCCTGTTGTGGGAGGAATTTGCTAAAAGGTGGAACAGAGTCCATAGGAAGCTAAGAGTCAGAGCAATTAGAGGTGGAGGGAGGAGAGGATATACCCAAAGAGAGAGCTACGCTTGTCAGTGTTTGTGGGAAGGCTGAAGGATGGTGTGGCTCCCTGCTGTGCTATGGCATATTAACTTCTTTGTTGCTATGATGGATAACAGTTTCTTGGTGTTAGGATTTGGCTCTCTGGTGTCTGCTTCTATAGAGTCTGTTATATTTTGTGTTTGAGAGCTACGCCAGCATATTCATAGTCACCATTGGCACTGTGAATATTGCCTTGGCACTACAAAGCATAAAGAAAAATTAAGATGAGAAGGGGAGGAGGGTTGAAATGTAGAAATGAGAAGATGTAATCAAGGGGGGGGGGGGCTTATTGACCTCTGGAATGCTGACCAGTGGGATCCAAGTTGAGAAATTCA
This sequence comes from Pseudocheirus occidentalis, assembly GCA_028646575.1. NCBI lineage: Eukaryota > Metazoa > Chordata > Mammalia > Diprotodontia > Pseudocheiridae > Pseudocheirus > Pseudocheirus occidentalis. Next base: position 113,842,089 of record CM053593.1, read on the forward strand.
AATCTGGATGAATTATAAAAGGGCTCTTGTAACTAACTATCTGAAGGTGTGCTGGTGCCTGGCCCTTTTCACAACAAGAGGCCAAGTCACCCATCTGGAATGATGTCAGGTAAGAGTTCTCGGTAAGATGGTTATTTTTAACGCTACCTCCTTAGTGTGATACCTTTTCATGTAAAATCAAAAGCTCCCCTTTGTTAGGAGAAAGTCATGTAAGTGAATTCTTTCACACCTGAACCAAGCCCTCCCAGCTTTAAACCTCAATACTTATTCTTGACCTCCTTGTGTCTGATACTGATACTCTTTCCTCACTGGGTTTTTGTGATACCATTTTCCTGGCTGTTCCTCATATTTCAATAACTGCTACTTTTCAGTCACCTGGAATTCTCTCCTTCTCCCTAAGTGTCGGGGGTACCTCAAGGCTCCCTTGTGGCCATTCTCTTTCAAGTTGGCCTCTTTGTGACTCTATCAGTTTACATGAGTTCAGTTACAGAATTGTGGACATATTGAATTGGATGTCTCACAGATACCTCAAATTCAATATATCCAAAACAGAATTCACATTTCCCCCCAAACCTGTCCTTTTTCCTAACTTTCTTATTTCTTTCAAGGTCACTACCATCCTTTTAATCATTGTCATTTGTAGTCTTAGAATCATACTTGTCTTTTCACCTATCTACACCCAACATATCCATTTACTTACCAAGTATTTTCAATTCTTTTTTTTTTTTGCCTTTTTTTTGGGAGGGCAATTGGGGTTAAGTGACTTGCCCAAGGTCACATGGCTAGTTTTTTTTTTTGTATTAAGTGTCTGAGGTCAGATTTGAACCCAGGTTGTCCTCACGCCGGGGCCAGTGCTCAACTTACTGTGCTACCTCGCCGCCCCAAGTATTTTCAATTCTTCCTCCTTGGTATCATTCACATCTATTCCCTTCTCAGGATCTCTATGCTAATTTAAGTCATCATACCTTGCCTGGATTATTATAATAACCTCCTAACTGGTCTCCCTTCTCCAAGTCTCTTCTCTCTCTAATTAATATTCCACACAGGTACCAAAGTGATATTCAAAAAGCAAAAGTCCAACCATATCATTCCCTTGTTCAAGAAGTTCCAAGGCTCCTTGCCTCTAAAATTGAGTGCACACTCCTTTGTTTGGCATTTAAAATCCTTTACAACCTGTCTCCTACCTACCTTTCCAATCTTATTACAATTCAGATGGCCTTTTAGCTGTTCTTTACACACTGTGTCTATCTTTGTTCTCCATGGTTTTCCTCGGGCATTCTCTGTGACCTTCTAAGCTCATCTCAGGTACCTCCTTCTATGTAAGGTCTTTTTTGATTCCTCTTGTAGTTCATGCCTCCCTCCCACATCAACATTTCATTTGTAGTCAGTCAGGCAAAAGCATTTTTTAAGCACTTATGTGCTAGGAGGTACTGTAATATACCCTGGGCAGATAAAGGCAAAAAAGACAATCTCTGCTCTCAAGGAACTCACACTCTTCTGGGGGAGGAAACAACATGCAAACAATTATGTTCGTCCAATATATATACAGCATAAATTAGAGGCAATTTCAGAGGGAGGACATGTGTGTGTGTTTTGTGAATGCATACATATGCATATACTACACATATGACACATATGTAGAAATATATAAATATATACATGTTCTTTTCTTTGGTAGAATGTAAGATTCGTGAGATCAAGGTCTGTTTACTTTTTGTCTTTGTATTTCCAGTCCCTGGCACATAGTGGCAGTTAATTAATGCTTGTTGATTGATATGACTTAACTGTGTGATTATGATTGAGTCAGTTAATCTCTGTGAACCTCAGTTTCTATGAGCTCTGTCACGTCTGCACCTCCCCATTAAATAACGCTAGAGCTTCCCTTTTTCACAGGTGAACAAGACAATGGGATAGCACAACTAGCCAATCAGCAGGACTTCTGATGCCGAGGGCTGCTTGACATACCAGTGATCCTTTGAGAAATAAACTTTAGCTGAAACGAGATGCCTGCAATTGCTTAAACTAGTCTTTAGCAGCTCAGAGGAAAAAAGCAAAAACTTGCTTTCTGACTTATCTGAAGAGCAGCAATCCTCCTGCTTTCTAAATTATTGTGTCTGTACAGACATCTTCTGCCTAGACCCCCACTTTCCACCTGATTTGCCAAATTGTTGTGTTTCCCTCTTAACCCCCATTTAACCATAAATACCTCAAAAAAGTTCAAAATGCCTCAAATAGGTATAAATACCTCACCTTCTTCTCACTCCCCTTTGAACAGTTGAGAAATTGTCTCTGCTCTAGTTTGCAAGCTTCTTCTCAGGCAATAAATGCAATTATGATCTTTGTAAATTGTCATCAGTCTCTGGCTCATTCCAGATCTCCCTTTTTGGCCCTAGGGTTTCTTCCATTTTAGCAGTTCCCAGGGGTATTTATTTTATCCACCGCAATGAGGTCTTATGAGTAAATCACTGCGTGAACCTTAAAATGAGGTTTATGTGAGTTATTACTGCTTCCCTTCTGTTTTCCTTCCTTTGCATGTCTCCATTTCCCTTATCTTTGTATCATTCTCAGTTGCTTCTGTTGTATTTCCTCCTTTGCAGAGTGTGACTCTTGCTAAGCATGTATGGTTGTTTCTACCCTCTGTCCAACACCCCCACGTTTGCTCTTAAGACCAATGCAGCCTTGCTGCCAGTGAGAGTCTGCTCATCTTGTTGTGTCTGGGTGGAGGCAAGCAGGAGTTGTAGGTCGGTTTTAATTTAGTTATGTTGACATACATTATATGGCAGCAGCTGATGAGGACTGACTTCAGGTGAGTCTGGGGAAGACTCATAGGACAGCAGCTTTGAGATCTTACTTAAGTTTCACAGTAGAGGGACTTAAAAAAGGAGAAAAAAAAGAACTTGCAGGTACATGTGGAGCTGAAACTATGAAAATGAATGTAGCATTAAAATGACAAAAAAATGGCCATGTTTGCTAATATCATGCAGTACTGGCCCCTTTGGCGGCAGTGGTCAGGAAGTGGCAGACACGGTTGGGGGCTTCCTTCAATTCAACCAGCATTTATTTGTTTGCTCTAGTTTCTTCTGATGTTCTTCTGGCATTTCTGTAAACAGTTTCATAATTTGTAATTCTAAATTGCTTTTATGCATCTTTTAAGAATGATTGTATTGAGGCTACTAGGTGGCACAGTGGATAGAGCACCAGTCTGGAGTCAGGAGGACCTGCATACAAATCCAGCCTCAGACACTAGCTGTGTGAGCCTGGACAAGTTGCTTAACCTTGATTGCCTCAAAAAAAAAAAAAAAAAATAAAAAGATTGCATCATCTAATCCACTCAAAAGTAGAATTCTAAATTTATCACTTCTCTTGTACACACAATAGTTTATCAGAAACTCAGTTGAGTACTAGACAACACCTTAATTAGAATACATATATAGTGAGTTATTAACTTTCATACCGATGAAACTTACAAAATTAGATAATGGACACATAGTTGCAAACTGACTGGGTCGTAGCTGAATCATCAAATGGCCTGTGTTTTGCTTTCTAAGAAAAAGAATACATTTAGATTATCATTAAAACACAATCCTTGCCTCTTTGTAAAGGTGTAGACTTCACACTTACTAGCAGGTGCAGTGCCCTACACATGCTATGATTAATCCACCAGAAGAAATCCTAAAGATTTGGAGGGTGGTAGTGGTGACAGTGACTGCTCAGTGCTACCACTGAGCCACCTCTGGATTGCAGAGGTATTTTAAGGGATTCTTTCATCACAGGACAGCTTGTACGCTATAGTTAATCTAACACAGAAGGAAAAGAATCAGAGCCGCCAGTTGACCCCCACTCATTCTGTCTCTAATCCTATTTGCTCCCCCCCTTCTCAGTTCCAATGGTCATTGTTGCATATTGGATAAGACCTGCCACTTTTATTCATGCTCAGCCTCTCAGTGTTGAGGCCTGATTTATACCTGTTGCTTCTGTCAGGGGGGAGTGAAAACTTCTCAGGTAGTTTTGGATTGTTAACTTCCCTCTTCCTTCCCATCGCTGCTGTCAATCAATCTTTTGACCCCCTTTCAGTCCTTTGTCTGCTTTAGCGCCTCTGGCGGCCCCTCACCAGTGGGACTCAGGGATAGCCCGAGCTCCCTCCTCCAACCAATGGGAGTGAGGGACAATGAAGGGAATATGATCTTGCTGTGTTAGCGTATAAAGACTTTGTTCCCCAACACCTTGGGGCCTCTCCTTCATGATGAGTCATGGAGAAGACCGCCCTCTTCTCCTGGGGAAGAGAATAAACTCCTGTTCTTATCCTAAGAGATCTCTGTGTTTGTTTGTTTGTTTGTTTAATTAAATTATGGCTGAGGTTTTTTTTTTCATCCCAAACATTTCTGAAGGTTGAAAACAATGACATAATCAACAGCCGTAGGGTTAGTTGGTTGGCTTGAGTTAGGCTACATTGACAGGGTTTGTATGGTATCAGAAAGTGGATCAGAGGCTATACATTGTCTATAAATCACATTATGTCCGGGTCAAAGAATGTGAAGACCCAAGAGCAAAAAGATTGTTAATACTTTCTTTAAGATTCTTTGTTTTCTAAAAAATTATAGAACACCCCCCTTCCATCTCTCTATATCAAATGTGATTTTTTAAATGAGGAAACCAATTTATATATCACACATTTTTATATTTTTAGATTAGCCAATAACTTTATATCCTTTAAGACATCAATCCTCCCACAAATATCTCTTTTTGAAAAAAAGTTTTCCTACAGTTTTACCATTTGGAGAAATGTCTGATCTAAGTAACTCCAGATAAATTATCTTTCCTATGTAATATTTTTTTTTGCAGGGTGGGGTTGCTGGTCCAGACCTGTTTTTTCTTGATTGTACGGAGTTCAGCCAATCACTCTTTTTGTTGTTATTGCCTTTTTTTGAGGGCAATTGGGGTTAAATGACTTGCCCAAGATCACACGGCTAGTTTTTTGTGTTAAATGTCTGAGGCCGAATTTGAACTCAGGGCCGGTGCTCTATTCACTGCGACCTTGCCACCCCTCAATCACGCTTAATAACTGAGTCTTAAGGGATTTGCAATTTAGAGTCTTAGAAGGTTGCCTTCCAGACATTGAGAGGATTAATGATTGGCCCTGGAAGTATAAGCCAGGATTTGAATTTAAGATGTCCTGACCCTAAGACCAACTCTCGCTAGTATGACACACTGCATCTTGCTCTGTATTCAGTACAAAGTAAATATTCAGAAAGACAGAAGGACTCAATCTGTTAATATAATATGATAAGCTATTTGGGAATGGTGATAAAGATTAGTGGCAGAGTAGGCAGGACTCCCTTGGAACAGCAGCACAGCTAAGAAAAAAGTAATTTGCTTCCCTAGGAGGAAGGTCTACTTTCCAGAAACTGTTAAAGCAGCAGTTCTCAACCTGTGCGTTGTGACCCCTTTGGGAGTCGAATAACCCTTTCACAGGGGTCACCTAAGATCATCAGAAAACACATATTTCTGATGGTCCTAGGAACTGAGACACCGCTCCTCTGTCTCCAGGCAGGTCCGCCCACATAAGAGTATTAAAGGGTCGTAGCATTAGGAAGGTTGAGAACTACTGTAAAGGTTTAGAGTGAGATATTTAAACACTCCATAGCTATGGGGTTCACCCCAAGAGCTGAACAACATGATTACTATCTTATTTGAAATGCTAAGGCCAATGTCTTGTTTCATCCCATCTACTACTCAGTTATAAGAATCTCTATGGTGACAGGGCCTTTCTTGACTTTGCCTCTGAATGCTTTTGTAGAGGGCATAAAGAAAGTGCTCACAAGAGGTTTCCAATGATTATGCAAGGCTTGGAAATGTTTTCAAGTAATTTAATTGTAAATTTAGTTCATTTAAGAATACTCTCAAATGGTCATTCCTTCTTTAGAAGAAGGTCTTCTGAGGATGTTTACTTTATGCTTTTTCCTTAGGATTCTAGTGCCTTGTTTATAAATAGAATGAGTCTTTGTTCTCAAAAAAATTATAGAAAAAAACCCCTCTACCTTGATGTGGATACAAAGGTGCCCTAAGGATTAATATTAAGGGTTGACTTTTCAGTGCCTTGGGAGGCCCTCCTGAAGCTGAGAATATCCTAAAGTAAACTTTCCTCTTCTCAGGACCAAAAAAATTCCTTGTCTCCCCCATGTTGGGTCATAGAATTTCCTGTCTCCCTTATCTTGTGTCATCCATCTTCATCATCTTGTCCCTAAATCTCCAACCCCCATTAGAAACCCTAAAAATCACTTCATCATCCTCCAGACTGTGTAGCTGTCTGTTTATGTAAGTCTGGTCTTTTTTTCTCTCTCAGTGTCTTTGTTTAGCTCCTTGCTGAATCTCAGGTTCACATGCTTTTGCATTAATAAAAGCTCCCATTGGCTAAAGATTGAATTCTTTCAAAAAACTGGACCAGCTCTCCCAGCTCTGACCTGAGCAACCTCTACATCAAATGTGATTTTTTTAAATGAAGAAACCAACTAATGCGTCATACGTTTTTGTATTTCTAGATTAACCAACAACTAGAAATTGGTTTCTACTCCTAATTTTTAAGAGCACAAACATTTTTTCTTAAAGGTCATATGAAGTTTTACCTTTGAGGTCGGGAAATTTGACCAGGGCAAGGTGCCCCTTTATGCAAATATTGCCTGAATAAAATTCTGTTTATAGTTAATGCTATTTTAAAAATAGAAATGGTATGTTTAAGTTAAGGCTAACAACTCCAGCTAGATTTTTTCTTATTTAAAAAACAAATGATACTTACTGAATTGCATAGTAATCGTTTCTACCTTCATAGTTAGTAGTTTGGTAATAAGTCACTGTCTTAAAAAGAAGACAAAACATTCATGAAAGTCAGGTGAGATGTATACTCCCAAACTCAAAAGAACACACACAAAACAAGGTAGAGAAGTCCCTGGATATGGCGGTCTTATTTAATATTTATTTTTATGTAGGTTCAGAAATAATTATGCTACTAGTAGTACTATTATTGCTACTATTTCCTCATTTAGGAAATTAAAGTTTAGAAAGTTTAGCACATTAAAGTTTAGAAAACAGTTTCCTTATGACAACCCTGTAAGTTAAGCATATTATGGGAAATTCCCAGTCTACGTTCCGTCCACCGAGAATGTCATCTGCCATAAAGTCTGAAATATTTGTTTCGTGTGTTGGGTATGTATGTCAAAAAGTGAGGAGCCAAACAGGAAAAAGAAAAAAAAAGTTGATTTGCACACTAAGGAAGACAGTGCAGGCTAGTGTCAGTTTCTTTGGGTACAGAGTGGATTTTTATAACTTTTTAGGTTTGCTCAGAACAAACAGATAATTAGCAGAATTCCAAGGTAGAAAGGAAATAGGGAAAGTATTTAAACCTTGGAATGAAAAGAGTTGAAAAAGATCAGGTGAGACCTAGGTGGGAATGAGAAAGTACATTTTTCTGTAGAGATAGTAACCTCTAGGATAGTAGAGAGCTGCTCCAAAATGCAATCATGCATCCTCTCCGCCTGGGTCCACTGCAAATTTGTCACATGAACTCAACTAGGTTCTCACTGCTGCTAGGCAATACTTTACCTCTCTTATCAACTCACTATCCTATTCTCCACAGTGATGTCCAAACCTTGTTATTTCCTCCTCAGATGTCCTATGGTTTCTTTCTCCCTTGCTCTCTTAGCTGAGAATTTTGACTCATATTTTATAGAAAAATTTGGGGGAGCTTTCATGGGACAGTTCACAGGAATTTTCCTTCCTTATCTCATATTACTCAGATGCTTTCTGCTACTATCTCCTCCTTCACTTTTTTCTCATAAGAAGAGGTGGTCTTACTCTTTATCAAAGCAAATTCTTCTATTTGAACAAGTGATACCATTTCATCCCATCTTCTTCAACAGATTGCCCCCTTTATCATCCCCATACAGTTACTTATCTTAAATCTTTCCATGACCACTGGCTCCTTCCCTACAGTCTACAAACATTCCCTATTGCCTCCCAAACGGCCTCAAAATCCCCCTCACTTGATTCGTCTATCTCCACTGTCAACCTTTATCTTTTCTGCCCTTTGTGGATAAACTCCTTCAGAATGTTGTCTACAATATTTGCCTCTACTTTCTCTCTTCTCACTCTCTTCTTAAGTCCTTACGATCTGGTTTCTGATCACATTGTTCCACCTAAACTTTTCTTTCTAAAGTTTCCAGTGATCTCTCTCTCTCTCTCTCTCTCTCTCTCTCTCTCTCTCTCTCTCTCTCTCTCTCTCTCTCTTTCTTTCTCTCTTCCTCTTTCTTTCTTCTTTATTTTTAACATTCATTTAAAATTTTTTTGAGTTCCAAATCCTTTCCTTTCCTCTAGCTCCTCCTCTACCCATTACAAGCAATATATCAATTGTACATGTGAAGTCATGTAAGATATATTTCCATATTATCCATTTTATAAAAAGCAAGAAAAATAAAGCAAAAAAAAGTTTGCTTCAATTCGCACTGAGTTCATCAGTTCTCTTTCAAGGGATGGATATCATTTTTCATCATGAATCCTTTGGAATTGTTCTGGATCATTAATCAGTGTAACTAAGTCTTTCACAGTTGATCATTGGTACAGTATTGTTTTCACTGTGTATTATGTTCTTCTGATTCTTCTCAGTTCACTCTGCATCAGTTCATATAAGTCTTTCCAGGTTTTTATGAAACCATCCTTTTTGTCCAGTGATCTCTTAATTGACAAATCCAATGGCCTTTCCTCATCCTTATTCTTTGTAATCTTTCTGCTGTTTTTGACACTGTTGATCACCCTATTCTCCTTGACAGTCTCTTCTCTCTAGATTTTTGGGCACTGTATCCTGGTTCTCCTCCTACCTATCATACCACTCCTTCTCAGTCTTCTTTCTTGGATCCTCATCAAGGTTATGTGCTCTAACCATAGCTATCCAAAAGGACTCTGTCCTGGACTTCTTCTTCCTCTTAGTGATCTCATCAGCTTCTGTTGATTTAATTGCTGTCTCTATGTTGATCATACCCAAATCCACTTATCCTGCCCTAAATTCTTTGCTGACTTGGAATTAATTTCTCCAGTTGCCTGTTAGACATCTTAAATGGGATGTCCAGTATACATCTTAAACTCAGTATGTCCAAAACCTAAATCATTATCTTTTCCCCCTGCAAACTTCTCTATTACTGTCTAGGCCATCACTATCCTCCCAGTTCCCCAGGTTCAAAACCTAGGTTCCACTCTTTAGTCTTCATTATCTCTTTCACCCATGTTATTGTCAAGGCCTGTCAATTTCACGTTTGCAACATCTCCTGAATATGTCTCCTCTCTCTGATACTTGCCACTACCATGATGGAGGTCCTTTATCACCTCATTTTTGGACTACTGCCCGCAGTAGCCTGCTGGTGGGCCAGCTTGCCTTAAGTCTCTCCCTACTTCAATTCATTCTCTGTTCAGCTGACCATGTCATCACCCTGATTGAATAAATTCCAGTGGCTCCCTATCACCTTCAGGATCAGACACAAAATCATCTGTTTGACATTCAAAGCCCTTTATGACCTAGCCCCTCACCACTCCTATTTTTTCCATTCTTCAAGAGAAATAATAATATCAAGAATCTCAAGAGAAATAATAAAAACGCTGTCACATCAATCTTTATTTAAAAAAAACACCAGTAATCAGCAAAATTAATCAATATTGGTTAAAAAATAGAAAAGTTGATGAATGGGACAAATTAGTTACCCATAGAACCAAACAAACAATTGCGTAGTACTAGATAAAACTAAAGACAACATCTAATAGAAGCAGAACTCACTATTTAGCAAAAAGTTCTGGAAAAACTGGAAGGTATTCTATTGGTAATTAGGTTTAAATTTCATACTATATACCACAATAAGCTCTAAATAGATATTTATTAAAAAGTCACATCACAAACATGTAAGAGGAATAGGGAAGGTGATGCCCTTCAAAATCACAGATGAAGAGATAAAGTGGATAATACTTTTGTAAAAACAAAATAAATGCTGTTAAAATTAGAAGACAGGCAGTTAGTTCACATTCATAAATTTTTACTGTTAATTTCTCTGATAGGGGTCTGGTATCCAAAGTATATAGAGGCTGGACTCAAATGTAAAAGCAAAAGATACATTCCCCAAGATATAACTAGTCAAAGAATATGAGCAGACCATTCTCAAGGGAAGAAATCTAAGCTGTCAACAGCCATATGAAATAAATGCTCTATCAAACAATCTGAGGTTCTACCTGACACCTATCAGAACAGCAAAGATGGCAAAAAAGGGAAAATGGGAATTGTTGGTATGTTAGAGCACAGTTATACTACTTTGCTGTGGGTAGAGCTGTGAATCAGTCAAGCACTCTTAAGAGCTATCGGGAGCTATATCCCCATATTCACTAATTTGTGAACCCTCTGATTCTTCAGTACCACAACTAGACATATACCTCAAATAGATCAAAGAAAGACTCATCTGTACAAAAATATTCATAGCAGTACTTTTTGTTTTAGGAAAAAGAACTGTAACCTAAGGGAGGGGGTGCCCATTATTTGGGGAACAGCTGAACAAATTATGTCACATGAATGTAATGAATCATTATTGTGCTTCCATGAGAAATGACAAAAGGGATGGATTCAAAGAACCTGAGAAGACTTATATGAACTTACACACAATGAAATGAGCAAAACAGGAACAAACTTAATGAGAAACAAATTCAGAAGATCTAATAACTCTGATCAGTGACATAACCAACCACAGCTTTAGAGAACCAATGTTATATACACACCTCCTATGGGATAATTGACTAGAAGTGCAAAATGAGATACACATTTTTAGACATGCCCAGGGTACATATTTATTTAACTTGATTATGCTTATCTGTGACAAGAAAGGATTTTTTTTTTAATCGGGTGGCAGGAGGATTGGAGACAGAGAAGGTGATTAGAGATAGTGAAACAAACAAAAAAGATAGGCCATATCCATTTTTATGCTTTTTCCATAGAGTCATCTACATTTTTCAGTATTAAACAAGCCAGATGGAACCATTTCTATTTCCTCTTAGTTTTTTGCTTCCTTGTTTGATAAATTATAGAAAATTCTTCACTCTGATTTTCTCCCCCCTAATAGTCTTCACACTGGAATGCTTTGGATTACATCTTGTCTCCTACTGGTGCTTGGGCAGCCCTTGTGCATGCACTTACACAACACTGTCATCCTCCCAGGCTTTGGGTCTGTGCATTCTCTACAGATGTCCTCTGGCTCCCTGTGCCCAACCATTGAAGTAAAGCACTCTTCTCACCAAGTTTCCTTCTGGGTGTGGTGTAGTCTATGGATAAGTTTCTAACTTTCTTGAAGGACACAGTCTCTCAGCTATCAGGTCAATTCAGTGTTGGTCTGTATCAGATAAGTTGGGCAGCTCACCAGGCATGGCTGCTGCTGTTAACAGCTTCAGATGCTGAGGGGACCTTTGATCATTTCAAAGTTCACAGGGTCATAACCTGATCTGTTCTATTACTGACATACGCCTTAAATGATGAAAGAATAAAGACAGACAGCAACAACAAAAAAAAGAGAAGTGCCATGAATTCATGGCCAGATGGTGGCCAGGTGTGGAGATAAGGCAGTCTCAGCTAACCTTTGCTGCAATGTTGCTTCTGCATCCACAGTGTTTCTTCTGCCTTCTTACTCAAAAACTGAGAACATTAACCTGTTTGAACATTTTGTATGTATACTAAGTTCCAGCTCAGGAGCCACTATGAAAAGGCTTTCCATCACCGTGAAACTGCCAGGAAATAGTATGCTCATTAAGCCTTCATGTGCTTTGGCAATAAGCATGTTTTACATATGCAGCAATGACTGGGTCCTTAGTTTCGTCACAACACTCCAGACTTTCCACTACGTAGTAAAGGAATTTGAACTTGGGAGGAATGAAGAAATGGTAAGACATCACCTGGCTTCCTTTAGTAATTTCAAGTTAGCAAGCCCAGATAAATGATATCTTAGAGTACTGAAAGAACTGGGGGATGTATATGTGGAGATGCTTTTGGGGATCTTTTAAATATTATGGAGAGCAAGCTGTGGAGATAGGTAGATGCCCTGATTTCCAAAAAGGAAAAGAGGTTGGATTCTTCAAATTATAGACTGGTTTTGATGTAACTTATAGAGTGATTTTGCTGGGAAAATTCTAGAAGACATTATTACAGTAATGATTTGAACATTTTTAAAGAGAAACATTGATCCCTTGTGGACCCTTCAAAAATAAATTATGCCAGCTTAAGCTCATTTCCTTTTTGATAGGGTTCCTATATATGAATAGGTTAGGGGAATGCCTTAGACATAGTATTTCAGGATTTCAGCAAGACATTTGACAACGTCACTTATGATCTTTGCAAATTAGAAAATAAAAGTAGAGTTATATAGATGAGGATTGACTGACTAACTATAAAAACCAGATATTGATGGATCCGTGTTAACCCACATAGAAATCTCTTCAGGAAAACCTCAGGGATCTGTTCTTAGCTTTGTGATGTTCATATTTTTAGGGCCAGCCTTTGTGAACTTTTGGAGACAAGGTCTGGGCTGGTCCTGCTGCCATTTTCTTGGAGGCATTAAATGTTATGCCATTCCAACATCTCAGCAATAGCTTAGGCTAGGGATCTGCAAGCTTTTCAGTGCTCCCAAAGTAGTATTTTTTTTGTTTGTTTGAGCCTATTTATGGAGTTTACAGACTTTATGCTTCTGCATATTTCTGGAAGGAATGCCTAGCCTGGTTCTCCTGTTGCTTTAGCAGTATTGAGTTGTGATCTGAAAGCTTTCGATGCTTCCAGAGTATTCTGATTCAGGGAAAAATTTTATTTCTGACCTCTCTTCTACACCATTTTAGCTTTGCAAGTTCTTGGCAGGGGTTTGTGTCTGAACAACATGATTGTGGGCTTGTGCAATTTGGAGTTTCAGCAGACTGCTACTGGACCCAGTAATTATCATTATGACTTTCCATCTAGAAGCTCTGCTGGTTCATAGTTACCTCCCTTTTGTTTGACATTCCTTCCCTGTATTCCTATTCCTTTGTAAACTTTAGGCTGGGCTAGAAGATGGAACTGAGAACCTTGTTTATTTGTGGGGGATGAGTCACACATCTGCCATTTCCTTCAGGACTAGTTTGTACACAGTCCAGGGCTCTGGACTCTCACCCTGGAATATAGGTACAGGTCCCATTGTCAGTCTTTCATAGATCTGTTACTTGCAGGTGGTGAATGACTGAACTGTCATTTGGCACCCATTCCTGCATTCTACACAAATTTAGGTGCCTTTATTTTGGATCTAGAACCTCTTCTTATCCTGGTGCGCAGCATCTCCTAGTTCTGGAATGCTCTACATCTTACACTGACCACATCTCATCCCCATTGTCTACACATCTCTCTATGTCCCTGTTCTGACTTGGGCTGGAAAAATTACTCCTTCTAATTTCTTTGAATTTCCCCATCTGGCTGCAGTCTGGTGCATTTTGTCAATCTGTTTGGAGGAATTTGGGAGGAGTGTATGTATGTGGAGAGAGTTTGTTGTGCTTCTTCCTACTACTCTATCCCCAAATATCAGCTGTTAAGTACAAGATTATTAAGGACAGAAAAGAAGGCAGTCATTGGTGGACCGATGATACTAAACATTATTCCCAGATCATGGTTAAATAGGCAAGCTTGTAACACAACTGCAGAGTCTTACACTTGTCAGGAATGTTGTAGAGGAAATTATTGTTCAAGAATGGATTTAATTAGTTGACTTCTGAGATCCCTTATAACTCTGAGATTCTGTGATAAAAACTATCATATTGCCTTACTCAAACCTCTCTTATGTACTTACATTCTATTTTATGCTATAAGTTATAAGTACCCATATCTTGAAAAGGAGGGCCTTACACTGGCTTCCTATCATTTCTAGGAACAAATACAAACTCTTCCAATTGGCACTTAAGCCCTTCACAACCCCTGCCAACCTATTCTTCCAGGATTATTATATGGCACATCTCTTCTTGTACTCTATGGTCCAGGCAAATTGGACTTCTCATTCCTCTCCCACTTATATACTTTTGCACACTGGCAAGGTAATTTCTGGCTCAGGTTTATTTCTACCACTGGCATAAGAAGAAGACATTGCTCTCGTGTGTATTTTGAACTTCTGGATAATGTTCCTAAAGTTCAAAGGCTACAATATCTGTAGAATCAAGGCTAGAAAAGAAGCCAAAGCTCATGCCTCAATTACAAGACAGATGTTGGTGTCTTACCCCTTTGTTACTTATTTCCCAACATAGATGCCCATATTTTTCCTCTCCTACTTTCTGTAAAATTCCTTTTTTCTATGCTGCTTACATATTCATATTCTATATCAGTTTCCTGAAGCCGATTCTTTGGACTTTGATTTTTTTTTTTCGTATAGATGAGCCTGCAACACTGAGTGTAAATAAAATTCACACTATAAAAATATATTTGCAGTGTAAACATAATCTATCTCTACATGTTGATTTGGTGACTGGCAGCAATACCTATTTAATGAATCCTCAAATAATTTTTATCACAGCATAGAGGGTAGGAAGCAGGGAAAGGAAGCAGTGGGGGATGTGAGGAAGAATGAAAAGGTCTGAAAGAGCTGCTGTGGTGAGTGGGGGATAGTGAATCAATTGCCTTGCCACAGTGAAGGCACAGGTGGAGTTATGTAGCTTAAACTTAATGTGGAACTAGCATGATTTTGTGACTTTTCTTGAGCTTAGTTCAATAGCGTGTGAGTAGGAGTGAAGATGGTAGATGGATATCATAGGTATGTGTGGTCCTTACTATAATATTATTTATGAAATTTGTTGAATGAATAAGTGGAAAAAAATGACATCTTTCTCAGACTACTTATATGTATGTATACATGCACACACACACACACACACACACACACACACACACACACACACATATATATATATATAATATAAAATTCTGGAAAAATATTGTCACAATTTTCTATTTAAAGAAATAAAAGGATAGACATTTGAAACCTTTGAATCTAACTTACCATATTTTTACTGCTGATTCCTGAGGCCATTTCATACTCAGTGTATCTTTTCTCTCTTAATACTTTTTTTCCACACATTTCCACAATAGTATATAAACCAAAATTCTCAGGATAGATTATCATAACCCAAAATGTCAGTTCCTTTCCTTTGTCCAAATTAAAATTGGTGTAAGTAATACTGCTCTCAAATGATAGATATGGACAGCGAGTTTGTTTTTCATAAGATGAACTATATAACTCCAGCGTTAATGGATATTCGGAAATTTGTGCTTCGCCAAAATTAAGGTATGCAAGAAACAGCTCCCCAGTAGGGTTAACGAAAAACAAAGTACTGTCATTTTTCCTAGACCACTGATGTAGGCTTAATGCTTCTGTAATTCCAACTTTGAAATAAAATATTTTATTATCCCGCAGTCTTATCACACCATTCCCATAATAATCTGAAAAAAGAGAGAGAAAATAAGTTAAAATTTATCTGGCCTTGCTTTCCTTTTGAATGTATATTTTTTTAAAGTAATTTTTCAAATTACAGGAGAAAAAAGCCTTTTTCTGTTTCCCATCTTGACTACTCCCTTAAATCCTCAGAATGTCCAGTCTCATTATTAAGGAACAACTGGTTATTCCTCCCTCCCCCATTATTTTCTTTAGTAGGGGAAGGGTACTTAACTAGACAAAAATCATAGACAATACTAATACTCTTAAAAGGCAAATCTCAATAATTATTGACCTGCCTGCCTACTCTATCATCTTTATTAACTTTATAAAAATGATTTACATGTGCATCAAAGATATCTTCAATGAAAATATGAAAAGGTAACATTCAGATTGTGGGAAATGATTCTCTGTAGCAGACCATTTCATCTTTATAATTGATTGATTGTTACAGAGCATAGAAGAGATCCACTATGTTTATTGTGTGTTGACTATAAGAAAGCATCTGACTTGGGAAAGTGAAATACTGCTTGGGGGGCTCTCAAAGTTGTCTCCCATTCATACACTAAAAAAATCACACAAGGTTCCTTGAAATATTTAATAGCAGGGTTAATTTTTTCAATGATTCTTTTTGTTTGATTCCAGTTTGGGAAGACTCTGAGAAGGGATATAGGAATAGGAAAATCTCTCTGTTTTTTAGTCCACTGTCCTATTGTTTGCATCCATCTTCTCTTTTTCACTTTTTTTCCCTACTCTTAAACTCATCCCTATTCTTTTCTTCAGTATCCTTCTCATGCTTTGTCTTTTTCTCCTACTATTTACTCCTTCTTGGGTATTCCTCTTTAAGTGTATCTATTCCCTAAAATTTCTCCCTTGTCAACCTGCCTACAATTCCCAATTCAATTGCCATTACTTAGCAGAATCATGTTAAATTCCTTCTCCAAAATGTTGTAAGACAAAATGTCTTAAGGACACAAAAACTAAGTACATGCAAGATATCTTTTGAAAAAAGAAATCAGCAACTCACCTGTTACAGGTAAGATTTTCACTTAATCTATTGAGTATTAAGCTGATATGCTGAGAAACCTCAAACAAGCTTGTACAGTTGTGGTAACACAATGCCAAGGGAAGTCTCCCATTCACAAAGGATGTTTTCTGCAGCAGCAGCTACAGAAGTCAAATGTGAGCAGTTGGATAGATAGTAAGGGTTCTAATTGCCTCTTCACATCCAGTAGGCACTATTAATGCGCTGTCTTCATCTTAGAAGAGAATGAAGCCTACCTCTCTTTCCCTTCCATTTAATCCTTGACCATGTTCATGCTTGTAAAGCTATCAGTAGAAGCAACTGTCATTTCCTTCCCTTTTCTTCTATACGTTAGGAGATTTTTTTTGATCCAACTGCAGTAGGAAAGAGGTGGACATGGTAGGGTATGGAGAAAACTAAAAGGGGTGGGAGGAGTGAGAAAACTGTTACTATATATCAAGTTAGATGACATAGAAAGTAACTTCAATGAAGGGAGAAGAAAAACAGTTGAAATGCCCTTATGTGTAGAGGAGGAAAAAAAAAACCGACTTTAAATATCACTACAAAAATGTCCAAAGTTTAAGTGATGAAGAGGTACTAGAGGTCCTAATGCAAGAAAGAAAATTTGACCTCATAGATATCAGTGAGACTTAGCGAGATTAAATCAGTGACTAACATATGGCTCTCCCTTATTCAAAAGGAATAGGATAATGAAGGAGGATTAGTGGTATAGCATTGTATATCAAAAAGGTATACCTATATAAGGAAACCCAGGAGGTAGAAGCATTATAGAGAGTCTTTGGAGGAAAGTCAAAGGAGGAGAAAACAAGTAATTTTGTCATTAGAGTAGACCACTTGGACAGAGAGTACCAGATGAGTAGTTTGGCAAATGGATCATGAGCCTAGCACAGAATCATGAGGTAAGTCATGATGAGGCTTTTAAATTAACCAGACATCTCCCTGGGCTCACAGACAGTAAGAGGGCGGCTACTCATTTCTTGACTTACTTTAATGATCACTTTATCCCTCACAAGGTAGAGGAATTAACCAAAGAACATTCTGTTCTTGTTCTCATTCTCACCAACGTGGAAGAACCAGTTGTAGGAGTATTACGTTCCATTATGTGTATCACAGTTGAGGATCATTTGGAGGAAGTAGGAATGTTTGATTGAGAGAGGGGAGAAGACTCCATGGAGACATGATATCTATGGTTCAAGTATTTGAAGTTTTGTCATTTGAAAGGAGCATCAGACTTGTGTTTTGTCCCAAAGGGCAGGAAAAAGATGAATGGAACCTAGGGGACAGCAGCTAAAGTGCTAAACCTGGAATCAGGAAGACCTGAGTTCAAATCTTGCCTAAGGCATCAGTGACTGTGTGATCAAAGAAAAGGTGCTTAGCTTCTATGCACATTGATTTCCTCATTAACAAAATGGAGACAATAATATTAGCCACCTCCCAGGGTTGTTGTGTGGATCAAATGAAATAATGTAGGCAAAATGTTTTGCAAACCTTAAAATTCTATTATTATTGTTGTTGTTGTTATTATTAAGTTGCAAAAAGGAATATTTAGGATTGATGTCAGGAAAAAAGTTTGTAACAATTAGAGCTATCTGAAACTATAAAAGGGTTGTCTTGAGAGGTTATGTTTTCCCTTTTATTGGTGATCTTTAAGCAAAGAATGGAAGGCCACTTGTCAAATATAGTAGAAATTTCTTTCATGTATTGGTTTTGATTAGATGGGTCCTAATATCTCTTCCTATTCTCAAGATCTGTGATTGTGTAAATAAGAAAAAAGACAAAGATGAGAAATTACTTCTTACTGGGAATTTATTCAACTAGTCTGCTCATTAGTGTTCAAAATGTGTGAGAAATAACTAAGACACAAAGTATGAGTTGACATGAGTCTGAAATCTTACTAGCAGCAAATGAAGAAGAGAAAAAGTGGGTCAAAGATGATTTTTTTTTTACTTTAGAATCTTGAAGACAGCAACTGAAGGTAGTTATCGATTGCATTAAGGTGTGTGTTGGTCAGAAGCCAAATACATTAAGGCAAGTAGCATCAGGGGGAAAAGACAGAGAAAATGCATTATAAAGAAAAACTTGTCCAGGTGCCCCGGGCATCAGGTTTCTTATACAATAAACAGGTGGGGCAAATAAATAGGTATTTTGTTGTAGTGATGAGACAAGACAGTAAGTGGGTCAAAGAACTGACGATTATCTGTTTCAGAAAGTATGGAGTGCTAGGGGGAATATTTTAGTGATGTGCAGAGGACTGTGCTTCATTTGTGTTTTTGCTCGTATTTGTGCACAAAGCGAACCTTGGTTTCTATCCTCGTTGTGGTGAAGAGTCAGGAGGAATGCTTTTCTCTCCAACTTACCAAGGAGAATGAAGTGTTCCTTGAAAAAAAAATGGAAAATGTGCTTGAAAGTAAAAACAAAGAAGGGTAAGAAGGATCCATGATCCAGATTGGACGGTAAAAGGATGTTATAGAGAGAAAAGGAGAGAAGAACCAAGGAACTTTGGAAGCTATGGGATAGGTTTAAAGTTCTTCCCTGCCTTAGTGGAGTTGTATCCTTTTGGAAGGAAAAAGTTTTCTTCACAGTCACACAGCAATTTGGTAACATGCTATGCTTTACACTGCTTCTCTTGGGTAATACTGTTGTAATATGTTGGTATGTAATATGATGGTAATATGTTGTAAGCTACAGGTGGCTACCATGTGCCTCTCTATTACCCACTGACTGACAAAACTTGAATTCTTCAGAGGCTATAGTGTTCCATGACTTGCAGTAATACAGCACAACAATTTGTTTCAGTCATTTCTGACTCTTTATGATCCCATTTGGGGTTTTCTTGACAGAGAAATGGGAGTGGTTTCCTTCTCCAGTTCAATTTACAGATGAGAAAACTGAGGCAAACAGGGTTTAGTGACTTGCCCAGGGTCACACAGCTAGTCTGAGATTGAGGCTGGATTTGAACTCAGGAAGATAAATCTTGATGACTCCAAGCCAGGTACTCTATCTACCATATCACCTACCTGCCCTATGACCATAATAATAACTGTTAAAGGATGGACCATTGTTTCAGGCCACTTTTCTGTTTAGTTCTGGCCTCAAGGCATTGTCAATCTATAAAGTAATAGCTACATATATCTTGTCATATGTACCATGTGTGTGCACATATATGTATGTGTGCATGCATAGCTAGCACACAATGTCTATATATGTGTGTGTATGTGTGTATATCAAAGTGCACATACATCCAGTGTATGCCTCCATATACACACACATGTAGATACATTCATATATAGCACATGTACTTTTGGATGTTGAACCAACTGCATAAATTCTTTTGAGTGCATATATGTCTATTTCAGATCCAGTGCTTTAATAATGGATGTTATCAGCACAATGTTTTCTGCAGACAGTGGCATCATCTGGGCAACCTTACCATTCCATTTGGAGTCTTTGCTGGGATAATCTAATATGATGGTGTAATGGGAATGGGAATTTGAAGATCTTCCCTGCCCTTTAATAGGCCTAATGTAATCACATGGAGCCTGTGGTGGGAGGAGTTTGCTGAATGAGTGGAATAGGAAGCTGGGAGTCAGAGTGGTTAGTGAGGTGGGAGAGAGAAAGGACACAGGCAAGGAGACAGCTGGGCTTGGGTTTGTGGGAAGGCTTTGGGATGGTGTTACTCTCTGCAGTGTTATTGTGTATAGAATTCTTTGTTGCTATGATGAATTTGGTTTTCGGCTTTCTGGTGTCTGAATAAATGTTTTGCTTCTGTCTTCTATATGGAGAGTCTGTTATATTTTGCATTTCAGAACTGTAGCCATTAGTGCCGTGAATATTATGTTGGTGCTACAGATGGTAGCAAGCATCCCTAGAAAACACACAAATTCCTTTATTATGCCTTTCTTCATATTAATAGACAAAGGACTGCCAGTTATCTTTGCTACATCTTTGGAAGGGTTGTATATGACTTTGACACAAGCATGAGAAACCTTGGTGGAAGATGTCTTTGAAAGTTTTCTTTTGCTCAACCAAATCCAATGTTGTTGTTACTATTTTTTTAAAAGTAAACATTCAATAACAAATCTAGCCATCCTATCCAGAACAATGGCAGAGCAACAGAACAACAATTATAGAATGGCAACATCACCAGAAAAAATGTAGAAAAGCAGAAGGGCTAAGTACATCATTACTGATTGTGATGCAATGAAACGATGTCTGCCATGCCTCCCCGATCCTCAAAAAAGGTGCAAGGCGGAAGAAAAGGGAATGATTTACACAGTACCTTCTCTATGCCAGGCTTTGTACTAAGTACTTTACAAATATTATAACATTTTATCCTCAAAACTACCTTGTGAAGCAGGTGCTATCAAGCAAATACCTGCAAGACCAGGTACGTTTTGGGGTATGTTAAGGTGGATGTTCTTTGGTTTGTGCATTGGACTAGATCACTACCAAAGTCCCTCCTAATTCTCCAGTTCTCTACTGTTGCAATTCTGTACTCAAGTCTAGGGTCATTGGAGGGAAGAGACTGCCTGTTTTCCAAATGAGGTTCAGGGATGAGAAAGAACAAGTCAGCAGCCTGCTGGTCCCAAGGGGAGAAATAAAACAGGACATACCTTGGAATGGCAAGTGACCTTACTAGATGGAATACACTAGGGAGTGACTAATGAGGACAAAGGAGCCATAGCATCTGGCCAAAGGAGAAACTACAGACCAGAATGAGGTGGAAAAGCCTGGAGATGAACAGCTATGCTCAGAGTTGAAGAAGCAGTCACATGCCACCATAGAAAAAAGATACCCCTCTTGCCCTGGCTCCCATAGATTCATTGTGGGGAAACTTCCAGACATAGCGAAATATTCTCTGACCACTATAGCCCTTACTATGAGGAATGCGTGGGGAAGATGCAGGGATGAATCTTGATTTATGATTGAATAGGAAGACTGAAAGGTTAAGGTGGTGGGCAGAGATAGGAACTTCAAGACTGTGTGTCCAGCCAGCAAGAATGAGCATTCCCATAGAGAGATTCTGGCATCTAGGGACCACAAGAAGAGAGCCTAGACAGACACTATATCTAAATGGTGTACTTCTGATATCCTAGAAATCTCCACATAGGAAAAGAAAAAGCTTGGGAGTGAAGGATAGTGGGCAATCCAAGAAGACCTAGAACCAGACAGACTGTGAGTTGGTTTGAGAGTTAGAATCTGTATTTCTTGCTACTGATTCCAAGCTGCTGATTCTTGGCTTAATATTCCTAGTTTGTGGTTCTTGCATTTCCACTCAGTAACATTCTGTTGTCTCAACTGGGCTTCCCATTCTCTTTCTCTTGGTAAAGACGCTGATTTGAACTAGATTTCTACTTCCCTAATGCCAAACTATGGCAAATCCATGTGTCATGTACAACAAAAAACTGTCATCATCAGTTAACCATTTCAAACATTGATTGTTTAGAATGTAACCAGCTCTAGATCTGGAGAGAGATTGGGAGACTAAATAGAGAGTCAAAAATCCCTTGTATGAGATTTTGAGTGTTTTGCCAAGTTGGGTCATGTTGGCTTCCTGAAGGGTTGCCTTTTTGGCCTAAGATCTTTTACTTGCTTCTTAAAGACAGAGTCAGTCATGGCTCTAAATGCTACCACATTATACAAATCTTATGTGTCCTTTGAGGACTACCTCTAGATCCATTGATTCCATGAAGCTTCCCTGATCTTTTTCAAAGCAATAATAATCTCCTTTCTCTGAACTTGTATGACACGTATCTCTATCACTCATTTTAATACTTTGATGTCAATGCATGTGTTCCAAAAAAAAGTGGTATGACTTAAGTAAATACTGGACTTGGGATTAGGAGAGATCCTGCTTTGAATCTTATTAGTTTTATGACCTTGGCATTCTACTGAACCTGCATGTCTCAGTTCTATAAAATGGGGATAATAAATGCAATATCTACCCTATAGAGTTTGGGGGAAAGAAAACACTTTATGAATGTTAAATAAGTTATGGATAATAGTGAATTTTCATGTATTGTGTTTTCTCAACTAGACTGGGAGCTACAAGAAGGTAGAGTCTTTACTTCATAGTAGTGCTAAACAAATGTGCTGATTGATGATTGATATAAATTTCTGATTTAAAAAGGAACCAATTTTCATTTTACCATTGTATAGCATGAGTTAGACTTTTAATTTTGTTTTTAGATAATAGAGAAAATGTCCGTCTCATTGAAACTTTGGATGTCATAAATGACAGTAATTACCTTGAAAAATGATGACCTCTTAATAAGAAAGTTCTTAGGGTTTATCTAATAGAATCATTAATTCACCTCTTCCCCCAAGATAAAAATACTTAACCTATAAACACTTGGTTAATGGAACTATTTTCATCAAATATTGTGCGCTTTTCTTCGCTATCTACCATCATATATCCATTTTTTGAAAAATTTTGGTAGCTATAGTAAACCTGGGTGTCATCCCATATTAGAAAATTCGGCAATGCTGAAAAGATGAATAGTGCATTCAATTGTTTTCCGTGAGTATACTCATGGGAAAAGTCTTGTAGTGACCAACGACGTCTATCTTCTTCGTAGAATACTAAAAACAGAGTATCTAAAGTAGAATTTGTATTGTAGCTTATCATCAAAGCAATTCCAGTTGGGTCTGAGGTATAAGTAGCAAGATGTATAGAATATTGACTGATTATACCAGTTGTCACATGCAGGATTTCCTGAAGCTTTTTGATTGTTACTAATGATTGAAATTTGTTATTAGTATATCCAACTATGAGTTCGTTTTCTGTCCACAGTACTATCTGACTCAATTCTAGTCCTTCCTGCAACAAAATTAAAAATAATGGTCACAGTAATGGATTTTAGATATTATCTTCTAAATTTTATTCTCTTTTTTAGAATTATTTTCAATTAAGCAATTATTATGATCTGCATTTAAAAATATTTCAGTATTCCAGAGATATGTGATTTCATCCTGCCTCTGACAATTACTAGCTGGGGCCACGGGCAGGTTAACTTTCCTGACCTCTGTTACCTCATCTACAAAATGGGGGATAATACCTTCAGTGGCTGCCTTCCTCAATGGCTATTCCAATAGTGAATAAAATAATACAGTTAGCCCTTCCACATCACAGAGGTGAGGGGCATGGCACCCATGTAATCTGGAAAATCCACATAAAATTTTTTGGCCCTCCCTTCATACTAGAAAAGAAGTCTGGATTACTACGGTATTAAAAGATAAAATATGTTGATATTATACAATACTATACATATATTTTATGCATTTCTGAGTTTCTAAACTTTTTCTGTGTTGTCTTCTGGTCTTTGCATCTTGTCTGTGGTTTCTACAAAACTCCTCCAAAATTCTCATTTAATTTCTTATATTAACTCATGATATATCAGAACCATGTTGGGGGGAAAGTCATGGTGTGTTAGGGATAACTGTATATATAAAGTGCTTTGTTAAACTTAAGCCACTATATATCAGCTATTATTATTTCCAGACATCCTAATCAGTTGGGTTTTCCTCTAATAATACAAATACCAATCTCTCTATGACTTAATAAAGGACCCTTGAGATTTACCATGGCTGCAACATTCATTCTTGTGCAACCAGTCTGTCGATGGAACTCTCTGTACTTGGCTAATAGACATACCATTCATCACTTAGCTCATACATAATGCCTTTTCAGGTTTATAGGCCCTGCCAAAGCTTGTGATTAATTGGAATAGCCATTAAGAACTTGGCTGTGGTCACCTCCATGCCACAGTAGGGCTCTAGGGCAGACTTTTAGAACAAACAAATTACAGTTAACAATTATACAAATTTTATGCTAGTTTGGTTTAGTTCTGAAAAACCAAACGAGGCCTAAAACGAAAGCTAAAAAGTTTCAAGTATGAGTTTTTTTTTAAAACATACTATGTACTGTTGTTCTTTTTTTCACATACTATATATAATTTGTATCTATAGCAATGACAATAGTTTAAACTCTTTTTTCAAACCAAGTAGGACATTAGCCTTCTCTTTTTTTTCGTTGCATTTCACCCCTTGGTCAGGAGTGTCATTTACAACTTAGTGCCAAGCACATTCACTTTGTGTGGATACTCAAACATTGGGTTGTTTCTGGAGAACCAGGAACCATAAATATTTGGAAAAACAAACAGGGCACACTATAAGCACAGGGTAACTTATAGTAATAGAGATGAAGAATTTATGGGAATTACCCAAAGTTCATGTTCTGGTTTAGTTTTTTTATGTTGTGAGAGGCACTAACTTTATCTACAACCCCACCTTAACGGGCTGAGAGAGAGCAAATGTGAGGATACCACATTATTTGATCTATCTTAATATATGTGAATTTAGTATGTGTCCTTTCTTATTGTGAAACCGGGAGAAACTAAATTACACTAAACGAAAGCCACTGCTTCAGTACAGAACCGCAAGAAGCAAGAAACTGTAGAAAAACCATCCGTTGCTGATTAGCACTGAAGCACTATCATGATCAATATCCTACTAAGGAACTGGGAATCAGGGAACCCTGGAGTTAGGAACTGGATGGGATGGTCATTCTAGGACATGGATTTGAGCAGGGCAAGAAGATGAGCTTGGAGAGAATTCCTCAGTTGGGGCAACAATCACATGGACTATAGAGAAGTTAGGTGTCCATGTAGGTCAATTGGGCAGGAAAACGTACTTAACAAAGAAGGTCATGTGTTAATAATGGAGTGGTGGATTTACTTCAGCAAACCAGAATAGAGAGGATAGGCCCAAAGGGAGAAGTAAAACAAATGTAAGGAATTTCTAAAATCTCTGGGAAAGTATAATAGGTGGCTGCCCAAATTTGTATATAAAGGCAAGAACTCTAAGGAAAAAAAAGAACACTATGAAGATAGCAAAGGAAAAGTGGTTTTTTGAAAAAAAAATTTCTTTTACTCATCCAAAGAGTCAGGAATAAGAGTCCCCTCCTCCCAGCCTTATATCGTCAGAGGGTATAGTATAGTGACTCATAACCAGAGGTCTGTGGATAGATAGATCTCAGTGGGGAGTGGGAGCAGGAGAAACTGGTCTGAGAACTTGGAACTTTTGACATTAAAAAAATTTATTTTATTTATTTTTTTAACTTTTGACATTTTTATAACTATATTTCAACATAAGTGGTTTTCTTTGTAATGCTATGTATTTTATTTTATGCTTTTAAATCCTGAGAAGGGATTCATCGACTTCATCAGATACTCAGAGGGGTCTAGAATGCAAAAATGGTTAAGAACCCCTGGTATAGAATGTCAAAGTCTTGTGATCTCCAGTTTTAAGTTTCCCCCAAATGCCTACCCACCCTCTACTTCTGACAGTGGTAAAATGCAGAAAATGATCCAGAAGATACAATTAGTAACCTTGTGACAGATTTTTCCCTATCAAATCCCTTTGGTGAGATCTAAGGGGAAAAGGAATATGAACTTATATGGGACTTCTTTTCTGATGGCAAATTTGCTATCTTGCCCTGCTCAAATCCATGTCCTAGAATGATCATCCCACCAAATTCCTATTTCTGGGGTTCCCTGATTCCTAGTTCCTTAGTAGGATGTTGATCATGACCATGCTTCAGTGCTAATCAGCAACAGATAGTTTTTCTGCAACTTTTCCCTCCTTGTTCTCTCCTTAGTCAAATCATGAATTGTGGTTCTGTATGAACTATCTCCTGCTATGTGTCACAAATATTATCTCTTTTGATTCTCACAACAATCTTGTAAGATAGGTATTTATAATTGAGGAAACTGAGGCAAACAGACGTTAAGTGATGTACTCAGGACCACACAGCTAGTAAGAGACCGAGGCTGGATTTGAACTCAGGTCTCCCTGACTCCAGAACCAGTGCTCCATCTACTGTATCAACTACCTGCCTCTAGAACAGCGGTTCTCAACCTGTGGGTTATATTCAATTTATAACAATGAAAATACATCCTGCATATCAGATATTTACATTACGATTCATAACAGTAGGAAAATTACAGTTATGAAGTAGCAATGAAAATAATTTTATGTTTGGGGGTCACCACAACATGAGGGACTGTATTAAAGGGTCGAGGCATTAGGAAGGTTGAGAAACACTGCTCTAGAGTAACAGCACAATATGGCATCTAAGACTCTACCAAGGAACAGCCATGACACAGAGAAATACAGAACCACAGGAATTTGGCGTAGGAAGGAACTCAAGCAGCAATCTAATTCAATTCATGTCTGAGAAGAAATCCCCACTACAATTTACCCAACAAGCTGTTATCCAACCTCTACCTGAAGATTTCCAATGAAGTGGAATCCACCACTTCCTAAAGCAATCCATTCTACTTTTTGGCACCTCTAATGGTTAGGAAATCTTTCCTGATATCAAGTCTAAATTTGTTTTTTTATATAACTTCCTTCCTTGACTTCCATTTTTGCTCTGTGGGGCCAAACAGATAATTAGAAAATTCGTTTGGAGAAATCAAGACTATTACTTCTCTTTTATACGACAACCTTGCCATCCTTGCCCACTGTAAACACACTTCCTTTTTTGATGCTTGACAGTCATCTTGTTAATGATACATCCTAGGATTTCCTGAGAAAATGGTTTATAATGAACATACTTTGTTTTCTTCCTCCCCCTCCTTAAAAAAATAATGGTATTTGCCCTTCTTTATCCTTGTGGTACGTCCCTTGTTTTACAAAATCTTTCATGTATTACTAACAAAATCTCATAAATTAACATTTGCCAGTCCTGGCAGTCACTGAGAATATAGGCAACTTGAGCTGATTAAAGGCAAACTCTCTTATTAAAGGGACACTCCCTCACAAAACTTTACTTACTTGGGATGTCAACTCCTTGTTAACCATTTAGTTCAGTAATTTTGATAGCAAAGGCTATTCTTTGTGGTTGTGGTGAGGATCAAATGAAATGATTTTTGTGAAGCTTAGCACAGTGCTTGGAACATAATAGGTATGTAATAAATGCTTATTTCTTGTCTTACTTCATTGGCCAAGAATGTGGAAACAGTAATTGAGCAACTCTGCTTTCTCTTGGTGGTTAGTTATAATTATCCCATCTACTCCAAGCAAATCATAAAAGTCCTTTCTATATCTTCTTTTCCCTTGACCTATAAAACTATCATTAAGACTAAAGTTATTAGTTGCTTTGAAGGACACCTGAGGAAGGATACACTTGATGGGCATTTATTAAGTTGTGTGATAAATATTGGCAAAAGAAAGGCAAAAATATAGTCCCTGCCCTCAAGAAACTTACATTCTATTAGGTAAGACAAAATGCAAACAATTAGATATATAACATCCATTGTAGATGGAAAGCACTCACGAGTTGGAAAGCATTAGCAGTTGGGGTGGGGGTGATGCTGGAACCTGGAAAGGCCTCCTAGAATGGGGTTTGATTTGAGTTTTGAAGGAAGATAGGGAAACTAAGAGGTAGAGATGAGGTAGTATTCTAGTTATGGAGGATAATTAGTGAAAAGACACTGAGAGAGGAACTGAAAATAGGTCAATGTTGTGGAACATAGAGTATGTAAAGAAGAATAAGGCATAAGAGGACTGGAAAGGTAGGAAAAGGTCAGGTTATTAAGACCTTTAACTATCAAACAGAAGAGTTCAGACTTGATCTTAGAGGCACTAGGGAACCACTGGAATTTGATGAATAGGGAAAGAGATGAACTGGTCAGACCTGTGCTTTAGAAAAATTACCTTCAAAGCATAAGAGAAGATGGATTGGAGCAGGGAGAGAATTGAGGCAGATAGATCAGTGATACTAGTGCAATAGCCATTCCCCAATGAATAAATAGTCAGAAGATATGAACAGACAATTTGCAAAGGAAGATCTCTAAGCTGTCAATAGCCATATGAAAACTACTTCAATTCACTGATAAAGACTTAAGAACTCTGATCAACGCAATGACTCGGTGATTCCAGAAGCCAAATCATGAAGCATGTTAATCACCTCCTGGCAGAGAAATGGTATTTTCAGAACACAGAATAAAATGTAAAAAGCAACCACTGCTTTATCAACCCCATAGTTTAGATGCCGTTTTTCTTTCCTTTTTTTTTTTATTTTGGAATATAATACAGGAAAGGCAACTTTATCTTCCTTATATGCCAGGAATCCCAAAGAAAGACCTGGCTATTTGGGGGATAATTGATGGATATAGAAAGGACTTTTATATAGGTTTTGCACTCCTATTCTCAGTGCTAAACTAGATTATAATAATTTATAACTTTAACAAAGCCACATCAGTTGCCTAGAAACTGGAAACCATTCTAACATCTGTGGTAGATGTTACCTACCACACCAATAACTACCTGGCTGTTCGAATATATGGGCGGGGTTAATTAATTTTCCTTCAAAAGTAATGAAACCCTTTTGTTGTTCTTTGGCCATTTCAGTCATGTCCAACAGTTTGCAATACTATTTAAGGTCTTCTTGGCAGAAATACTGGAGTGGTTTGTCATTTCCTTCTCTAGCTTATTTTACAGATAAGGAAACTGAGACAAACAGTATTAGGTGACTTGCCTAAGGCCACACAGCTAGTGAGTGTCTGAGACTGGATTTGAACTCAGGAAGATGAGTCTTCTTTATCCACTGTTCTATGCATTGTGCCACCTAGCTTCCCTATTGAAACCCTACTCAAGATTTAATTGGGTAAGAGAACTAAAGGCTCAGGCCATTGACATAGCTTCCCGAGTTTAAAAAAAAAAAGCCATGAAGAGCTCAAACACCTTCTCAGGCTTCTGACTAAAGACCATTATGGGCAACACAGAAGCAGGGAAGCTACACTCAACTGAACCAATACTGTATTCTTTCATGCTATAACTTACAGTTATTTGAGGAAATCCATCTTTTCCATTCTCTGTCCCTTCAACTGAGTTTGCCAAAATTTATCCTTTCTCTGCCCCTTCAACTCTTTGTATCTCTCCACCTTTTCCTCTTCTCAGACTACAAAGAGATCTCTGTAAAACATTCTCTTAGTACAACAGCTTTTTATTTGTAAAATGACTTTTGTTGTTGAGAACTAGTAAAAAGAAGCTCAGGGGTTTAGTTTGGGAATAAAGTCTTGAAAACTTTGAACAACGTATTAACTCTTTGAAAGATTTTGTGAAGACGGAAGTTTTCTAGAATGATTAAAGAATTATTTTGGGATTGATGACTTAAAATTTAAAATTAAGCTTTAATAATGGGTGAAGTGCTGGTGGCAAGATCAAATATAGAGATTCAAAGGTTTTATTTGGGTCTGTTTACTTGGGATGGAGGGGAAATGTTGCAACAATATTAATAGCTATTTTTGAGTCCCAAAACAGAAACTTCTCCAGTTGTCAACAAATCTGCATAGAATGGTTTGGATAAGCTATGTGTCCTTTCTATTCCCAAACTATGCATTCAAACACAACCATGGGAAACCACGCTGTTCCAAACTGTAATATACTCTGATAATGCAGCCCGAAGCTGAGGATACCTTTGAGAGACCCCATCAGTTGGAGGAGGAGGAGCTTTACAACAAGAGTCTGGTAGGCTCAGATCAGAACAGACATGACACAAATAAAAGGATGGAAAGAGATTATGATAGAGGAGCACACATCTCTTGGAGGATTCGGCAACACATCCCAAATTTATCTTAACACTGATCCCAGAAACATATTGACTATAATGTTGCAATATGGAAATTCTGAGCTCTCTAGAATAGTTTACTTGTAGAGTTATTAGGTCTACATAAAAATTAATATGAGTTCAATGGCAGTCATCCTCAATGAACTGATTACAAGGATGAAAATGTCATTAGCTACTACACAGGTAATTTATAATGATTTATGGAACAGGTTGTATATTGTTTCATGAGTTATCCAACAATTCCCCAATTTCAAGCATGTTCTAGTAATCTTGTTGGAATTCACTGACTATAACTAGACAATTAAGAATCTCAAGAATGTCTGTAAATAATTGTAAAAAAAGACTTATTTTGCTTTTCCTGGTTTAGTGTATATTCATTCAGTTTGTGGTCAATTTGTAGGAAGATATGTGTAGAGTGGATACTTTGTGAAAGGAAATACACTATAAAATAATTATAAACTACATTCTGGGGGTAGTGGGCCACTTTAATGGCTTATGGCATCTTTTTCAATAGGCTTTAAGAACCAGGCATAGTGGAGCAATACCTGTAATCACAGCAAATGGGGAAACTGAGACTGGCTCTCTTGAGCTTGGGGGATTTGAACTGCAAAAGGCTAAATGGATATCTGTATTTCTTTTCCTGATTTTTCCTTTAATGTTCTTTTTTAATTTTAAAAATAAATTTTGTTCTTTTTTTTTTTTTAAGATTTTTCTTTAGCTCTTCTAGGAATTCTTTTGGAGCTTGGTCTAATATGCATTTCCCCCATCATTTTTGAGGCTTTTCTTTTAGATGTTTTCAAGTCATTGTCTTCTGAATTAGTGTCTTGAGCTTCCCTGTTACCATAATAACTTTTTATAGTCAGATTCTTTTTTTGCTGTTGTTTGCTCATTTTCCCTGCCTATTTCTTGAGTTTGGACTTTATGGAAGAGTTGGTCTCTGCTTGCCTCTTGGAATTGGGGAGAGGGTGGCAGAATATCTAGCCTGAGCTTCTGATTTTTATGTCCTGCTTTCATAGATCATTCTAGAGGCTTGTGAGTTTTTGGTGCTTCCAATGTGATGTGATCTGGTTTGAGCTCTAGTCACTGCCCTCCTACTCTGTGCACAGAGCACAGGCCCCAGCTACCTTGTGACTGTAGCCTCTGTGCCCTAGAACTGCAATCAGGAACTGGGTAACGGGCAACAAATCACCCTGGAACTATGACCCCAAACTGGGTAATGAGCAACAGAGCTGCCAAATGGCAAATAAGCCTGAGCCAAATGCAAATATGGTGGTTGCCTTAGATCCCTTTCATACTGGGTGTTCGGTCCCCTTACTGTCCCTGAGGGCCGGCTGCTGCCACTGCCCCAGGGCATCATTGCCATCACTGCTGGTGGCACTTTGGCTATCATACTCTCATCCAACCCCCACCTCCACGTCCAAAGGCTCCTCTTTCTGTTTTCTTAAGTTGCCCTGGGCTAGAAAAATGACTCAGTGTGACTTTTTGTTTTGGTTTGGTTTTTTTGCGCAGAATTTGGTTTGACATGTTTTTAAAGTTGTTGTTATTGTTGGTCTGTATGTATGTATGTGTGTGTGTGGGGGAGTGTTGGGGGAATTTGGAAAAAATCCTAGTTTTACTCTGCCATTTCAACTCTACTTGCAGGTGTCTAAATTTCTAATATGAGGTAGTATCATTTGGGCTACTGCTGAAGACCTCCATCATGTTTCATCGCTTCTTTAGTAGTGGTCAATTAGTTTATGGCAGCATGCTCTAATGAGATCCCTATCTTTTTTCCTTTCCAGCTCACCTCAGGTACATGAAGTTGTGACACAGCTCTCTCGAAGATCGGTAGCTTCCTGAGACCCTTAAATTAATCAATTTTTTCTCATTTGACCTTGACATTGGCAGGAAACACCTAAATTATGACTTGGTATATGCAATCTACTGGTTCATCTGGTATAAATTCTCCTGTCTCTATGGTGATTTTTTTCCTAGTTGGCTATTCCCACCACAATCCAGAAATTCTTATAACCTTATTTCCAGGTACATAAGAGATGCTTCCCTTATTGCTCTATTTTTCCTTGTAGAAATAGGCCTTAGAGTCAGGGCTGAAAGCACAAGAAAAACCCAAAAAAGAGCATAAACATGGACTTAGATCCACTGATGAGTCACAGTTCCATAGGCTCAGAGTCCTTCTATTGTCTACTGATTCCCTGACTCTATGGTGATACTTCTCCAGGTCCTTAATCCCAATCCTAGTCCTTTTCTGGCTAGGAGATCATTTGCCTGCATTTTCATCTTAATTAGGCTTGCAAGATTATTATAAAGTTGTTGTTCAGTCATTTTCAATGGTGCCTGACTCTTCATGACCCCACTTGGGTTTTCTTGGCAAAGATATTGGAGTGGTTTGCCTTTTTCTTCTTCAGCTCATTTTACAGATAAGAAAACTGACGCAAACTGGGTTAAGAGACTTGCCTAGGGTCACATAGCTAGTAAGTGTCTGAGGCCAGATTTGAACCCTGGAAGATGAGTCTTCCTGACTCCAGGTCCAGTGCTCTATCTATTGCACCACCTAACTGCTCCATTATCACAAAGAATGTCCCTTTAAATTAAAGATTCTTAAACTTTTTCTTAACCTTTGGAAGTCCTATGAAGCCTATGAGCCCCTCCCCTTTTTTCAAAAGCATACAATAAAATACATAGAATTATAAAGAACAGAAATTATGTTGAAATAAAGCTATAAAAATATTTTTTAAAAAAGTTTACAATTAAGAATCCCTACTCTAAGCTGTCTGTTAGTTTCTTGCTCAAGCCTTGATTCCTTCCAGCCCAAGAATTGGCACAATTTGTCAAAGTTTCTGCTCAGGAATTGGTTCTACTTTTGAAATCCTCAGTATTACTGTGAACATATAATGACAATGACAAGATTACATGGAGGCAAAAAGGACTTTTGCTCTTGGTATGTTTTACTCATAATTTCTCTATATCACTCCACTGAAGGAACTGTTTAACTCCATTAATATTTCCCTCTCCTCTGGCTAGGACTTAAACGCAAGTCCACCCAAATGCCAGACTTTATTCTTCTTGCCTCTGGAACCTATGAAGAGACACAGTGTCAAATCTAGGCAATGATCTTATTGTTGCTGTCATGATGGGGAAAGTGCTTGGATGTAGCTGAGATTATCCTACTACTCTTCCTACTTTACAATCACTGCTTCAGAGCTCCCAGAAAGGCTTAAGGGGTGAACAGGTTGAAGCAATACTTGAAGGTAAGGCAGAGGCATTGGTTTCATGTCTAGAAGTATTGTCAAAAGTTATGGCCTCTCATGCAGGCATCCTCATGGCCAAGGGGGAGGTTGGTGAGAAGTTTCAAACAGAAAGGAATGGGGAAATTTTGTGGTAATTCATATTGTCACGGGCTGCATCCTTGTGATACTGTTTATCTAAACTCCTGCGTCACCTGCCTCTGAGGGTAGACAAGACAGGCGGTGCTTTTGCATCCATGCTCCAGGGAAAATGTACACTCAGATCAACATTCAGAACATTTTGTTTTTTCTCATCAAGAAAAGATTATGCTACTGAGAGGCACAAATAAGTAAGTCAGAGGAAAGAATATCAGTGTGTCAAATATGGTAGCATCCATTTATTTGCAAGGGAGGTTTTTTCCAACACTTTTACAACTATCCTACTATTGCAGAATGGTAGCCTGGTTAAATAAGACTGATAGCACAGCATCACTGCAGCCATTCCTTAAGTGGCATTTAGCACAGGGCTTGGCATACATGGTAGGTTTTAATAAATATTTATTGATTGAATAGACCATATTTAATTATTCCCCATCAAAGACACAGAATTACCAAATGATGCTTCCCAGAGATATGCCTGTGAAACTGCTTGTCTTTCCCTTTCAATAATCCAATCCAATTCAGTCTAATAAGCATTTATTACACTAGTGTGTAGAAAGCAGGGCTTAGGTTTGTAAATGTGTGTCTCTGACTTTAAGTGCCATATTCAATTCAAACTAACGTCCTTCTGAACTTTGTGAAGTTTTTGAAGAAGGAAGGATCATTTCACGCTCATTGCACCTGGATGTCTGTTTGAACACAGGATCTGCCACTTAGTAGCTCAAGTGACCCTGAGCAATTTACTTCATTTTCAGGTGTTTTACCCGTAAAAATGAGTTCGAAAGCATGTGAAAATGAGTTCTAGTTCTTTACCAGTTTTGTATCCTGGATTCCTTCAGCAGTCTGTTGAAGCCTATGACCCCCTTTTCAGGGGTTTTATGCATACTCTCATAATTGAGGAAAATGCTAAGTTTCAGGTAGAGAGGTTAGTGAAAATAAAGGTAACTTTTTTCAACCCATCCAAATTCAAAGACCTCCTTCTGGAATCTATCTGTGGACCCCTGCCCAAGAACCCCTCTCCAATCTAGACAATTTCTCTCTCTGTGGAAATGGAGGGAATGTCCATCAATTGGGGAATGGCTAAACAAGTTGTGGTATATGAATGTAATGGAATACTACTGTGCTATAAGAAATAATGAGCAGAACTAAAGAAAAACCTGGAAAGACTTCTATGAACTGATGCTAAGCGAAATGAGCAGAACCAGGAGAACATTGTACACAGTAACAACCACATTGTGCAATGACTGACTTTGACAGACTTAGCTCTTCTCAGCAATTCAAGGATCTAAGACAACTCCAAAGCACTCACACATTCAAAGAACTTTGGAGTCTAAATGCAAATGGAAGCTCTCCTTTTCTATTTTTTGTTTTGTTTCTTCTTTCTCATGGTTCCTCCCATTGGTTCTCATTCTTCTTTATGTCATGACTAATGTGAAAATATGTTTAATATGAATGTATAAGTAGCACCAATATCAGACTGCATGCCATCTTGGGGAGGGGAGAGAAGAAGAAGGGGGAGAAAATTTAAGACTCAAATCTTATGGAAGTGAATACCAAAAACTAAAAATCAATCAATTAAATATTAAAAAAAGGAAATTGCTCTTTCTGGTTCTAACACTCAGTGATTCTGTGATGATCTGATACTGTACATAGGTTAAATGCATTATAAGGATTTAATAGCAGTGATGAATTGGTGTGTTTAAGGAGGAAGGAGAGGGGCACATGAAGTGGATAGAAAGCTGGCCTTGAAACCAGTGAGATCTGGTATCAAGCAAGTCCCATCTTTGACACATATGGGCTGTGTGATGGTCTCAGGTTGTTTAATGTCTCTGTGCTCTAGGCAGCTCATACTAAGTTTCAGAGGAGGTACTGACCTGCATTGGTAGACAGATCTTCCTTACCATCAGTCCCCAATGCCAGGGAAATCACAAGTCCAGTCCCCATCTCTATAACTAAACTGGCTTTTTAAAAAAACATTTTTCAACCGTCTGTTTTCCATATTGTTCTTATTCAGGGAATGTAAAACACCAACAACTAAAAGACCTTCAAGGACAAATAATAGCAATAAACTTGGACTAACCTCTGGTGTATAGTCAGGCCAACAATACGTTCTTGTTTTCATTCCAGTTATATTCGGAGGAATACCAAACTTCTTGTCAAGTTTTATGAAGTCGTTTTCTGTCCTCAAGTAAACAAAACCTGCTGTTAAAAGGACTATTCCTTCTTCTATTACACAAACTTCTTGTATGTTTTTCCTTTCTTCATCAGTCAGGATATTGGGGGGTATTCTGATCCTCTCTGTATTATTGAAGCCATTCTTTGTAAAAAGAGTCTCCCAATAGGAAACTGTTGCAATAGTTGCAGGAAAACACGGGGGCCAGTCAAAAAGTAAAATGTTTTCATTTTGCGTTGTCATCGTTACATAATGAGACTTCTGACTGAATGTCATGTTACTGGAAGACAGTAAAAATGTGATGTCTGCAATAAAGCAGTCTTGTAAAGCTACTGAATTCCCTTTGATCGTAACGAAAATATTATTTTTTACAGATGGTATAAGTACTTCCCAGATCCTAAAAAACAGAAAAATAAAACCATGATTACTGGCAAGAATAAAAAGATTTCCTCTCCACCTTGTCCTGTCTGCCCTGTCCCCCATATTATAAATATATTATCCATTATAAATAGATTAACCTTACTGAAAAAAATTATTTGAAGTCACTTCTATATTCAGAAATCTGCTGTGGTTCATCATAATGCACAGGAAGATCCTCAAGGAAATTTTCTTTTTTTTTTTCCCAGATGAGAGGAACTTCATTTTTTTTAATGTAATAAATTTTATTTCTTTTCTTGTTTACATCACTCATTTTCATGAGATTTCTGAGTCACAAATTTTTCCCACATCTTTCCTCTACCCTACCCCCACCCCCAAAACAGCGATCCCACTGTGCAGCCCCTCCCCTGGTCTGCTATCTAACTTTCTGGTAGGGCAGGGAGGTCTCCCTATCCCAGCCCCTGTATGTCTTGATTCCTAGTTGCAGGTATTGCAGAGCTTTATATTCTAGATTCTTTCACTTCCTCCCTTGTGACCCACCTCCACTGGAAGGACAACCAATTCAATACAGGCTGTGTAGGTGTGATTATATA
>CM053593.1:113879293-113896743 GCA_028646575.1 Pseudocheirus occidentalis
TCACATTGCTTTCTATTTTTTCATTTGTTTGTATTTGTTTAATAGTATCTTGGTTTCTCATAAAGTCATTAGCTTCCACTTGCTCCACTCTAATTCTGAAGGAATTATTCTCTTCAGAATGCTTTTGAGATTCTTTTTCCATCTGGGAAATGTGACTTTTTAAGGCATTCTCCTCATTGGCTTTCTGGGCCTCTTTTGCCATTTGAGTCAATCTATTTTTTAAAGTGTTGTTTTCTTCAGTCAGGTTGTTGACTCTCTTTTCATGATTTTCTCACATTGTTCTC
The DNA here is from genome assembly GCA_028646575.1 of Pseudocheirus occidentalis. Lineage (NCBI taxonomy): Eukaryota > Metazoa > Chordata > Mammalia > Diprotodontia > Pseudocheiridae > Pseudocheirus > Pseudocheirus occidentalis. The sequence goes on from CM053593.1 coordinate 113,879,578, forward strand.
ATTTCTCTTCCCAATTTTTCCTCCACTTCTCTTATTTGATTTTCAAAGTCCCTTTTCAGTTGATCTATAGCTTGTAGGCATTCTTCAAGTGTCTTGGAAGCATTTGGTGTGGGAGTTCTGACTGTGTTGTCTTCCTCCCTTTCCATGCTTTGATCCTTTTTCTCCACAAAAAAGGATTCCAGAGTTTTATTGCTGTACTTATTTTGCTTCCTTTTCCTCATGTCAATTAATTGGTTGGTTTTTTTAGCTTTGTGGGACTCTGCTTCCAGGGGAGAAAGCTCTGTCCCAAATTGCTGGGGTTTTCACAGCTGCCGGAGCTATTAGGGAGGTGATACAACCCCCACCAGCTTTGGCTTGCTGAAAGCGCACCCCAGGACCACCATCCAAGACCATGATCCAAATCCAGGCCACTCAACTCAAGAGCATTTGGCCCTGATCAATTGTCTCAGCCCCACTGCAGGGTCCTCAGGCCAGGAGCTCTGAAGCAGCCCAGTGGAGCCGTGGCTGGTTGTAGCAGATCCTGCCCTTCCCCCACTGCTTCCTTGCCCTGGGGGCAGATTGGCCGAACTGCTTTTTCTCCCCTAAATTTAGCTTGAAAGCTTCACTTTCACTGACCTTTTCTCTAATCCTTATTTTTCCCACCTTGATTGATTTGGAGATTGCTCAAGGTGCTGTAGATCTGTTCTCCCAGGTAGACTTCATGCTGTGGCTCCTCCCGGCTGCCCTGGGGCCTGGCCGAGGTTTTGATTTCATGCTGCAATGAGCCCCTCCTGCTGAGTTGCCTTCAGCAAAAGATGTGTTTTCTGTATTTTTGTGAATTTGGGAGCCCTAGAGTTTGTTTAGAGTCTTACTTTATGGGTATTTAGGGTGGCTGTGAGGGTGCTGCAGAACTTTGCTGCTTCTATGCTGCCATCTTGGCTCCACCTGCAAACTTTTCCCTACCTACATATTCTTAAATGATAGCCCTACCAAGAGATTTCTCATACATGCCTGAGGAGAGGGGGAGAACTAATGGAGAAGTTAATGTGACCTGACAGCCTAGTCTTCTCTCAGACAGCAATGATAATTGATAAAGACATATCTTTATCCATTTTGGGACATTTATTAAACTTAATAAATCAATATCATTCCTCATATCACTCCTGAGCCCAAATCAGTATCAGAATTTATCAATGATTTGCTCTCACCAATGAACCAAAACCAACCACAAATAATGAAATGCAAAAATCAAAAGCAGTTATGATTGATGATACTTTATAATAAAGTAATTCAGAATTACAGTATTGATTCAATCAGAAATTATAAATGAACTTAAAGCAATTTTGGATAAGATATACTGTCTTCTTAAACAGGAAGGCAGAAGAGGCATCTCACCATGTGCATGAATTCCAAGTTGGGGAAGTTTGTCACTGGTTAGGCATGCCTCTTACTCTAGTATTGCTGTCTAATCTTGGACAAAAGTAGTGGTGGCTGTAGTAGAGACCGGAAACTCCCTATACTAGCCAAAGAGAATTGCTTCTCTTTACTCAATGTTCATTTCCTCTCCTCACACATTCTTGCTCAATTCACCAAATTCTCCATCAAACAATCTATCCCCAAACCTAAGTCCATATACATACTATCTCTCTCACTCTGTCTTTCCCTCCATGTCACCTCTCCCCATCTCTGTCTCTGTCTCTCTCATCTCTGTCTCTCTGTCTCTGTCTCTCCATCTCTCTGTCTCTGTCTCTCTCTCTCTGTCTCTTTGTCTCTCTCTGTCTCTCTCTCTCTCTTTCTCTCTCTCTCTCCACACACACCCCCACCCACATCCTCAAGGAGAGGATGAAACAAGTGCGTGAGATGAAAAAGTTTGGAGTCTTAGTCAGAGATGAGAAAAGATCTTTATTTTTCCTTACCAGAAAGGGCACTGCCCCTGTCGCTCAAACGGTATCTGCCAAGGAGTGCAAAATGTGGAACCTTTCGGGCTTCTCTTGTCCTGATCCTAACTCTATCTCTTAACACCTGCCCTACCTTATCATTGGCTGGTGAGGCAAGCTCACAATTTTTCATTAGTGTTAAATAATTGGCACAAAGCAATTTCAATTATTTATTATGTATTTCCTGTCACCAAATTTGGAAGTGCCCAATCAGAAGTAGACTAGTATGGTTTTCTTTCAAATTACCTCATTTTGGGGAAAATCATGAATTACTCATGAGACTGAACTAGTTTACAAAGTATGGAGAAGAGATAGGAATGTAACAGGGAGTTAAAAGAAAAGAGGAAACTTCACTGTGAGTTATCTCTCACAAAAGCAATGTCTCATTGGGGCTACATCTCCCAGAAACTCAAATAGCTACCTCTTGAAAAAATTCCCTCTACCCATTAAGGAATCTGTCTTCCCAAATCTCCCTAAAACAGTAGTGGTTGAATGTGAAGTGTTCAAATTTGGAGCTGAAGGTGTAATAGTGAGAGAAGGAATTCATGCTGAAGGACATGTTTCAGACAATAGTATTTGTAATTAGATATGCCTTGTTTCAAAAGATTCCCAAATTTACCCAGGGACCTGTCTGATTGTCTCACATTCCTACAGTTATCAGTAGGTTAGGAAAGAGGCTGCCCCAAGCGCAGCGGGGCTATACCCTGGAAATAAATGTGAGATGCTCCACCTAGACCCTTAGTTTGGGGGAAAGATTAAGTAAATGAGCCAGCCTTGCGTTGATTTCAGTGCTTTTGTTCTATAGATTTGCTTACCTTTGCAAAATAATGGGACAGAGTTGGGAATGAAAATTTCAGGAAAGTCTCTGAAATGTTTCTAGCTGATCAGCTATTGGGATCCAACCCCATGAGCATTTGTTAAGTACATTAACATGTGCAAGACACTATACTAGGTTTTAAGGATTTTTTAAGCAATCTCTGTTTTCAAAGAAAACAAGAAATCTTCTGGGGTGATAATACATCTGGACAGGTATATATGCACAGTATAATTTGAAGGAGTTAGGCTACGATTTAAGAGGATCAGAAAGGGATTCCTATAGAAGGCAGCATATGAACTGAGCCTCTAAGTAAGCAAGGGTTGAGGTGAAGAAGTAAAATATTCCAGGCATGGAACATGTGCAAAGACACAGATGGGAGATGGAGCATAATGTATGGGGGAAAGCAAGGAGACTAATCTATCTGGAAAGCAGCCTATGAGAGAGGAAATCCAGAGCCATAAGCCTGGAAGTGTAGTCTGTAGTTATATTATGAAGGGCTTTAAAGACCTAGACAATTAAGCCACTCTGCTTGAGTGGGTGATAGAATGCCACAGCATGATTTGCCAAATGTGAACACATATCATTTTCTCCCTGAGCATGAATAACTACATAGCTAGGTATGACAGAATGTCTGTTCATATTGGCTGAGGGACTTGTTCATATCCTCTTGGTCCTGTGCAAAGCAATAGAGCAAGTTGGAATCAGAGACTTAAGGATGTGGTACCAAAGTTATTTTTCTTCTTTTAAAAAAATTTATTTTTAACATTATTTTCTTTTGAAACTTTGAGCTCCAGATTATCTCTCTCCCACCCCTCCCCTATACACTGAGAAGGCAAACAAAATTATATCAATTGTACTTGTAAAATTATACAAAATATATTTCCATATTAGCCATGTTTAAAAAAGCAAAATAATAATAATAATGAAGAGAGAAATTATACTTCAGTTTACACTCAGTGTTCATCAGTTCTCTCTCTCTCTCTCTCTCTCTCATATAGCATTTTTTCATCCTAAGTCTATTGGAACTGTCTTGGATCACTGTATTGATCAGAGTAGCCAAGTCTTTCACAGTTGATCATCATTACAACATTGCTATTACTGTGCACAATGATCTTGGTGTTCTCATTTCACTTTGCATCATTCACATAGGTCTTTGATTTCTTCTGAAAACTTCCTGTTCATATTCTTTGATCATTTCTCAATTTGAGAATGGATCTTAGTTCTATAAACCTAACTCAATACTCTATAAATTTGAGAAATGAGACCTTTATCAGGAAAAGTTGCTATAAAAATGTTTATATTACTGCATTGTCTATCATTTCTCTGATTATGTCTTTTAATTAGGTGTGGTTTTGCTTTGTCTGAGATCATTATTACTACTATTGCCTTTTTAACTTCAACTGAAGTAGAATAGATTCTGCTCTACACTTTATTTTATTGTGTGTGCACGCGTGCATGTGTGTAGATGTGTGTTTCTTTCTGTTTCCAGTGTGCCTCTTCTACACAGTATGTTGATACTATTGAATTCTGATTTCTAATCCATTCTGCTATCCACTTATTTTATGGGTGTTTCATCCAATTCACAGTTATGATACTGTGTATTTCCCTCCATCCTATTTTCTTCTATTTATCCTTTTCTCTCTTTTGGTATTGTCCCTCCTCAGAAGTCTGTTTTACTTCTGACCACTGCCTCCCTTTTATCATTCCCCCTCCCCTATTTCTCTTTTGGGCAAGACAGATTTCTATATCCAACTTAGTGTGTGTGCTTGTGTGTGTGTGTGTGTGTGTGTGTGTTTCTTCCCTCTTTACATTTATTTTGATGAGAGTAAGGTTGCCATCTCCCCCATTTTTCCCTTTACTCTAAAAATTCTTCCATGTGCACCTCTTACATGTAATAATTTTTTCATTCTACTTCTCCCTTCACACTTCTCCCAGTGCATCCCCCTTTCTCGCCCCTACATTTTTTTTTATTTTGGAGATCTTCCCAACATAATTGACTTATACTCATGCCTTCTGTTTATGTAGACTCATTCTAACTTCCCTAATAATGATAAGGTTCTTAGGAGCAACTTGTATCATCTTCTCATATCTTAAATTATCTCTCCTCAATCTATTTTCCAGGTCAGTTTTTTTCTAATGAAATATTTCACATTTTCTTCTATTTTTTTTTTCATTCTTCTGACTTTGAAGTTTCTTTAAGTTTCATGTAGTCACTAGCTTCAATTTGCCCAATTCTTATTTTTAAGGAATTATTTTCTTCAGTGAGATTTTGTACCTGTTTTACCATTTGGCCGATTCTGCTTTTTGAAGAGCTCTTTTCCTCAGTGAATTTTTGTACTTCTTTTATCATTAGGTCCATTCTGTTTTTTAAGATGTTATTTTCTTCAGTATTTTTTTTTGGTGCTTCTTTTACCAAGCTGTTAGTTCTCTTTTCATAATTTTCTTGTATCACTCATTTCTTTTTCCAATTTTTTCTCTTCCATTTTTATCTCTTTAACTCTTCCAAGAATTCTTGCTAGCCTTATATCTAATTAACATTTTTCTTTGAGCCTTTGCTTATAGCTGTTTTTATCATTGTTACTTTCTTTTAAGTTTATGTCTTGGTCTTCCCTGCCACCATAGTAGTTTTTTATTTGTCAGGTTCTTTGTGTTTGCTTATTTTGTGTTTGCTTATTTTCACAGCCCATTTCTTCACTTTGAACTTGATGCTAAAGTTGGACCCTATTTACCTGGATTTGGGGAGGCACTGTACCAAGCTTCAGGGGTCTTTTTTGGTGTGTTACCATTTTTAGAACTAGTTCTTGGGGTCTACAAGTTTTTAGTGTTTCCAAAACGGTGATATCCTGGGAGAGCGGTAGTCACCGCTTTACCTAGGAAGGGTCCCCACTCACCCATAGCCACAAATGCTAGCACTCCTCTTGGTTCTGGACCTGTTATCAAAGATCTTGCTCCCTTGTGACCAGTCACAAATGCTCTTCTATATCCTGAACTGTGACCCAGAACTGCTTATGATCACTATAGTTGCGCCCAGTGCCAATAAAGAGTCCTATGTAAATCTCTTTATGACCAGTTAGTTGTCTGACCCCCTTACCATCTCTGGGCTGAGAGCTCCTGAAGTTGTTGCTGCCTCCAAGGCACACTGCTGGTACTCCTGTCCCACTCTACACCTGTGCCTATCCCAGTGTCATAGTCCTCTCCTGTGGACCTCCTAAATTGTCTTAGGCTAAGAAAAAAAAACTGTCTCCCTATGACCTTTTGTTGGCTTTGATGCTCCAAAATTTTGTTTTATGCAAATTACTTAACCTCAGTCTGTCTCCATTTCCTCAACTGTAAAATGGGAATAATAATTGCATAGACCTCCCAGGATTGTTTCATTTGAGGATCAAATGAAATAATATTTGTAAAGTCATTAACACAATGCTTGGCACAAATAGTAGGCACTATATAAATGCAAGCTATTATTGGCAGCAGCTCCTTGGGAGCAGAAACTGCCTCAACATTTCGTCAGTGCTTGTTGGTTAATTGATCCTTTCTCATCCCACCCTAGGACTCTTCCTTATAACTAAGAAATACAACAGAACAAAAGCAACTGATACGGTAACTCTGTCTGTAGCCATGTGCCACATTTGTCATCTGTACTCATCTGACCTCTTGATTTGTATTGGTCATTACATTTATTCTGAGCTCAATTGCCTTTTCTTTTTAACTTATATATTTTATTCATTGTGCATATGGTTGTACCAATCCCGCTTACTTTGTTCTGCATCATTTCATAGAAATCTTCCCATATTTCCCTCAGTTGCTAATGTTGATCATTTCTTAGAGTTCAGTAATATTCTATTGCTTTTGTATAAGTTTTTTTGGACCGTTCTACAATAGATGGGTCACTACTTTGTTTCCTCTTTGTTGCTACCAAACAAGTAATGTTGTCAATATTTTGCTACATATCAGATCAGTCTTTTCATACTTTACTTTCTTGGGGTACATGCCCAGCAGTATGGTCAAAGAGTATGAACAGTTAATAGCTTTTCTCACATAATTCCAAATTCAAAAGTCATTATTTGTATATTTCATTGGAACTATCCTATGGAATACAAGGTATTCCTTGTTCTTCCCATTTTTCCACTGAGTGGCAGCGTAGGAACATAAATAGTTTTACTCTAAAATAATGAGACTGCTTTTCTTTTATGTCTTATGGTATCATACATCCATGACTGGGTTAGAGCAGCAATCAGGTATCCACTTTAGTTTTGTGGTACCACCTATAAAGCCAGGCAATGTCTGTGGTTGTTACTGGAAGGTTTGACATTATGAACAGGAGAGAAGAACAACAGTGTTCAGAGGAATGAAATGGGAATCGGAAGCCTTACTTTGTAGTCCTAACTCTGGGAATAGATATGTAGCCTTTCTGGGCCTGGTTTCCAAAAACAGAAAATGAAAAGGATCCGTTCTGTACTTTTGGTGATGGTAAAGGAAAAATCATAGCTTTTTTCCCATCAGAGAGGAAAATGTCATTCATCTTTTCTATAAAGGGTTCTCCTTTTCCCTGAGAGGATATAATCTTACCTTGTACTGAAACATCACATTTAAAAGATTCCCCCCAAAATGCAAGATACCCTATTTAGTTTGTATTATAACATGAATATTATTCAGATTATCTGCTTTCCAGGCTGATATGATTCATTCATTATCCTAATTACACTTGTAGTTTTTTGTAGTTTGTGGTAATTATTCTTTTTTTCCCTTTTAGTACAAAAAAGCATAAAGACAAAAATTTCAAAAGGCAAAAATAAATAAACTGATAGGGTTATGATAGGGTTATGATAGGGTTAAATGATAGGGTCAAAACACTGACTCTGGGGTCAGAACATCTAGGTTGAAATCTCACTTTTATTGATGCTGACTACCCATGCGACCCTGGGCAAGTCACTTAACCCTGTTGGCCTTACTTTCTTCTTATGTAAAACGAACCAGAGAAGGAAATGGCAAAGCAATCTGGTATCTTTGCCAAGAAAACCCCATGTGGGATCATAAAGAGTTAGACACGACTAAAACAGTTGAACAACAATAAATTAATTCAGTGATCATGAGAAACCCTTCTAATTCTGAATATGAATATAAGAAGGAAAGAGAGGACAGGGAGATTAAAAAGAAAAAAGTCATCTGAGGAGGGGGTAGCCTAGGGCTACTCAATATTACCTTGGGAGCCCACCTACACTGAAACTTTTTTTCAATTTTGTCTGACTCTTTGTGACCCCATTTGAGGTTTTCTCAGCAAAGATACTGGAGTGCTTTGCCATTTCCTTTTCCAATTCATTTTACAGATGAGGAAACCAAGACAAACAGGGTGAAATGACTTGCCCAGGATCACATAGCTACTAAGTGTCTGAGGAAGAAGAGTCTTCTGACTCCAGACCTGACACTCTTATCCACTGCACTGCTTTGCTGTTCTTGTAGCTTGGCTAACACAGACTTTATTGTTTAGTCATTCAGTTGTGTCCAACTCTTTGTGACCCTGGAGATGATACTGTTCATGGGTTTTCTTGGCAAAGATACTGCAGTGGTTTGCCATTTCCTTCTCCAGGGGATTACCTTATTTTTAAAATCATTTATTTACTTTTAGTTTTTATCATTCACTTTCATAAGATTTTGAGTTTTGAATTTTCTCCCCCTCCTTCTCCTCTCCCCTCTCCAAGACAACATGCAATCTGATACAGCCTCTATTTATACATTCATAGTAAACATATTTTCACATTAGTTATGATGTAAAGAAGAGTTAGAATTAATGGAAGGAACCATGAGAAAGAGAAACAAAACAAAAAAGAAAAGGAGAGAAAATAGTATGCTTCCATCTGCATTCAGACTCCAAAGTTCTTTCTCTGGATGTGGATAGCATTTTCCATTGTGATTCTTTTGGAATTGTCTCAGATCCTTGCATTTCTGAGGAGAGCTAAGTCTATCAAAGTCAGTCACTGGACAATGTGGCTATTACTGTGTACAATGTTCTCCTGGTTCTGCTCTACATCAGTTCATGTAAGTCTTAGCCCTCCTGCTCATCATTTTTATAGCACAATAGTATTCCATTATATTCATATATCATATGTTCATATTCATATCATATTGTTCAGCCATTCCCCAAGTGATGGACATCCCCTCAATTTCTAATTCTTTGCCACCACAAAAAGAGCTGCTATAAATATTTTTGTACATGTGAGTTCTTTTCCTGTTTTTATGATCTTTGGGATATAGCCCTAGAAGTGGTATTGCTGGGTCAAAGGGTATTCATAATTTTATAGCCCTTTGGGCATAGTTCCAAATTGCTTTGTAGAATGGTTGGATCAATTCACAACTCCATTAACAATGCATTAATGTTCCAATTTTCCCACATTCTCTCAACATTTATCAGTTTCTTGTTTTTTCATGTTAGCCAATCTGAGAGGTGTGATTGTAGTATCTCAGTCACCTTGATTTGCATTTCTCTAATCAATAGTGAGTTAGAGCATTTTTTCACATGACTATAGATAACTTTAATTTCTTCCTCTGAAAAATGACTGTTCATATATTTTGACAATTTATTGATTGGGGAATGAATTGTATTTTTATAAATTTGACTTGGTTCTCTATATATTTTAGAGATGAGGCCTTTATCACAGACACTGGCTGTAAAAATTATTTCCTAAATCTCTGCTTCCCTTCTAATTTTGGTTGTGTTGACTTAGTGCAAAAACTTTTCAATTTAATGTAATCAAAATCATCCTTTTTGCATTTTGTAATGTTCTCTGTCTCTTGTTTAGTCATAAATTCTTCCCTTCTCTATAGATCCGACAGGTAAACTATTCTTTGTTCTTCTAGTTTGCTTAGAGCCTCAGTCTTTATATCTAAATCATGTACCCATTTTGAATTTATCTTGGTATATGGTGTAAGATATTGATCTATGCCGAGTTTCTGCCATCCTGTTTTCCAGTTTTCCCAGAAGATTTTGTTAAATAGTGAGTTCTTATGCCAGAAGCTGGAGTCTTTGGGTTTATCAGACAATAGATAGCTATATCATTGACTCTTGTGTCTCGTGTACCTAACCTATTATTCCATTGATCCACCACTCTATTTCTTAGCCAGTAGCGAGCAGTTTTGATGATTCCTGTTTTATAATACAATTTAAGATCTGATACAACTAGGTCACTTTCCCTTTCATTTCTTTTCATTAATTCTCTTGATATTCTGGGACTTTTGTTCTTCCAGATGAATTTTGTTACTTTTTTTTTCTAGCTCTATAAAATAAATTTTGGTAATTTGATTGGTAGCATACTGAATAAGTCATTTAATTTAGGTAGAATTGTCATTTTTATTGTATTGGGTTGGCCCATCCATGAGCAACTGAAATTTTTCCAGTTTAGATCTGATTTATTTGTATGAAAAGTGTTTTGTAATTGTGTTCATATAACCCCTAGGTTTGTTTTGGCTGGTAGACTCCCAAATATTTTATAATGTCTACATTTAACTTTAAATGGGATTTCTCTTTCTATCTCTTGCTGTTGAACTTTGTTAGTTATATATAGAAATGTCAATGATTTGTGTGGGGTCATTTTATATCCTGCCACTTGGCTAAATTTGTTTACTATTTCAAGAAAATTTTACTTGATTCTCTAGGATTCTCTAAGTATACCATCATTTTATCTGCAAAGAGTGATAGCTTTGCTGCTTCTTTGCCTATTCTAATTCCTTCTATTTCCTTTTCTTCTCTTATTGCTAAAGCTAACATTTCTAAAACAATATTGAATAATAGTGGTGATAATAGACATCCTTGTTTCACCCCTGATCTTACTGTAAACGATTCTAGCTTATTTCATTATATATAATGCTTTTTGAAGCTTTTAGATAGATGCTACCTATCATTTTAAGGAAGACCCCATTTATTCCTATGCTCTCTAGTGTTTTTAATAGGAATGGTTGTTGTGTTTTGTCAAATGCTTATTCTGCATCTATTGAGATAATCATATTCTTTTAGTTTTGTTATTGATATGGTCAATTTTACTGACAGTTTGCCTAATAGTGAACCAGTCTTACATTCCTGGTATGAATCATATCTGGTCATAACATTATGCTCAAGATAAGTTGCTATAATCTCTTTGCTAATACTTTATTTAAAATTTTTGCATCTATATTCATTAAGGAGATTGGTCTACAATTTTCTTTCTCTATTTTGGCTCTTCCTGGTTTAGGTATCAGCACCATATTTGGTGAAAGAATTTGGTAGTATTCCTTCTTTACTTATTTTCCTAAATAATTTATATACTATTAGAATTAGTTCTTCTTTAAGTGTTTGATAGAATTCACTTGTAAATTCATATGACTCATGATTTTTTCTTAGAGAGTTCATTGATGGCTTGTTCCAATTCTTTTTCTGAAATGGGGTTCTTTAAATAATTTATTTCCACTTTGATAAATCTGGACAATTTACATTTTTTTAAATCTTCATCCATTCCACTAAGATCATCATATTTATTGGCATACAGTTGTGCAAAATAGCTCCTAATTATTTTTTTTATTTCTTCGTCATTGGTGGTGAATTCACCTTTTTCACTTTTTATGCTGGTTATTTGGTTTTCTTCTTTCTTTTTAAATCAAATTAGCCAAAGGTCTACCTATCTTACTGTTTGTTTGTTTTTTGTAAACCCAGCTCTTTATTTATTAGTTCAATAGTTTTCCTCATTTCAACTTTATTAATCTTTCTTTTGGTTTTCAGAATTTCTAATTTGGTATTTAGTTGATGGGAGGAAAGGCTAATATGTTCTTTTTCTATCTTTTTTAGTTGCATGCCCAATTCATTGATCTCTTCTTTTTCTATGTTATTGATGTAAACACTTAGAGACATAAAACTTCTTCTAAGTTCTGCTTTTACTGTATCCCATAAGTTTTGATATGTTGTCTTCAAAGATTATTTCAAAGTTCTTTTTTTGTTCATGGCTTTCAGGTAGTCCAATAATTTTCAAGTTATTGTCCTGGATCTATTTTCCAGGTCAGTGGTTTTTCCAAAGAGATATTTCACATTGCCTTCTATTTTTTTCATTTGTTTGGATCTGTTTAATAGTATCTTGATTTCTCATAAAGTCATTAGCTTTCATCTGCTCCAGTCTAACTCTGAAGGAATTATTGTCTTCAGTGAGCTTTTGAAATTCTTTTTCCCTGTGGCAAATTTGGCTTTTTAAGGCATTCTTCTCCTCACTGACTTTTTGAGCCTTTTTTACCGTTTGAGTTGATCTTTTTTTTAAGGTGTTATTTTCTTCAGTCAGGTTGTTGACTCTCTTTTCATGATTTTCTTGCATCATTCTCATTTCTCTTCCCAATTTTTCCTCTGCTTCTCTTATTTGGTTTTCAAAACCTTCTTAAGCTCCTCTATGGCCTGTAATCAGTTCATATTTTTCTTGGAAGCTTTTGGTGCAGGAGTTCTAACTTTGTTGTCTTCTTTCCTTTCCATGCTTTGATACTTTTTGTCCCCAAAATAGGAATCTAAGGTTTGATTGCTGTGCTTGTTTTGCTTCCTTTGCTTGCTCATGTTGCCACTCAATTACTTGACTTTTGAGCTCTTTGCCACAGTAAAACTCTGCTTCCAGAAAGGAGAGCTTTGTTCCAAATCACTGAGGTTTTCACAGCTGCAAGAGCTATTAGTTGGATGCCCTCTCTGCTGCCCCCACAAGCTCTGGCTCACTGGTCACACACCTCAGGACTGCCACCCAAGACCCCAATCCAGATCCATGCAGGTTAAAGCAAGAATGATTATCCTCTGAACAGTTGTTTGCCCTCCCTACACTCTCTTGAGGTCCACTCCAGGTGCTACTTGTTGGGGCTGCCCTAGGGCTAAAACCACAGGCTGATGCAGGGCTGGGCTTGATTCCTAGCACACTAGGATGGACCCTTCCTGTCTGCCTGCTGGGCTGCCTTTGTTTCTCTGTCACTTTGTGGGTTCTGTAGCTCTAAAGTTTGTTTAGAGTAATATTTTAGAGGTATTTGAGGTGGTTATAGGGGGAGCCACGGAGTTTTCCTGCTTCAATGTTATCATCTTGGCTCTGCCCCCTCTACTCCTTTTAAATAGCATAATAACAATACAATTCTTAAAAGTTACAGGTGTCATCTTCTCTTGTAGGGATGTAAACAATTTGTCATTATTAATAACACAGGTTTTATTTCTTTCCTGTTATGTTTCCTTTTTTATGCTTTTCTTGAATCCTGTATTTAATCAAATTTTCAGCTGAGCTCTGGAAGGTTTAGAAGTCCCATATTTCATTGAATGTCCATCTCCTCCCCTGAAAGATTATGCTCAGTTTTTCTGGGTAGGTGATGCTTTGTTGTAATCTGAACTCTTTTGCCTTAAGGAAAATCATATTCCACATCTTCTGATCTTTTAATGTAGAAGCTGCAAGGTCCTGCCTAATCCTAACTGTGGCTCCATAATATTTAAATTGTTTCTTTTGGGGGAGGCTAGGGAGCGCGCTGAACAGAGCACCTACCCTGGAGTCAGGAGGACCTGAGTTCAAATCCAGCCTCAGACACTGGACACAAAAACTAGCTGTGTGACCTTGGGCAAGTCACTTAACCCCAATTGCCCTTAAAAAAGGCAAAAAAATTGTTTCTTTTTGGCTGCTAGCAGTGTTTTCTCTTTGTCCTGGTAATTTTGGAATTTGGCTACAATATTCCTTCGTGTTTTCAATTCAGGATCTCTTTCAGGAGGTGATTGGTGGATACTTTCAATGCTATTTTACCTTATACAACCTCAGGGCAGTTTTCCTTGATGATTTCCTGAAAGATGCTGTCCGGGCTCTTTTTTTCATCATACTTCTCAGGTAGACCAATAATTTTTAAATTGTCTTTCTTGGATCTGTTTTCCAAGTCAATTGTTTTACCAATGAGGTATTTTATGTTTTCCTCCCTCTTTTCATTCTTTTGTTTCTATTTGACTGATTTTTGATATCTCATAGAGTCAATTAGCTTCCACTTGCCCAATTCTAATTTTTAAGGAATTGATTTCTTCTATTAGATTTTGTACCTCCTTTTCCATTTGGCCCATTTTACTTTTTAAGGAGCTCTTCTCTTCAGTGAGTTTTTGTGCCTCCTTTTCCATTTGGCCAATTCTACTTTTGAAGGACTTATTTTCTCCAGTCAATTTTTGTCTTTACTTTTCCAAGCTAGTCTCTGTCTTGCATACCTCTCATTTCTTTTCCCAGTTTTTCTTATACCTCTCTTATTTGATTTTTAAAACCTTCTTGAGTTCTTCCAAGAAGGCTTTTTGGGCTTGTCCATTTCTGCTTCTTGCTTATGATGTTTGCCTAATACCTAACTTGTAGAGTTGAGCTCTCCTGCTGGAGCACAGGGGCACTGACCCAAGCTTCTTGTGCTGGGAGGCTGGGGCCTGAGACCTGGTTTTGTGCGCTGTGGCCTCAGGTGCTGGAAGATGGAAGCTATAGGAGTCTGGCAACTTCCCTGGTATTGAGCTGGGATCAGCAACACTGGAGCTCTCAGGGTGGGGGTGGGGAATCTGGCCCAAAGGTGACAAATTGCTCACCTGGGATTTGTATTGGCTCTTGCTCAGCTGGACTTTGCATTCAAATGTTTGGAGGATGTTTTCCTGACATCTGGCGCTCTGATTCCTGGAGTTGTACTTCTTGGAGTTGTGCTGAAGCGCTGGGAGATGGGGCTACTAAAGAACACCAACATCCATGGTGATTTTCCAAGCTAATATCTGCCAGTTCCAATGCCTGTGCTAAGGCACTTTGGAGGAATGGGGAGCTGGTCCTGGTGTTGGCACTTGCCTGCTCCACCAACCTGGGGCTCAGTATCTCTCCCTGGTTTGCTGAGGTGAGTCTTGCTGCTGGCTTGCTGGGATACGTCCCATCCTGTACTGCTTTCCTTCCCCAAAAGCAAGAGGGACCCCTTTGGGACATATATGGACATTTCCTTACTGTATCACTGACAGTGGGTTGGCCATCTCCCATATACCTGCCAGTACTTGAGGCTTGTGATATCAGAGGTTGGAAAGTAATCGTTTTGCTATAAAACTCCTGCCCCTCACCTCCATTGTGCAAGTCCTTCAGTTTATAATGGAACCTTGGCATCCTCTGCCCCACTGCTACCCCCAGTGAATGAATGAGAAAGAAATTGTATTAAACAAATTTTATTACTTTATGGTAATCATTGTGCAAAGTACTGCAGATGTAAATACAAAAGCAAAGACAGTCCCTGCCCTCAGCTTAAATTCTAATGGGAGAGACAATACACAAAAGAGAATGGTGACCAGGGATGGGATATTGTCCAGAAAGTTATAGGAATGGTAAATGAGACCATAAGAACATGGACAGACATATCTCATCATGGATCAATAGTAGAGTTGATTTGTTTGACCCAGAGCTGCCCAGAACTAGGGGTGGGGAAGAAAATGTGTTTACCTTTGCAAGATGGTGAACAAGGCTGTGGAACAGACAACCACAGAGTAGTATATCAAGTGAAACATAGTAGCTTAGGCTTTTCTGAAATAGTTATCTGAATGTATAATTTATTATATACTTTTTTTAAGCAAAAGGATATGAAATGGAGAGTTGAAGTTGTATAGAGTATTTTCTTTTTGTGTTTTATGTGTATAAAAATGCCTGTTGTTGTTGTTGTTTGAATTCAGAAGAGAGATGTTTTTTTTTTAAGACAGCAGTTTCTGCGATCCATCTTTTTATCTTAGGGTTTAGAGGCTTTAGGAAAATGAAAACCCCACATACTTGGTCATCACACTAAGGAAAAACTTTAGCTTGTTTTGCTCCTGATAAGAGACTATGTCTATCCTCAGCGCCATGTTAATGCCAGACTTTTCTTCTCCAAAATAAAAGTCCTCACGCTCTTGAAGTACAGTTAACAGTCATACAGTGAGGGGGCGGCTAGTTGGTACAGTGAATAGAGCACCAGCCCTGGAGTCAGGAGAACCTGAGTTCAAATCCAGCCTCAGACACTTAACACTTTGTAGCTATGTGACCTTCAGCAAGTCACTTAACCCCAACTGTCTCTCCAAAAAAAAATTGGTTATATATACAGAATACTTTTAGAACAGTCATGTAGTAAAGTAACATCCAAAGGTTTTGCCTATTTTTAAACCTACGCTTTCTGGTCACCAAGGACAGTGTCTCTATCCCAATACTTTGTATGTCTTAGGATTTTTTTTAAAAAATCTTGCTGGTCCTTGCTGGCCAAACTATGCTGCTTGAGAGACATTTTAGGGACTTCTCTTTCATCAGACCACCAGAGTCTACTTCGTTTGCACTCCACTCATTTTCCCAGTCTTGAAATTAATTTTCGGCCTCTGATACACTGTATCAATGAATGGGAAATGGGGTGGGTGGGGTAGAAAAAAGCAAAGGAACAACAGCAATGAATTACCACACAACTCAATTCCTTTTTTCTTTAAATTCCTGCCTTTATTATAGAAAGATAAATTGATTTGTAGATAGACTATATAGATATATAGATAGATAGATAGTTGATAGATGTGTATATGTCGCATATAATTGTTTTCACACCTATGTATATACTAGCAAGCCTTTCTGGGCTTTAAGCCAAGCTCTACAGTAACATGTGATTAAATACTAAAATAAATGCCAT
This sequence comes from Pseudocheirus occidentalis, assembly GCA_028646575.1. Lineage (NCBI taxonomy): Eukaryota > Metazoa > Chordata > Mammalia > Diprotodontia > Pseudocheiridae > Pseudocheirus > Pseudocheirus occidentalis. The sequence goes on from CM053593.1 coordinate 113,895,943, forward strand.
AAAACTTCAGGAAAAAAGTGCTGACTAGAGTTACTAGAGTAACTTGATTATTAGAGTAATCAAGAAAGTATTGATGAGGAAATGGGGCTTGAGTTTGCAGCACAGAGTTGGAGGACAGATGAAAATTTCCTTGAGGGACAGCCACCCTAAACACCCATAAAAATATGATGCTGGACAAATTCTAAGACTCTCAAACTCAAAAAAATACAGAAAACACATCTCTCACAGAAGGCAGTTCGGCAGCAGGGGATCATCGTGGCGAGATGCAAGCCAAGGCCTGCCCAGCTTGAAACCGAAACAGCAGCTAGGCACCAGAGCAGTAGGAAGGAGCCAAGCTGAGCCACAGCCAATCTACAAAAGAGAAGATCTACAGCCTCCAGCAACTCCACATCTACCAAGGTGTGAAAAATAGGGATTAAAGAAAGACAGCTGGCTGGAGGGGCTCATCCCAGGCTGGGAGCTGAGACCAGCCCAGCCTGAAACTGCCATGTGGCCAGGCTTCGGGGCAGTCTGGAGGAGCTGAGCTTCCCAAGCCACAGCTTGAGTCTACTTCAGAGAAGATCTAAAGCACCTGGAGCAAACTGCATAAGCCAGGATTAAAGGTCAGTGAAAGTGAGTGAAGCTTTCAAGCTAAATTTGGGGGAGGAAAAGCAGTTCGGCCAATCTACCCCCGGGACAAGGAAGCAGTGGGGGAAGGGCAGAAACTGCTGTAACTGGTAGATGCCCCCACTGGGCTGTTTCAGAGCCCCTGGCCTGTGGACTCCGCAGGGGGGCTGAATCGATTGATCAGGGCCAAGTGCT
>CM053593.1:113897243-113920740 GCA_028646575.1 Pseudocheirus occidentalis
GGGGTTAATCATCCCATATAGAAGAGGCAAGGGATAACTGTTACAACTTTACTTTCAATTACTCTCATTGAATTTGGCTTAGGGAAGAAATGGCATAAACTCTAAACTGGGCATCATGCCCCACAGGAGAGTAGGGGGCACAGGGATGAGAGCTTCTCCAATTATTGTTTTATTTCCTTTGATAAATGTTGCTTGCTATCCAGATTGTCTTTTTTTGTAATAAGAATTTGATGGGACCTTCTAAAAACAAAATCATACCTCTAGACCGGAAAAATTTGATATGTAACATATCCTTTTAGCTTAATACTACTCTTGAATTTATATCTATATATTTGTATCTATATTTCTCCATATATATATATATGTATATATATGTCACCCAAGTCATAGATGTCCTCTTTATTGCCACAAAGGAAGAACTCCAGTCTTGAGATTTATCTAAAAATCTCGTTACCTTGGGGCCACATGGACTATTACATGGTCCACCTATTACATTGTTGGTGGGTCTGGTGCAAATAGCCATTTGATGAGAAAGGAGTTTAAATAGTCACCCATTATCCATAATAGGTATAAGGTCACCTACTCAACAGTTTACCAGGAATTGATCTCTGATTTAGAATGACTTTTGCTTTTTAATTTTTTGTTTTTTAAACACAGAATATAAACAAAGGACTCCAATTTGTTCGTTGCTACTACTAGTGAATTTGGTAAAAATATATTAAATCTAATAGGGGAAGTGGTGGGAAGCAATCCACTTAGGGATTGCATTTGGAATTCCTGTCTTGGGACTTGAGTTGTCTAGACTGGCATGTGAGTGTAGATTCACTTAGCCCATTACATTTGGCAAACTGTAGAAGAGATCATATTCCACCCAGACAAGGACTCTTGGTCACCTACCCATCACACATGCAAACCTCTAACTTTGCACTCATTCATTAAATCAGTAAAATATTTACTTCTGTAAAAGTTATCATGTCACCTGACTCCCCTAACTCAACTCACTATCCCTGTGATGTCTCAGACCAAAACTGTTGTCCCTATGGCCACCACTCCTCTAGATATCTTGCATATAACCAAGGAATATGACATAACTTCTGAATGGGAGACATATTTGGAGTACAATTTAAAATCTTCTGTTGTCCAAAGGAGGGCCAATTCAAACATTTATTATTAGATATAAAATAAAATTAAATCAAACTCCCCTGGGAATTTTTATTTCATCATAAAAATCTGTCTAGTTTTAGTTTCATTGAATAAGAAAATGATTTTGCATTTGAAATATTTAAGTGAATTACCCTTCTTCTTTATACTCTGGTTTGAAAACTTCATGAGAGACCTTTGACTTAAAAATAGGTTCTTGTCCCATACTGCTAAACTGCCTGGTAAGTGTCCTGGAATTCTGTGAAAATAAAGAAAAAACTTTTGATTATCATGTATTTTTATTTAAAATTATTACTTAAATTTCTAAACTTTCAGTATTATATAAAAAGTGCCATAAGAAAATATTTTTAAAACACTAGACATTAACATAAAAACCTATACTTGAAAACTGCTAATTTGGAAATCGATTCAATTAATTGATTAATCAATCAATCAATAAATTAATAAATAAATCAATAAAGTTTATTCTATCAATAAGTTAAAAGAATTAATTTACTCTTTTTACTAGAAATTATTAAGCTTTTGTGTATTTATGAGATGTAGCTTTATTGATCTCTTAGCCTGCTTCTCCTACTCAAAATAATTAGGCAGATAGAAGCACTGGGTTGATTAAGTCATAAGTAATGCTTGTGATGGGATGCTTCACATCCTAACCAACCATCCAAACAAAGTTTGTTTTTGCTTATTTACTAAAGTAAATAACAAATAGGGCTTTTCTGGTGGTTAAAAACTAGAATACTGACTGAACAAAAAAATGATTAAGGACCTTGAATATGCAAGAGAGAAGGAAACAGAAAGAAGAATGAGATTTGGCCCTACAAGAAGAGAAGCTAGTTGAATGGAAGAAGCACATGCCTTTTAGCTTGATTCCATCAAGTTTATGTATTTAGATATAAAAGGAAGATTAGAAGTCATCTAATCTAGAGGTCTCCAAAGTAGAATGTACACCCATCCAAGGGATGAGGTGACTGACAGGGATGTGTAATCAACTAATCAAAAGGTTAGAAGATGCCCTGTATGCCACATTTGCTCTGAGAGACAATTGTGGAGCCTGTCTTCCATACAACTCCACCACCTTCTTCACCCATCATTACCCAATACCCCCCAACTCTGTCCCCTCCCATTGTTGTCCTCCCTCTACTATGCAAGCTCCTAATCTCTCTCCTTCCATACCAGGCATTGTCTTTGCAGTGGTTATAACCTTACCTCAACCCTGATACTTATACAACAATTTCCTTTGGGGTAATCCTTTCCTGCCATCCCAGTGTACTCATATACAGTACCCCCCTCCTTGCCAAATCACTTTCAGATTATGGCGGGTGAACCTCAGCTGGTTATATATGCTGGGCAGTGGCCAGTGAGTAAAAATTGCATCTCCATTTTAATTTTTGTTGAGACAATATGAGTCAACAGGATGAGGACGTGTAGATTGCCCGTAATTTGCATTGCAGAACTCACTACCTTTTTCTCCACACCCATTCTTCCTTATTCCCTTCCCTACCCCAAATTCCCTCTTCCTGTCTGTCTAGGGCACTATCATCCTTCCAATCTCCCAGGTTCACATGTTCACATCCTGGGAGTTTTCTTGGATTCCTTTCTCTCTCTCTCTCTCTCTCTCTCTCTCTCTCACCACATAGTCAAATGGTTGCTAAATCTTATAATTTCTACTTCCACAAAATCTCTCCTATCCATCTCCCTTATTTTTACTCTCACAGTCACCACCCACTTTTGGCCCTGATGATCTTTTGCCTGAACTACTGAAATAAACTCCTAGTCAATTGCCCTGCTTTAAGTCTCTCCTCTCTTCTATAAATCCTTCATACAGTTGCCAAAGTGATTTTTTTCTGCAGTTCAGGCCTTTATTCTCCTACCTGATAAATTCCTGTGGTCCCTGTTGACTCGAGGATTAAATATAAAGTCTCTGTTTAGCATTTAAAACCCTTCACAACTTGGTTCTAACGTTTCTCCAACCTTAATATAACATTCCTTTTCCTACTTTCTATGGACTAGCCAAACCGGCATTCTTGCTGGTCTCCACACCAGACATCTCTTTCCCTTTCCTGTCTTTGCTTTGACTTTCTCCCGTGCTTGGAGTGTATTGTTTATGGTGAGAACTTCTATACAGAGAAACGTGAATTTTGATGTGAAGCTGTTACATTCATTGATTGTTAAAATTACTTTATTTTACATTTTTAAAATTAAAAATTCACGGTTGATTAGCTATATTATTAAATTAACTGGATAATTAAACACTAACAATTGTTATTTATAAATCCACTCTAATCCCCATGGATTAACACAAGAAATTTTAAAAAGTAAAATGATTATGCCTGCTTCTAATATAATCTAGTTTATAATCTGTGCAAGAAGTAGTTAATGAAATCAGAAGAGGAATTTGTAGCCCATAGAGGCTTTGTGCTTCAAAGAGCTTCAAAGAGTTGCTGAACTTGAAAATGTTAAGCATTCTTTCTTTTATAAAAAAAGTGTTCAAAAATTTCTGGTTTTTTCCTATAATGACATGCAGGTATCAGTAGTATGCTGCCTACTGGATATCTGTATATCTATATCACTGTCTCTATAATTATCAAAGAAGCACACAATATATTCTTTCAAGGCATAGGCATATACACCTGTATATATGTGCATAGATACACACATATGTCTCAAAATATAAAAGCCAGGATTAGGTTGAAGAGGAATGTTATGATCTAGATACTAGGAGGGGGAATGACTTGGAGGGGAGTAGATAACTGAGATAAATATAATCAGGATCTGGACTGGCTATATGGACTCAAGGAAATCTTAAAGAAGGAAAGGTTTCTGAATTAGCAGAAGAGGGTTTTGCAGATAGCAGTGGGGAGAAAGTAGGATATTTACTCTGTTTCCTGGGTAGGGGAGAGATAAAAATGAGGAAATTACATCCAGGAATGTAGTATTAGATAGAGAGCATGGCCTGCAATGAGGTGCTTTCTTGATAGAAGTCAAAAGATGAAAGGAATGCATGAGAAAAAGTTCTCAGATGAAAGGAATCAAATCTTAGACTCTTGAAACTTCTCAGATTTCCTCAAAATTCTGTTCCTAATTCCCTGAATTTTCTTTCTCCACTGTATTCCAGAAGCCTCCTCACATGGGATCAAGATTATAATAGAGAAAAAGGACAGGTTGAATAGGAATGATTGATAAGAGTAGGAAGATGGAAATTCAGGAAATTGTGATCTCAGAAATCTAGAATTCAAGATCTTGAAGGTGGGAGCAATTTTCAGTGATTGTTAAGTCTAGTGGCTGACCACCACTGGTGGTAGCAAGATAAGACATAGATAGAGGTCATGATGAACTGGGAGGCCCGTGTTAGAGGGACCATCAATGTGAATATTGGTGTGGCAATGGCAAGGATTGGTGTGACAAAGAAAACCATAAGCCACAGATGAAGGGATATGTTGTCATCAGGAATATACCAGGTTTCATTTAGCTTGAAGACTAACGTATATAGGAAGAAGAGTGCAAGAACAAAAGGTGGCTTGCAAACAACAAAGGAGGAATTCTAGAGGGTACAGTGGAAGGGATGGACCACTGAGTTTAAGCAGATAGAGATGACAGTATGAGTAAGGACCGAAAGAAGAAGGAGTTTTCACTTAGGCAGGGAACCATTTTGGATGACAGGAATTAGAGCAACAGGATTAATCAAGGACAGGGTAGTTGTAGTCCCTAATCAGCAGAAGTTTAAAAGCACAGGCTAAATGGTCACTTGTCAGGGAAGTCTTAGAGAAGATCCATGCCATTAGCTGCTAAACAAGACTAGATCACCTTCTTGGTTGTATCCAATTAAAACTTATTGTCATTCTGATTCACTTCAGGATCAGTCCATATACGTATGTTAACTATTAGTACAAGTGGTTTCAGGGCAGACAAAAAGGATATTTATCAAGCATTTCTGAAATATATTTGATAGTTTTTGGAAATCTGATTCATCTTTTAGGGAGAAGGCAGTTCTCCCTAACTATGTTAGTTATAAATTATAGAAAAACCATAAATTGTGATGATGTATTTAGTCATTTCAGTGTACCATGGGCCTGAGACTGCTTAGAGTTTTTTTCATTCTTTATAAGAATGAGAATTTCTTATCATACCTATAGCATATGCAAGGTAATTATATTTATGAAAGTGTTATAAAGAATGTTACTACTTACAGGTGATGGACTTGATGCTTTGCCTGACTGCTCTCCGGGACTTGCATTTTCTGGATCATATATCCAAGTTTGTATGGCCTACAAAGTAAATGATATTTACATTTTTGAAAAATGCCATTAGTATTGCCCTTCCCCCCCCACTTTACTAAATAAATAGCAAACATAATATAGAGAATAGATCGAATGCAGATTAAAGCACACTATTTTTCTTTTTTTTCCCCTTTCTCATGGTTTTTCTCTTCTTATTTTTCTTTCACAACATAAGTAATGTGGAAATGTGTTTAATATGATTGTATATGTATAGCCAATATTAGATTGCTTGCCATCTTGGGGAGGAGGAAGGAAAGGGAAGGAGAAAAAATTTGGAACTCAAAATCTTATAACAGTGAATGTTGAAAATGATCTTTACATGAAATTGGAAAAAATAAAATGCTATTAGGTGGAAAAAATAAAATTATTAATTACCCAGAAAAAATAAAATAAATTTTTATTACTATCTTTGCATACTTTTTGTTATAAAATTATAATTTTTACTTGCTATTTGATTAGCTATCTTTTATTACTCCTTTGTTTTTATTTAATATTTTATTTTTCCCAGTTATATGTAAAAATTTTTTAACATTTGTTTTTTTTTTAAATTTTGAGTTCTAAATTCTCTCCCTCAATGAGAAAGCAAGCAATTTGATATAGGTTATCTGTGTGCAGTCATGCAAAACATTTCTATATTAGTCATGTTGTGAAAGAAAAAACACAGATTGAAAAGAGACCAAGACAAATAAAGAAAGTAAAATAAAAGTAAGCTTCAATGTGCATTCAGACTTGATTAATTCTTTTTCTGGAGGATAACATTTTTCATTGTTAAGTCCCTTGTAATTGTCTTTAATCATTGTATTGCTGAGGATAACTAAGTTGATCACTGTACAACTGCTGGTACTATGTTTTGCTCATTTCACTTCACATTAGTTCATCTATGTCTTTCAAAGTTTTTCAGAGAAAATCCTATTCATCATTTCATATGGTATAATAGTATTCCATCAAAATCATATACCAGAAATTGTTCAGCTATTTCCAAATGATGCATCCCTTCAATTTCCAATTCTTTGCCACCACAAAAAAAGCTGCTATAAATATTTTTTTTGGTAAATGTAGGTCCTTTGCCTTATTTTTTTTTGTCTCTTTGGGGTACAGACCCAGAATTGGCATAGCGGGTCAAAAGGTATGCATGATTTTTTAGTCCTTTGGCTATTGTTCTCCAGAATGGTTGGATCAGTTCACAACTCCACCAACAATGCATTAGTACCTCAATTTTCCTATATCCCCTCCAACATTTGTCATTTTCTTTTTCTGTCATATTATCCAATCTGGTGGGTGTGAAGTGGTACCTCAGAATTGTTTTAATATTCATTTATCTAGTCAATAGTGATTTAGATAATTTTTTCATATTACTATAGATAGCTTTGATTCCTTTGTCTGAAGACAGACTGTTCATATCCTTTGTCTATTTTTCAATTGAGGAATGGCTCTTAATTTTATAAATTTGACTTGATTCCCTATATACTTGAGAAATGAGGCCTTTATCAGAGAGACTTGTAATTTTTTTTTCACATTTAAGATAACTGTATTTTCCTTTATCCTATTTCCACTCCCTTCTGGTTCTAGAACAGCAGGGCAGTTTTCCTTGAAAATTTCTTGCTTTTTTTGCTTTGCTTTTTTTTTTGGAGGGGGGAAGGCAGGGCAGTTGGGGTTAAGTGACTTACCCAAGGTCACATAGCTAGTAAGTGTTAGGTGTCTGAGTCTGAACTTAAACTGAGGTCCTCTTGACTCCAGGGCCAGTGCTCTATTTTCTGAGCCACCTAGCCACCCTGATAATTTCTTGAAAGATGATGTAGGCTGTATAGCCTGTATTGAATTGCTTGTCCTTCCAGTGGGAGTGGGTGACAAGGAAGGAACTGAAAGAATCTAGAATTTAAAGCTCTACAATCAAATGTCAAAAAAAATGTGTGTGTGTGTGTGTGTGTGTGTGTGTGTGTGTGTGTGTGTATAAATACATGTTTTGGGGTTGGGTGTTAGGGGAAAGACGGGGAGAAAATTTGTAAGTCAAACCTGGTGGAAACAAATGATGTAAAAAAGAAAATAAAAAAATAATTAATTAAAAAAAAGATGATGTAGGCTCTTTTTTGATCATGGCATTTAGGTAGTCTAATAATTTGTAAACTATTTCTCCTTAATCTATTTTGCAGGTCAATTGTTTTTCCAATGATATATTTCATGTTTTCTTTTATTTTTTCATTCCTTTGATTTTTGTTTCACTGTTTCTTGATATCTCATGGAATCATTAACTTCTACTTGTCCAATTCAAATTTTTAAGGAATTATTTTCTTCAGTGAGTTGTTGTGACACCCCCACCCCCCAAAATTGGCCAATTCTGCTTTTTAATGCACTCTTCTCTTCAGTGGATTTTTCTGTCTTTTTCCATCTGGCTTATTCTGTTTTTTGAAGTCTTATTTTCTTCAGTATTTCTTTCTGCCTCCTTTACCAAACTGCTGCCTCTTTTTTCACACTTGTTTTGCATCACTGTCATTTGTTTTTCCAATTTTTCCTCTATCTCATTTATTTGAGCTTTTCTAGGAATTTTTTTGGGCCTAAAATCAATTCATATTTTTCCTTTGAGGCTTTGGACATAGCAGTTTTGACTTTTTTGTCTTATTTTGAGTTTGTGTTTTGATCTTCCCTGTCATCATAGTAACTTTCTATGGTCAGGTTCCTTTTTGTTGTTTTCTCATTTTTCAGCCTATTTCTTGACTTTTAACTTTATGTTAAAGTTGGGCCCTGCTCCCCAGAGTGGTGGGGGCACTTTCCCAAGCTTCAGGGTTTGCTTGTTTTTTTTGTGGTGCTATTTTCAGAGCTAGTTCTGGTGGTCTATATGCTTTCAGTTCTTCCAAGGTGGTTGTGATCTAAGGAGAAGTATATTTACTACTCTCCTGTCCTGTGCTCTGTTCTGGGAGCAACCACAAGTACTCTTTTCAACATGGAACTGTGACCAGTTCCTGAACCCTGAGGCCACAATCTTGTTTTGCTATTCACTCTTTTGTTGATTAAAATGTTTAGAGATATAAAATTCCTCCACGGTTACTGTTTTCTTCAGTTATTTGGTATGACTTAATAGTTATTTAATGAATTTTTTTATCATTTGGTTCTAATACGTCATTTACTTTGGGTTGAATTATCTCTAGACTCCACTTAAATTTGAATCCTTTCTTCTATATTTGTGTATTTAATGAAATTTTATGTCCCTATACATAGCCAAGTTTTGTGATTTTCCACATATAGCTAATAGACCCATTTCTTTTTATTCCAATTTGGCAATCTCCAGAGATTTACCACATCCACTTTCTTTTCCTAATTTAGGTCCTTAACTTTTTATCTCTCTTTTTGTTAGATTTGCCTACTTATGAAAGGAACAACGTGGGGACTTCTACTTTTAAAAGAAAATTTACTTTTTCTCTCTATAATTTAATTAGCTTTTACTTGAAGCAGTTAAATGTTATGCTGTTAGATGTACTTTCCATGCACTGGGCATTGTGCTGTACTAAATGCTGGAGAAAAACAAATACAAATAAAAAGTAAGTGTCTTTCCACAAGGAGATTACATTTGAGTAAGGGAAGTTCTAAATGGGAACTAGAGTCGGAAATTAGAGTTGGTAATAGGTGCATAGTAGCATGGTTTGGAAGTAGCCAGGAAATAGCATGGTAGCTTCATTCCAAGCACAATAGCATAATAGCTCATCAATCAGAGTCTAGCATTTTTGGGGTCAAGTCTCAATTTCAGTAGAAAGATGCATCTTTCATAGTAATGTATTTTTTTTCTGTTTATCTTCTTATATCATGTCTCATGTTCAGTCATCATCTAATCTCTTCTTCATTGTTGCACGATATTCTCTTGGTTAATTCCATTACCTACAGTGAATTCCCTATTAGCGAAAGGCTGGAGACATGTTAATCTTAAACACCCTGCATATTCTTCCCTGTGTTTTTGGCAAAGTAACATCGGATAGAGTGCCAGGCTTTGAGTGAGAAAGACTGATCCTCATGAGTTCAAATCTGACCCTAAGACACTTATTAGATGTGTGACCCTGGGCAAGTCACTTCACCCTGTTTGTCTAAATTTCCTCATCTGTAAAATGAGCTGGAGAAGGAAATAGCAAACCCCTCTTGTGTCTTTGCCAAGAAAACCCTAAATGAGGTCACGAAGAATTGGACATAACTGAAAATGACTGAACAACAGCGACTGGTTGTTCTCAATCTCAGTGCTCTGTCTCCTAGCACAGTGACTTATGGATAGTTCTGTCCCCTCACTTGTCTTCTGACAGGTAAGGGTCAGAATGTGACTTGAGGCAACTGGTTATTACAGTGGATACTGGCTCCCTTCTTATTTTTGTTTGCTTTTAATCTGGTATTTAGTATTTCCTAGTATCCCTAGTGTGCCCTTCTACATACTTCTGTGTCTCCCTAAGCTGGCACTTGTTTTTACTAGATTGATCCCCTTTTCCAGTCTCTGCCCTTTTCCCATCACCTTTTGGAGAAGTTCTGGACTAAATGGAGGAACTTATTTCTGCTTCCTGTAGTGTTTCTTTTATCATTAGTATCTTGAGAGCCTTTCTAGGTATTTGCTACCATTCATAGGACTGAACTGGGCTTTTCTACAATCTCTCAGGATATTATCTTCATGAAAAATCCTCTTCTATTAACCCATAGCATTCATTTCTTTTATTAGAAGTTTTATTTTGTTACTTATTTCCCCATACTCAGTTCCTAAATTGTGGTCAGGATCAGGTTCTCCTCCTTTTATATTCTTGGATGGGATGGGTAGGTTCTTCATGATTTAGTTCTTTCTTGTCTAGATGCTACTGTTGCTGCCCTTTCAGAGACTTGGATAGGATGGATGTCTTCAACTCTACTTTGTGATGCTCTTCCATAACCGTGGATTGGGACAGTGAACTGAATCTGGGACCAGGTCTATGCCCTGTTGCCTTCCACAGTGACTGGTTTCTATCTCAATCTTGAAGAGTCCAATGCACATGCTGGCTTTTGCCTTGTTACCATCTTTTTATACAGTCACTTAGATATGAGTTCACAGCTTCAAGACTTATTTCCTGATGTTGTCCTGACTGGCGTGACCTGTGGCCACAACAGATTTAGACCCAATTTCCTAGAAAGCCCCAAAGTACAGGATAGCCCTAACCTTTCAGTATTTTTGAGTGTTCAACTATGCATAGATCCACAACTCTGGCTTTGCTCCCTGTTGCAAGAATTATTATCAAGAAAACCTTCTGTTCTAGTAGAACATGTCAGAGCTTATATAAGCTCCTCTAGTATGGACTTTAAGAAACCAACATCACTACCATGCCACATGGAGGCAACAAAATAAGATCAAATTGCCTGAAGCAAATGCTTGCTGAATGCTGCATTGGAAAAGGATAACATATAGGAAAGAAATGTGCAAAATAAAATATTTTGCCAGTTTAAAAGCAACTGGAACAGGTGGAACACATAAGATTAGTTACCTGAAGTAAGTGTATGTATTTGTACATTCTTTTGTAACAGAATATGTCTAGAAAGTATTCTTAATAGTATATGACTAGAGTGAAGGAAGGCGACCTAGCCAAACTAGCTCTAACTTTATTACAAAACAGTAATCATCAAAACCATCCGGTACTGGCTAAGAAACAGTGGTGGATTAGTGGAATAGATTAAAACAACTCTGACTTCACACCTTTCAGACTGGCTAATATGACAGAAAAGTAAAATGACAAATGTTGGAGGGGATGCAGAAAAATGGCACAATAATGCAATGTTGGTAGACTTGTGAACTGATCTAGTCTTTCTGGGGAGAAATTTGGAACTTGCTCAAGGGGTTATAAAACTATGACCTTTGACCCAGCAATACCACTACTAGGTCTATATCTCAAAGAGATTTTTAAAAAAAGGGTCTATATGTACAAAAATATTTCTAGCAGCAGTTTTTGCAGTAGCAAAGAATTGGAAACTGAGGGGATGTCCATCAGCTGGGAAATGGCTGAACAAGTTGTGGTATATGATTGTGATGAAATACTATTGTGCCAAAAGAAATGATGAGCAGGATGGTTTCAGAAAAACCTGGACTCACATGAACTGATGTAAAGTGAAGTGAGCAGAAGCAGGAGAACATCATACACAGTAACAGCAATATTCTATACTGATAAACTGTGAATGATTTAGCTATTCTTAGCAATATAATGAATCAAGACAATTCCAAAGGACTTATGATGAAAAATGCTATCCACCTCTAGAGAAAGAACTAATGGAATTTGAATGCAGACTGAAGCATACTTTTTAAAACTTTACTTTTCTTGGGTTTTTTTTGTTCTTTTTGCTCTGTGTTTTCTTTCACAACATGACCAACAATGGAAATGTGTTTTGCATGACTACTTATGATGTATAATTTACATAAAATTGCTTGCTTCCTCATGGGGGGAGGGGAATGAGGAAGGTAGAGAATATAGACTGAAAAGTTTTAAAAATGAATGTTTTTATATGTAATTAGGAGAAAAATTGAAAAAAAAATTAACAATACACAAGAATACATTACTGAAAAATGGAAACTCCTATTGTGAAGGCTTATTGAGTTTGCAACTTTATATATAAGTACATCCTTCTTTGGGGCAAGGACAATTGTTTTTAATGGATGGTTTTTATTACTTTTAATTAAATGTTACCTAGTAGGTAGAGATTTGTGGAAAATATATTTTAAAGTAATAATGTTGTGATCTGAGATTAAGTAGTTTAGATTAGAGAGTAGAGATGAATACTTAGCATAAGAACTGGGTATCTGAATCGTTTGGAGGAACTTCAGAGAGCAACGGAGATTGATCATTACATTTAGGCTGGTATGGGACATTTTCAGTGTCATGCAGGAAGAAGGAAAGGTGGAATGGATGCAAAATAGGAAAAAATACAAACAAAAAAGAAGTTCAGAAGGGGACCCAAACAATGCAGTCTTATTAAACTTAATACATATTTTAAAGAATAATTACATAACAGAAGCACATGGCTTCATATATAATTCTTTTTATCCTTTATATACTGAAGTATTCATGTTTGTTGATGATTAAGTTGATAAAAATAACGAAAATTGTAATTTAAAAAAGATCCAGGGCATTCGTTTTTATTTCATAGGTTGCTTAAATAGATCTAGTGGACTCTATTCATGGTAGTTAAACTTAGATTCACACCATGGATTGAAATAGATCTCATCACTCAATATCTCTTTCACTAGCAGTACCCAACCTTGCTTCTCCATACCCTCTACACCCCAGTCCCCTTTGTGGTAGTCTTTGCAACTCCTTTTGGAAGCATATGAGTTAACCAGACAAGGGACATTTTAGATGGCATGGAAAGGACTCTCATTGTCAGACACACCGACATTGCTGAAGAAAAAAATAAATCAGAATTCCAGGTCCTATTGCCTAGTACTTAATAAGTTACTCTTGAGAGCAACAGAAAATATTTTGACTATCTAATCAAAAATATTTTAAGCAGTAATCTCCATTTTTTCTGAGTGATGACATCTCATTTTTGTTTCACTGCTTTTGCATCTTCCTCCCAATAAAGTAAACATCTGAGTTGTAAATTCTAGAGCATTAGAAAGATAAGAAGAAATTTCTTCAAAAGATATATAGAATATGAAAATTAATTTTACCTGTGTGGATGTGTGTGCCACGGTCCTGTAAAAAATTAAACATGGTTAAGTAAAAAATAAATTAAAAATCCATAAGTGTTATGTGTCTACTTTTAATTATATGTGCACAAATATTATAAAGTCCTAGGATATAGTTCCTTTAATGTCAGTAATATTCATTGCCAGATTAATCTACTTAAAACTTTTTCAGCACATTGTTTTTTAAAAATCTAGAGCAGCTCTGTATGATTAATAAGATTACATGAATACCCCTCATTTGGCTTTCAAGGATTTACATTGGTTGATCTCATTTACTTGTCAATTTCATCTTTTGCTGTTCAATAAAATGGCCAGTTATCTCTAGTCAGACTACTCCTTGCTGCCCCCTACAAATGGCCAGCACCTCAGCACTTTGATTCAAGATATTTTTTCCCCTGACTTAAATTCCTTTTCCCCTTCTCTATCAATCCAAAATCTAAACCTTTCTAAAAAGGTTCAAGTTAAAATTTGTCTTTTCCATAAAGTCTTCCAAAATACCTGCAACTGCAGTGATCTTTTTCTAGTTTGGAATTTCCTCACACACACACACACACACACACACACACACACACTTTCTCTTTCACACACACACATGCATGACACTATGAAGCACCTACTTATGTTTTGCCTTGCAATTTCTCTCTGGTCATTTCATATAGGAAGTGTGATCACAGTTCATTTTTAACAGTATGCCAGAAATTACATATCCAAATTAATATTGTCTCTTTTAAAATAGTTAACTTGAGAGACTTTTTACTTACTGAAAGGGCTTCCACTGAGAGACATTTTTTGAAACTTTTCTTCTGAAATTGTCTTCAAAGTCCACAACAAATTAATTTCTTTTTTTTTTTTTTGCTTTTTTTTTTCAGGGCAATTGGGGTTAAGTGACTTGCCCAAAGTCACACGGCTAGTAAGTGTGTCAAGTGTCCGAGTCCAGATTTGAACTCAGGTTCTGCTGACTCCAGGGCTGGTACTCTATTCACTGTACCACCTAGCCGCCCCAACAAATTAATTTCAATAACTGTAATTAAGTTTTCTCTCTCCCTCAACCACCAACTCATTTAGTTACCAAATTGTGTCAATTATGTCTCCAAAACTTATCTTCCATCATCCCCTTTTTTCTACTTTCACCTCTCTTGCCCTGGTTCAGGCACTCATCATCTTGTTCCTGTACTTTTGGAATAGCCTAGACGTTTTCCTTTCTTCCATTCTATCCCCTCTCCAATTTATCTTCTGCACAGTTGCCAAATTGATATTCCCAAAACATGAATTTGATCATGCTACTGCCCTACTGAGAAATCTTCAACGGCTCCCTATTTTCTCTAGGATAAAATACAAAATCCTCAATCTGTCATTTAAAGCCCTCCACAATCTGGTTCCTACTTTTTTTAATGGTATTTTATTTTTGTCAGATTAAATGTTAGATGGACGATTAAATGCCTTTTCTTAGGTAAATAGACTACAAATGCAAACTAAAATTTAGAGAAATACTTCTTGGCTTTTATAGATCATGGCCTTTCCTAACCCCAAAAGTGATCGGGCTATTGACTATTCTGACCTATCTGCCCTTGTAAGACAGGGGAAAAAACTATTTTTAAAGTATTATATTTACTTCAATACTTCTTTAAGAACTGATGCTTTTGTTGACAGGGGCACTCCCTCCATCAGTGCATATTTAGCAGTAACTTAGCAGAAAGTCTTCAAAAGTTGCTGTAGCTGCAGAAATCATTACCCTGTAGATAACACAGAGCTAAATTGCTCTTGACTTAGCTAGGCTTGGACTACAAAAATACAATCTGTTGATGGGATCATACTCAAAGCCTAAACATCCTGCTAGACATTTCACTCTGCTAACATGGTCTTTGAAAACCAAGGGTTGATGACAATAGCACCTGTCTCCCTTTTCTCCACAGCAACAGTCTCAGCCCCCTACAACTTCTAGTCCTCAATGACCAGGAGAACAGAGTTCTGAACCTTATGTGCTTAATAAGCTGCTGTTATTGACCTGACTGGAGCTGGGAAGTTTATGCAATTCCACCCAGGCAGCTGCAGTTGTGATTCTTACAGCATTGGATGGCCATGGGAGCAGCCCAAACAGCTCAGTTCTATCAGCATCAGGATACAGGCAACAAAAAAGTAAAATGAAGGAGAAACAACCACTCTGAAATTCTGAGTCATGAATTAGTTAGGGGTTTTTTTCCCTCTTCAAAGAAAGAACATTGTATCAAAGCGTTCTTCCGGGTTTTTATTTCACTTGCTTTTGTTTTGTTTTGTTTTTAAGTGTCAGTATTTTACATGGATAGAGTTAAGGGAAGAAGTACCAAGTTAATATAGGAACCCAACCCTGAAATTTTAAAACTTAGAGAGTTCATCTAACAAATTAGGGTTGGTTTTCTTAAGTCATGGCCTTTTAAAGAGTTGCTCTATTGTGCATCTTTTTCCATTAAGGAATACTGTATATACTATAAGGAGGTGGCCTGAGAAATTTTGAGGCAAAAAAAGGACTTTGTAAATGTAGTGTTGATATTTATTTAGTATAAAAGATTTGTGAGCACTGTAACAAATATAATTTTTACAAATCCATTTTGAAAAACAAAAACAAAACAACAAGCCAAGGGTTGCTCCCACACCACACTGAAATACCAGAAACACTAAACCCTCTCACCCCCATATCAAATCAGTTAATAAGTCCTGTTCTTTCTACCTTCATAGCATCTCTCTTACAATACCCCCTTCTTTGCTCTGACACTGCCACCACCCTGAAGTAGACACTTTTCACCTCACAGGTGGACTGTTTCAATAGGCTGCTGGTTAGTCACACTGCCACAGGTCTCTCCCCACTCCAGTCCATCCTTCACCTTGTTGTCAAACTGATCTTCCTAATGTGCCAGTCTGGTCATGGTACCCACCGTGATGTTAATGGAATAGGAAGAGCTTCTCTGTCCATTAATAGGCCTATGTGACCACGTGTCCCCTTTTCCCTTGGAATAGGAGCTGTGTTCCCAGGTCTAAAGGTACACAAGTACTTCAATCAGATGTCTTGCTGCTTTCACAGCTGTGATACATCCGGAGTCACATAGAGCCCATTGGGGGAGGAACTTGCCTAAGGAGGAGCTTGCTTAAAGGGAGGCTTAAGGAAAGGCTTGCTTGTAGGAAGGTTTTCACACCTTTTTGGTAGTAAGCTAATTAGGCACTGTACCACATGAGTTGTGATGCCTTTTGTCTTTAAACCTAATTAATTGAAAACTATGTATATTACTTTGGGTGTTTCCTCATGAGAAGGACCTTTGGATTCCCTGGATGGGACTCTGAGTAGCCATTTGTTAAGAGCCAGACTACTCAGATGTTGGTGCTTTCCCAGTGTGGCGGTGTATATAGGTGGTTGTATTACTTTATTCAGACAGTTGGAGCCTTGTTGGAGTATCTTTCTTGGATACTCACTTCTTTCTTATCCATACTTATCTGTCTGTTAATTAAAGTAAGATTGTTAACCCCCTTTAAAGCTGTCTTTCCTTTAGAAGAGTAGATCAAAGAACCTGTGCTAGCAGGCCATCCTGGGTGTGATAGGGTGCTTCCTGATACACCCACCTACTCAACAAACTGCAGCAGCTTACCATAAGGACCAAATATAAAATGCTCAGTGTGGCTTTTAAAGCCCTCAATAACCCGGTGCCTTTCTTCCTTTCTATTCTTCTTACATCTTCCTTCCATCCATGTACTCTGTAATCCAATGACCCCACACTCTTTGTTGTTCTTTACACCAGATGCTCTACCCTCCAACTTAGAGCATTTTCACTGTCTGACTCTGATACATGGAACTCTCTTTCTCCTCATCACCACCCCTGGTTTCTTCAATTTCATTCATATTTCAGCTAAAGCCCTAATTTCTGAAAGAAGTCTTTTCAATCCTCTTTAATCTTAGTTGCTACCCTCTGAGACTATCTCCAGTTTATCCTGTACACATTTTGTTTGTACATAACTATTGGCCTGTCATTTTACCCATCGTGGTAAATGAATGTAATGGAATACTGTTGTACTATAAGAAATGATGAGAAGTGCCCTACAAGTAAGAGAGGATGGTGGGAACTTAAGAGAGGGCAGATTGGAGGAAGGGGTATTCATTATGCTTAACATCTTGGGGTGGGGGTTGTAGAAGAGATGGGGAGAAAATTTGTAACTCAAAATCTTGTGGAAATGAATGTTAAAAACTAAAAATAAATAAATTAAAAATTAAAAAAAGAAATGATGAGCAGGTAGACTTCAGAAAAACCTAGAAAAACTTATATGAACTGATGCTGAGTGAAATGAGCAGAACCAGGAGAACACTGTATAAAACAACAATTGCATTGTGCAGTAACTGACTTTGATAGACTTAGCTTTCCTCAGTAATGCAAGGATCTAAGACAACTCCAAAAGACTCAAAATGGAGAAAATGCTGTCCACATCCATAGAAAGAAACTTTGGAGTCTGAATGTACATGGAAGCATACTATTTGCTCTCCTCCTCTTGTTTTGTTTTATTTCTTCTTTGGTTCCTCCCATTAGTTCTAATTCTTCTTTACAACATGACCAACGTGAATATATGTTTAATATGAATGTATATCAGATTACATGCTGTCTTGGGGTAGAGGGAAGAGAGGGAGGGGGAGAAAATTTAAAACTCAAAATCTTATGAAAATGAATGTTGAGAACTAAAAATATTAAAAAAAAGAAAATTGTCAACAAAAATAGTTTATAATATGCAAAAAAATAATTTAAAAAGAATGTAAGCTCTTTTAGAAGAAGTTTTTTTGTTTGTTTTCTGTATATCCTCAGTACTTAGCACAGTTCCTGGAACATAACAGGTGTTTAACAAATGCTCATTGACTGATTGTTGAGGCAGAGGTGGGGAGGGAATGCATTGTGGGCATACTAGATGGCCATTGGAAAGATATGGAGACCCAGGATACAGGGTCATGAAGAAGGAAAAGAAGTCAATTTGCCTGGAGTGTAAGGTATGGGAAGGAGGACATGAAGAGTTAGGTTGTGAAGGGCTTTAAAAGGCAACTGGAGGAGAATCTGTTCGATTCTAAAAGCAGGAATTCATAACCTTTTTTTGTATTAATCTGGTGAATTCTTTGTACTCAGAATGTTTTTTAAATATATAAAAGAAAATAGACATTATTAAAGGAAATGAATTATATTTAAACAGTTATCAAATATTTTTAAAAGACAAAAAAGTAACAGCAATGTTGTTTGATGAAGAATTGTGAATGACTTAGGTATTCTCAGCAATACAATGATTGAAGACAAGCCCCAAGGACTAATGATAAAGCATACTATCAGTTTCCAGTGAAAGAACTGACATTGTTTAAATGCATACTCAAACATGCTATTTTCACTTTCTTTCATTTTTTCTTTTATTTGAATCTTACATAAAATGACTCATATGGAAATGTTTTATATGATTGCACATGTATAGCCCATATCTGATTATTTATCATCTTATAGAAGAAGGAGGAGAAGAAGGGAAAGAAAGATAGAATTTGGAACCCAAAACTTAAGAAAATGTTAAAATTGGTTTAACATGTAATTGGAGGAAGAATAAAATATTATATATATATATATATATGTACACACACACACACACACACACACACACATATATATATATATATATATATATATATTTAAAAGACAAAGAAGTTTATAGACCCCAAATTAAACATCTCAGTCTTGAAGGAACTGAGGAGCCACTGGAATGTATTTATTGAAGGAGTGACATCTCCACATCTGTACTTATATTATTTTGGCAGCTGTATGGAAGACATACTGGGTGAAGTGAGAAGAGATCTGAAGTAAGGAAACCAATTACAAGGTCAATGCAATGGTCCAAATAGGAGATGATGCTGAGGGCCTAAATGAATATGGTGGCTTTGTGAATATTTAGAAGGGGAGAGATGCAAGAGATGCTGTGGAGATAGAAACAGCAATGTTTGACCCCTGACTATATGGACAGGAGGGAATGAGAAGTCAAGGATGACACCAATGCCATGAACCTGGGAAAGTGGAAGAATAATGGTGTCCCTTACAGAAATTGAGGATTTCTGTGGAAATTTATGTTTTTTGGGAAAAATAATTAGTTCAGTTTTGGGTTTGTTGAATCTGAGATGTCTATGGGATATCTTGTTTGAAATGTTCTCAGCCTGTTGATGATGGAAAATTAGAGCTCAGGAAAAGGCTGGGCTGGATAGAGGGCAATAGATAAAGAAACTGAAACAAAAGGGGGAGGGAAGGAAAGAAGAAATGAAAAAGGGAGACAGAGAGACCAAGAAATAGAGACAGAGACAAAGAGACAGGGAGAAAGAGAGGAGGATCAAAGAAGAAGGCTCCCAGAAAAAATAAAACCTGAGGGGAAGGGAAAAGGAAGGGAATGAGCATTTATATAACCCTATTATGTGCTAAGCACTGTGCTAAGTGCTTTTACAAATATTTCATTTTTTAAAACCTTTTTCTTTTGGGGGGGGAGGCCAGGCAATTATGGGTAAGTGACTTGCCCAAGGTCACACAGCTAGTTAAGTGTCAAGTGTCTGAGGCTGGATTTGAACTCAAGTCCTCCTCACTTCAGGGCTGGAGCTCTATTTACCATACCACTTAGCTGCCCCATATTATTTCATTTTAAGAGGGAGATCAAGGGCAAAAGTAAGGGAGTCAACCTTAGAGAGAGGACTAAGTCCTCATCAAAGTGAAACAAAATAGGGGGGGATAGGGGTGTTGAGCACCAAAGAAGAGAGGGCTCAGTCCTCTTAGGGCCCATTTTCTTTGGTCCCTAACTACAGAGCAAAAGGAAGATATATTGTAGGAGGTTTGAAGACAGAAGAGAAAGTCTGGAACAGCTGCTGTCAGGGAATGCCAGAAGAATATTACCTGGAGAATAATTACCTGGAGAAGAATGCCTGGAGAATATTACCATTCCACATTGAGGGCCCAGTTCAGATCAGATAACACATATTTCTATTAGTCCTAGTCAGCATGCCTGTGTGACTTGCTCTAGACATATTCAGTAGCACGGAAAAGGAGCAGAGAGAGTGTGTAGGGTTATAGGTTGGCAAAGCATGCATAGTAATGAGATAAGAGGCCAAAGGAATTGAGAGAAGTGTATAGTAATAGAGTTTAACTACAGGGTTTAAAAAATTTTATTCTGAACTTAGTAAATACCAAATCAAATGGACATTTCCATATATATAATGGAAAAGAAAAATAGAATTATATATGAAACTGAAGATCTCACTTATGTATAACTTGTTTTTCTTTTTAAGTATATAAAGTTAGACTGTAACTTGTAAACTTGCTCTCCTTTATGGCCTCCCTTGTATTCTCTTCATTTAAAAAGAAAAAAAAGTATAATAACTCAATGACTTTCCCCCCAAAAAACTATTCGTATCCCTCCAACCTATCCTCCTACTCACTCCCCTCAGAAAAAAAAGGGGGAAAAAAGGAACAACATAGCCCTTGTAACAAATACACAGTCAAGCAAATTAAATTCCCTCATTGGCTGTGTTGAAAAATATATGTCTTGTTTTTCATCTTGAGTTCATCACCACTTTGTCACGAAATGGAGTCAGCTATAAGGTTAAGACTGTGAAGGGAGGAAACTGAAGGCAGAGTAGGGCTAAGACCAAAGGAAGAAAGGAAGGGGTGATGTGAATGGATGCTGCAGTGAGGGTTCTGAAGGAGGCAGAAAGAAAAGAGATGAAAGGAGAGGTGGTTGTAGCAAGGTGGAGGAATGTCAGATCACAATGGAGGATGCATAGCTATGGGTGATGGTAAAATCACATACAATCCTGTGTGTGACCAAGAAGCTAAGAGTGCAGGGAGTTGGAGAAAACAAAGAAACTGAGAGAGTGTTTAGCAGAAAGCAGGATGTATGTTGACATCTCCAAGTATGAAGGCTTGTGAACTGTAGAAGAAAACTGTTAGCCAGGTGCTAAACTGTTTGAGAAAAAAAAAGGAGAACGACTGGGGGGCTGGCAGATAACAGTTAGAATCCAAATAGGGCCATATGTCTGGATGGAGGAAATTCCATAAGATATTAAATTGAAGAGTAATGGTGGAAGGGGAAAGATCCAAAAGTGGAAGCTTAGAACAAGGAATATGTCATCTCTTCCTCCTGGGAAGAGAATATGCCAGAAAGTCTTGGGAGGAATGCCTAGGAGTAGAGAGAGAGGCCAAGGATGTAGGATATTCTGAGGAAAGTCAGGTTTCCGTGAATGCAAGAAGATGGAAGGGGTATGAAACAAAGAGGTTTAAGATGAAAGGAAGTTTTTTTTTTTTTAAAAATAAAGTAAAACAATTTTTACCCTTATTGTTTAAGGAACACAATAGAAGGGAGGGCAGAGCAAGGAGGGGTAAGGTTAAGGTGGATGAGGATGAAGGAGCATGGACTGGCAGCAGGATAAAAGACGTTTTGCTTGAGTAGCTTATGTAGTGCCAACACAATATTCTCAGCACTGACAGTGACTATGAATATGCTGGAATAGTTTTCAATTGCAAACTCTCCATATAGAAGACAGAAGAAAAACATTTATTCAGACCCCAGAAAGCCAAATCTTAACACCAGGAAACCAAATCCATCAAAGCAACTAAGAAGTTAATATACCATAGCACAACAGGGAGCCATCTCATCCTTCAGCCTTCCCACAAACAAATACTCACAAGCCTAGCTGTCACAGCAGGGGGGCAAACACTCACAAGCCTAGCTGTCTCCTTGGGTGCATCCTCTCCTCCCTCCAGGTCTAAAAGCTCTGACTCTTGGCTTCCTGTGGGCTCTGCTCCACCCTTCAGCAAACTCCTCCCACCATAGGCTCCATGTGACTACATTATTAGGGGGCGGGGAAGATCTCCCCATTCCCATTCCCATTACAGTTTGTGATTCTGAAACCTAGGGATTGTGACAGAGTGATTGTTGGTGATAGCAAAGTACGATCTGTTTAGAGCTTCCATCCAAAAGGTTGTATGATGATGGAGGGAGGGATCAGATTGTTTTCTTCTCCTAACACAAGGGAGAGGGAAGCAATTGGATTGGGAAACTGGGATCTTAAGTACTTGGTAATCAGTATCTCGGGGCCTATATTTAATTCACATTTGATCTTAAGTTCTTTTCCTCCTCCCAATATAGCAATGGGATGTTTGATGTCTATATGTGGGACATGTGCTCAAACTGCTATCTGTGGCCCTGATGGTAAGAGACCTTCTATCTGGTCACTCCATGAGTCATAGGAGCATAGATTGAGAGCTACAAAGGTTTGTAGAAGTCATCTAGTTTAATGTCCTCATTTTAAAGATGAGGAAACTGAGGCATTTGTCCAAAGTCATACAGGCAGCAGAGATGAGATTGGAGCCCAAGACCCCTAATTTCAAATCCCCTCCACCACAGGTCTCTAGCCTTATAGTTCCACCCTAAGGGTTTGGTTGCCTTAATCAGCCCTCCACATAAGAAAAAGCAGAGCAGCCCCACTCATTAGCATCACTTTCTCATTCTTTCCTGTACTCTGAATTCTGTCTGTCTACCTTTCTGCACACATTCATGACATACATTTTTCCTCTTTCCCTTAGTTGACTAACTTGGACTTGACTTTCATAGCCCTGTGTTATCTTCAAAAACTCTCTTATATAATTCATATATATAAATATATATATATGCACATACACACAATATTTTTATACATTTACATAAACGCTTATTTATATAATAATTCTCAAAATACTGATTTTTTTTTACCATTCCTACTAAACAACAGCATCTTTATCAAGCATTGCTCAGTGGTGATGGAGGGCTACAGAACTGCTTCTTTCCTCTTTTTTTTAAAATTGTTTAATTTTAATTTATTTTCTTGATTACATCATTCATTTCCAGTTTTGAGTTACAAATTTTCTCCCCTTCTTTCCCCTTCCCCCAAGCCCAAAACAGTGATCCCACCATGAAGCCCCTCCCACAATCTGTTCCCTTTTATGTACTCCTCCAACACCCCTCTAACTTTCTAGTAGGACAGGGAGGGTCTTCCTACCCCCGTCCCTGTATGTCTTATTTCCCAGTTGCATTTGACTGTATAGCTTTAATTTCTAGATTCTTGCAATTCTTCTCCTGTCACCCACTCCCACTGGGAGGAGCAGCAATTCAATACAGGCTGTACATGTGTAATTATGCAGGACATCTCCATGGTGGGCATATTGTGAGAGGCTGATTGTATGTCCCTCCTTCCTATACTGCACCCCCCCCTTGTTTTGTTCTCTACCTTGTGCCTGTCCCTTTACCGAGGTGTGTGCTTCCTGCAACCCTCCCCCCACCCCGCCCTTCCCTCCATCACCCCCCCTCTCATGGGGTTCCCCCCTACTCTCCTGTGTGGCAAGATACT
>CM053593.1:113921240-113953422 GCA_028646575.1 Pseudocheirus occidentalis
TGACTCTCTTTTCATGACTTTCTCGCATCATTCTCATTTCTCTTTCCAGTTTTTCCTCTACTTCTCTTAGTTGATTTTCAAAGTCCTTTCTAAGTCAATCCATAGCTAGTAAGCATTCTTCCAGTGTCTTGGAAGCATTTGGTGAGGGAGTTCTGACTGAGTTGTCTTCCTCCCGCTCCATGCTTTGATCTTTTTTGTCCATAAAAAAGGATTCTAGAGTTTTACTGCTGTTCCTACCTTGCTCCCTTTTTCTCATGTTGGCCAGTCTATTAATTGCTTGGGTTTTTTTTGTTTAGCTCTGTGGAACTCTGCTTCCTGGAGGGGGAAAGCTCTGTCCCAAATCGCTGGGGCCTTCACAGCTGCCGGAACTATTAGTGGGGTGCTGCAGCCCCCCCCCAGTTTTGGCTCACTGAAAGCACACCCCAGGACCACCACTGAAGACCACGCTCCAGATCCAGGCTGCTCAACGCAAGAGCCCTTGGCCCTGATCAATCGCCTCTGCCCCGCTGCTGTCTGCAGGCCGAGGGCTCTGAAGCAGCCCAGTGGAGGCCGCTGCTGCTCTCAGATGTTCCTGCTGCCACAGCCGCCTCCCACTGCTTCCTTACCCTGGGAACAGTTTGGCCGGACCCGCTCTTCCCCAAATTTAGCAAAATCCACTGACCTTTCTCTTAAGCCTTTTTTTCTTCTGGCCTGATAAATGTGGTAACTGTGCCTCCAGTGCAGGCGATCTGCTCTCCTATAGACTGGGCTCCGCCTGACTGCCCCAGGGGCTGACCTGGCCAGGGTTTCGGCCGCGGCTCCCAGACTGCTGTGAAGAGCCCCACCTGTTGAGCTGCCTGTAGCAACAGATGTCCTTTCTGTCTTTTGGAGAGTTTTGGAGCTTGAAAATCTGTTTTAGAGTCCCATTTTATGAGTTTTTAGCATGTTTGTGTGGGAGCTGTGGTGCTTTGCTGCTTCTACGCTGCCATCTTGGCTTCGCCCCCCCACTTCTTTACTCTTTACAGGGGCTGAGGCTCTGGTCATATGCCAGTCTTAATGTCTTGACTCTCAGTGTCTATGGAAGGTTGAGGTATTCTTGATATTTTCACCATCCCTAGTAATCAACAGCATTTCTATTCAGAGCCCTGTTTGTGGTCATTGTTGACTTGTAACTTGCTGATTTTTCACCTACTCTGAGAGTTAAGTCCTGTGTTGGCTCCTAGTGTTTGACTGAGACATTGTTGATTTTCTTAGCTCTTCCCAACAAGGACTAGGAACATCTCCCCATTCCAGCTGGTGGTAATGGAAGGATGAAGCACTGTTGATTTACTTATCCTTTCTAGCGAATGAGGCCCTGGTCCTGGGAAGAGGTGGTAACAAGAGCATGGAGTGCTAAAGCACGGATAATTCTCTCACCCTTCTCAGTAACAGAGTTACATCTTGGTTCCTTCCCCAATTATAGCTGGTATTTAGCTATGTAAAGTATGCTGGGGGGAAGGTATGCTGAGTGGCGGTGGAGGGAATTGTAATGAGGACAATGAAGGACCATAGGATATCTCTGCTAAAGTCAGTTCTGGGCAAAATTTGACCAGAGAAACTATATTCTTTAGCCAGTTTCTTTTGTCCATATCCTACCCCCCAACATTTTTTCTAACCATCAATCTATCAACCAGGTTGAGGGCAGTAATGGTACAATGTTGTTAAGGAGATTTGTAAATCCAGCTGAATAAGAGATTTCAAAGATGATATGAGACTATGAAGGTCAAGTTCATGTTAGTCAACTAAGGGAAGAAAGGGCATATGCATATCATGAAACTAGGCAAACAGGACTCAGAGACCAGAAGAGAATGAGAGTGACACTAGCAAGAAGGGTTGTTCTCTGTTTTGTCTTAAGTAGACAAGTTGTCAGAGCAACTGAGTTATTAGAATAGTATGATAAGTCTGGTGTCTTAGGGTTTGATGAGGAATTTAGTCAACTGTTTATGAACTACTTTGTGACTTTGCTTTGTTTCCCACTTTCTACAAAGTGGAACAAAGAGTGCTCTGTACCTGTAAATTATTATTATGGATACTTACATAGTATATTGGGCCCTATTACTAGTATCTGTGAAGGCTTAGACATAAGCTATATTATGAGGTTACCAGAGGAAACTGGGTTTTGACAAAATGAGCCAAAGAAGCAGTCCCAAAGTGAACCTGGAGGAAATCACACAATTGTGGTGAATAGATCTACTTTCCCTGACATGGAAAGATTCCATCTGTGATTCTTCACCAAACATCTTCACCTTCATTTTGTGCCCATCCAGAGTTTCCTCAGAGAATCCTGAATATGGTTCAGGTCGATAAATCTACTGATGTGGGTAATATCCTGTGTAAGTACTCAAGGTAGCAATGCCTAACACTTTTAGTACACCCTTTATCTCATCCCACAGAAAGCATAAAACACAAGAAGAGGAGAGTATAGAGAAGAAATGTAAGAGAATAAAAGGAAGGAAGGAAACAAGTATTTGTGAAGTGTCTAAGGTGGGCCAGCCACTGTGCTAAATGCTTTACAAAAAAATCATCTTATTGGATCCTCACACCAACCTTGGAAGTAGGTGCTATTATTATCCCTATTTGAGTTGAGTAAACTGAAGCAGATAGAAGTTAAATAAATTGATCAGGGTTACTTTCTCAGGTACAACTAGTAAGAGTCTGAAGCTAGATTCGAATTTGGGTCTTCCTGACTCTGAGTGCAGTGATTTTCTATCTACTGTGCCACTTAGGAGGCATAGAACAGAACGAATGGAAATAAATAATTATGTCATAACTGTGAATGAATAGAGTAAAAATGGAAGAAGTTAGAAGAATTGATAAGTAAAATTGAAGAGTATGTTGTTTACAAGAAATATCCTTGTAACATAAAGATTCACAGAGTTAAAATAAGAGATTGGAATAAAATCTGTTATGCTTCAGCTCTATGTACAAAAAAGCAGGGATGACAGTTATGGTTTCAGGCAAGGCAACAAGAAAAACAGACCATTAAAAGTGATAAAGAGGGAATCTGCATATTGCTGAAAGGAAACATACAGTGAATTGAATTTCAGTACTTAAAATACGTTTAAGATAAATGTATTTATGCAAGAGCATAGCTTTTAAAAACTAAATTAATTACAAGGAGATTGTGACAACAAAACTATAATAATGGGGGGCCCCTCAATTTATCCCTGTTATCCTGAGATAAATCTAAGCAAACAAACAAACAAAAAGAAATTAAGAAGCTGAATAGAATTTTAGATCTCTATGGTGATTATTGAATGGAAGTAGAAAGGAGCATACATGTTTCCCATCTTTCCAACGACGCACAAAAACCTTGCAAAAGCAGAGTACAGCCAGTTCTTGCTTAATAAAGTAGATTGTAGAGGACTTTCAGCAGTCCCCCGGCCCCACTAATGGAATGTTCCCCACTTCTTTACAAACTTCTATAAGGTCACAAGGCAGAGAATCAGGAGGATGTATAGTCTTGTTTGTCAGTGCCTCTGGACATGGTCCTATGAATAACTAAGGAAGATTCAGGGTAGTTAATCAACAAGTCTTGTTTTTGCGTCCTTGTTTGTTTGTGCCTCCAGAAGTGATCCTAGGATAAAGTCTTAATCAATAACTAGTCTTAGGCTAGGGTAAGGAGTAATCAAGACCAAAGGAGGGTCCTTGTATTTTGTCTACATTTTTTTTCTGGTTCTGTAAGATCTTCTGCTAGGGGCATATAAACCTTGTAAGTTCCTTGTATCTTTGGCTCTGGCTGAAATGGCTCTGGAATAAACAGACTATGGAATACACCCCTCTCTCTTTACTCCTTTACTCACTAGTTGCTAGCCCACCCAATTGTGCTGGTCTCAGTAGTAGACCATTCCACAGAACTCCCATTCCCCTCATGGATTCTACAGGTCTCTGTTCCCTTTGCAGCTCAACAGATTCACAGCCAAAGTGACTTCAGTGCCTGGGGCCCCTCAGCTAGAGCAACTTCACTGTCTGGAGTGAAGGACCCCTGGTATGGGGCTGTACTGGTGCCACTGCTGCAGCCCCTGCCACTCACTGTCTGCTGCCATGACAGGCTGGAGCCTGAACCAGTGAGGATTTTGATGCTAGACTACTAGGGGTCAAATTTGCATAATTAAAATTTATGTAAAGTGAGAACTCTCTATATCATATATATGTACATATGCATATACATACAAATATACATTATATATCATCTTTACCCATCACAATAAAATAAAGTTATTTTAAATAAAGAGCCTCTGAAAAGTATTAAAGATCAGTTGGAGGGACTTCTGGGTCATGTGAGCAACAGGATGGTGAGCTAGACGGACACTTTCTCCGATCCCTACAACCTCTCAGACTTCCCCTGAATAGAAATTATTTGCTAAAGATGAAGCAATTTCAGCTGTTTTCCATGGTCTAGGACACTAAGAATGTAAAACAGTGTAAACAAACAAATAAACCCAAACCCAGGAACTGATATTCACTGACCTATATATTTACTCAGCACCTCTCTCTCACCTCATGTCCTACTGGCAATGTGAGAGGAGGCACTAGCAGACCCAAGGACATGACACAGGTACCCCTATATCCTGGTACCTCCTCCCCCTTTCCAGTGCCTCAGAGACCCTAAATTTAGGCCATAGAAGTTTTCTTTCGACTCAGGAGCCACCTTAGCCACAGCCCTTCAGGAGCCAAAGTCTTCCAGGGGCTACAGTCTGAAAGCACCAATACTTTAAAGCTCTGAACTACTGGTAGCTCTGAACAGCTGCTGCTGGTGAAAGTAGTCTCTGAACTGCCAGTGAGAGGCCATAGAACTAAGGAACAGAGGGAGTGTGACAGGTTACCAGGACAGGACACTATGCAAGTGGGGAGCTGTATAGCATTCCACCAAACCGTAGAGAAGAGCACAAACTAGCTCAGACCAGTTCTGACCACTGAAAGGTCAATTGGGGTAGAGACCTAGGCTGGTGATCTGTGAATTTCCCAGTGTAAGAGGAGACTTGAGACCCTTTGGGATCCATTTCCTAAGGAAATCAGCTTCAGAGGGAAGGGAATCAGAAGTGAGCAATATGGAAAATAATGGAGGTGGAAGGTGGGGAAGAAGACTTATGGTATTACAGATTCCAGGAAGAAGAAATCTCAGAGACATTGAACATAAGCAAATAAATCAAACTACCAACAACAACAATAAGAACAAATATGGCCTCCTGATCTAGTTAACAGGTATGGCATCTATGAAAGAATACTGCAAAAAGAGAAATGAAAATTATGAGAGCAGAATTTATGTCCTACATACCAAAAATAATGAGCAAAAGAGAAAAACTTGAATCTGTGATGGAAAGCATCACCAAAGAAACAAACAATAGATTGGGAATGCAAATACATAGAAGTAAAAGACAATCTAGAAGAAAAGAAACAAAAAATCCCAAGAACATAATAGGAAAATGTGCTCCTGATGCAAATACAGCACACCGATCTTGAAGACAGGGTGTGTAGAGACAACTTAAAGATCCCCAAACTACACAAAAGATTTGTATAGATTCACTCCTTAATAACTAATCCAATATAACGAAAATGACAATACTACCAAATTAATTTACAAGTTTAATGCTATTCCAATGAAATTGCCAGGAGGATACTTTACAAAACTTCATAAAATAATAAAATTTCATTTGGAACAACAAAAAATCTAGAATATCAAGAGAAACGATGAAAAGAAATAAGGATGAGGGTAGAATAGACCTCAAAACATATTAAAAAGCAGCAGTCATCGAAATAATCTGCTTTTGGTAAAAAAAAAAAATAAAGAGATCAATGAAACAGACTAGATAAGATTCAGAAGCTACAGAAATTAATAACCCAGCGTTTGTTAAAGCAAAAAACATGTAAGTTAGGGGAAAACTCCCTATTTCATAAATACTTCTGGGAAACCTGGAAAGCAGTCTGGCAAAAATTAGCTTAGACCCTTTCCTGAGGGGGGAAGGCAAGGCAATTGGGTTTAAGTGACTTACCCAAGGTCACACAGCTAGTAAGTATGTCAAGTGTCTGAGGCTGAATTTGAATTCAGGTCGCCCTGACTTCAGAGCCCATACTTTATTCACTGCACCACCTAGCTGCCCCAGACCAGCATCCTATACCACACCACAATACATTCTATGTGAGCACATGAAAGTTCATACTATAAAAAATTAGACAATGTATTGTGTACTTCTCATAGCTATGAATAAAAGATGTATTCTTAACCAAATAAGAGATATCAATATCTGTATGTATACACATATTTTGTTGTGGTTCAGACATTCAGTGTCTGGCTCTTCATGACCCCACTTGGTGTTTTCTTGACAAAGATACTGAAGTGGTTTCCCATTTCCTTCCTCCAGATCATTTTACAGATGAGGAAACTGATGCAAAAAGGGATAAGTGACTTGCCCAGGGTCATGTAACTCCTAAGTGACTGAGGTCAGATTTGAACTCAGGAAGATGAGTCTTCCTGACTTCAGGCCCAGCACTCTATCCACTGAACCACATAAATGCCCCTAAATACACACACCCACTCCCACCCCCACCCATGTGTTAACTGTGTAGTGATATTGAATCTGGTGTATTCTATTACATTTATTTCTATATATTATATGTACTGAGGAAATTCATATAATTATGTATGATTTAATAATTGATTCTCTTCTCTAATGATCTGTTCCCCATTTTGTCAAGTCCCATTTCTCAGTTCTGAAGGTAAGCTCGAGAAGGTGGTCTTTCCTAGTCTGAATTGACTTAAAAGCATGTTTAAAGGGGACTGTTGTTATCCCTCATGTAGGTAGCCTCTGGAACACCTGCTTGTTGTCTGTAAAATCTAACCAGCTTGGCCCTCTCCAAAGGACACTTCTTAGGTCCTTGTCTCTTCTTGCCCCCTTGGTGGAGATCAAATTGGCAGGTTCTGGCCTAGCCAAGATTACAAGAGGCAGATTAGTCCCATAAAACAATTAACATCCTTAACTGCTAGAAAGGGATGTGATCAGCCATACCTGAACGCCGTACCATTTTCCCTAGTTGTAGTTACTTGTAATGTTCACCACTACCCAGGCGGACCTTCCCTCTCCGCGCTTCCTCCCCTCCACGCAGCCTGTCCTGTGTGGCAATAAAAAGGGTCTGCCCCTTCTCACAGGGGTGAGGTTACTGAGGTTGCCAGAGTGATCCATTTTGTTAACAGTTATATGTGTCACTGTTAATAAACTGATTTTGCTTAGAGAACGTACCTTAGTTTACCTTTATTGCATTTTATTCACCACAGTTTTGAAGATCCCACTGAGATTGGGGGAGGAATCCTGACTCCCCAGACTCTCTTAGTAGAATCCTTCTTTTTTTCTTTGGGCCCCAGCAAAATTTTTCACCCAAAGGAAGGGTTTCTTTTAGAGACCTGTAGCTGTGAACTGACTCTTCCCTCAAATCTGAATCTTCTCTGGCTTAGGAGGTGAGTGCCCCACTGGGGACAATTTTGTCAGTCTGCACTTGTCTTTGTGTTTGGTGTGACAATTTGGGAATAACTGTCAAAACATAGCCATTTTTTCCCCTCAGGGAAGAACCCCAAATCGAGGACTGGTGTTAATTGAAAACAATTTTTTTTTTTTTTTTTTTTTTTTTTTGGTATTTGTGTAAATCAAATTGTTTTCCTCCCATGGCCTGATCAACTTGGAAAGGGTAGTATAACATGGCCTCTCTAGACATCTAGCGACCAAACTGAGAATAGCAGCAATGTGCTTGGGGTTGTTTGGTTTTTTTTAGATGTGAATTTTATCAGTGGTATGTAGTATTTGTCATATGACAATTATTTTTAAAATTTGTTTAAGGAGAGAGAATCTCCAGGTTTGGCTCTAATACTATGCTCTATTAGCTCATAAATGGATTCCCCAGACAAAAGGACTGAACCTATTGGCAGTGGCACCTGTGCTTGAAGAGCATGACACTGTGAACACAGTTGTAGAAGTCAAGGGTCAATAGAGGAAGCCAACATCTTCCCAGAAGGTTTCACTGATGCCAAAAGCACCAATGTTTCTGAATAACTCATAAGTTTTTCCTTAGCCACTAAATGACCATAAATTCTGGTGCTAAAAACTGATCTCTAGATTGAACATCATGAGTAATCAGGAGGATTCCTGCTAGCAGTTCCTGAACTTTGAGTGAGAGGCCTGAGGCAATGCCATTAAGGTAAGCCACATAGCGCCTCAGGAGGGATTCATAAGAAAACAAACAAAAAACCTACCAAGCAATTAAAACCTTAGGACTTTCTCAGAGACCTTATCTCTATTAGTCACCAAAGTATCTAAATTGGAAATTGAACCAGTAAAAAGTATTTTTAACTTTTCTAAACCCTAGAGCTACTTTATTTGACAAGGAAAAGTAAAATTCAGAAGCTTCTACTGAACCTTCAAACTAACACCAGTGAGGATACCTCATATTCACTGTCTTAACGAAGATTTGTGGAGACACTTCCCAAAGGTTCATCAATTCTGTTTATCTGTGTGTCTTGCAAATTTTTCCTTGGCCACATTTAAGAATTTTTTTTTAATATGAGGGGAGCCAAAGATAGCAAAAATAGCATACCAAAAGGAACTCCCTAAGAAAAACTCCTTGACACATGGGATAAGAGAGATTTCCCAAGTGAGCAGGAGATGAGTAAAAAAAATAAGCAATTCAATTTTATGTTATCAGGTTTACAATGGGGAAAAATTCAGCCAATGAATTATTTTCACTTCAGTCTGGTACCTTAGACTATCATTTGCTGAAAGATTTAAGATTAGTCATAGCAGATAAAAACACAAAGCAATTGGAATACTGATATGGATGGAGCAAATGAACTGAGAGCATCTGACTAATCCCCTTTGAGGTGTCCTCTCTTTCTTGACCTTTCTGTATCTCTACCCTTTCCCCCCCCCCCTCGCCCATTTCTTTGCCCGCTCTTGCTCCTTTGTCCTCAACTCTGACTTAATCTTTTCATCTTCAGTTCCCTTGATCACCTTCTACTCCTTTGCTCTCATTCCGTCTCCCTATCCTGCCTCCCCAGTTTCTTCCCCATTCCTATATCTTCCTCTTCCCCAGTGCAACCTTTCCTGGCTATCTCTCCTGTTCTTGAACATTCTCTACCAGGTGTAGCCCCTTCTTCACCTCCTCCCTCTCTTCTCCTGCTTTTTGCCCCTCCATCCTACTCATCCCCTGTCTTGACTAAACTTGAGTCTCCCAAAAAAGACAGGAAACTTCTTACAAGCATCTTCTCTCTGCAAGAAACTGATACTCATGATCATAGGGCAAGGCAGTTCTTAAACAACTAGGTGTCTTGGATTTTGAGATTGGCCAGGAAGATAACCACCACCTATAACTGGAGCTTCACCACACAGGCCATAAAGTCTCTAAATCTAAAAGTCCAATGCTACCTCTCACAGGTGGAAGATTTGAGATTTATCCTGGCTGTTAGGTCACATTCTGTTTCTTCTAAATGCATTCAGGCTATCCAACAACTCTCTGTACCTTCCTCTAAGTGGCAACTGAGGATCATATTTGGAGCGGCTGGACACTACAGATGAGCCGAGCCTCACAAACTGGAGGTCAGGACTCAGATAAAGATTTTAATGTGCTCTCCCTCCCCCCCCCCCCCCCGCCCCAGTTGTCAGCGGCCTGAAAAAGCTGGTGACCTGGGGAATACACTTTAAAAGACTTGTTTGAGATCCTGACTACAACCATGTCTTCCCCCTGCCCCCCTTCAGATATTTATAAAAGACAACTCTCTTATTAGATCATCAACACTGTTGATGGGGTGTTGGGTTGCGTAGGTTTGTAACATCCAGTTGCATCTTCATCTGAAAAGTTCCACCTCCTCCAGCTATAAAACCATTAACTCTGCCTCTTCCCGGAGTAGCCCTCTGCTTGGCTGCCATTAACCCTGCTTTTTACAATAACAAGCCATACCTATGAATCCTTCACCCAACCATCTATAAGCAATTAGAGACAATGTAAAGCTCCCTTGTTCTAGTGGCCAGTTGCACCTATGAATCTTTCAATGTACTATCAGTAAGCTAACTCCTCTCCAATTAGGTACGTCCTGAATCCCCAGTTAGTCTAGCTTCCAATATTCATCTTGTCATACAGGACACTAATGGGGAACAGACTGGATACCTCTCAGTCAGGATTGACTGCCAGTTGACTTAGGTGACGTTTTAAAGCAAAAACCACACCTCTTGGTAGCCCCCCCTGGGCTTTTTCCCCATGAATTATGGGCAATACACCTGTGTAGTAGATGTGAAAAGTGCATGTCCCTTTAAGCACTGACCACTTCTTAACTCCTCCCTAATTCCTCCTAACTAAAGTTACCCAGTTAGCATAATTGATACCTGATTTATGTTATTATAGCTATATAATCTGTATTTCTAATTCCTGCACTTTTGCAGGCTTCCTAAACCCTCCTGTCTGCTGAATAGCATAACAATAAACTTTTACAATCATTAAATGGAGTTCATGGTTCTTTCCTGAACTATTCCCTGGGCATTTTTTCCTCTTACCTACATATCTGCACAGACCTGAGGCTAGCCCTTGGGTGGACCTGCAACATACTTTTGTTCAGTGTACCCTTGTTTCTCTAAAAACTTTGTTCCAGAAATCTTTTCAGCTAGATTAACATCTCTTAACTCTGTTGGAGTTCAAAAGGGCCCTGTATTGGAACTCCCAGTAGGTCCTTCACTCTTTTTATACATGTGTAGGGGTTGGGTAGGGTTTCTGGTGTCCTAACTCAAGCATTAGGTCACAGTTTGAACCCAGTAACTTATTATTCTGCTCAGTTTGATTCTGAGCCATAGCTCAGCCATAGCTGCCACTGCCTTTTTGGTGGACAAGGCTTGTAGTTTTGTTTGGGGCTCCCCTTTGATAAATCAATGCCGCCATGAAGGTGAGGTCCTCTTACTCTGCCACGCCTCATCCCTGCCACGTTGCTCCCTGATTTACCAGTCTCTGGAGAGCCATTACATAACTATGCTTCTGTAGCAGACAAGGCTGAAAAGCCCTGTACTGATTGTTCTAATGCTCCTCTAGAGAACTCTGACTTTATTTTCTATACAGCTGGGTCATCTATTATGAGAGCTGGTCCCCACCATAGTGGTGCTCATATAGTTTCTGAGTATAATGTCTTTGTGTTAGTTTGTATGTCCTCTAATCTCAGGGCTCAGGCTGCTGAGCTCATGGCCCTTACTCAGGTGTGCCATCTGACTGAGGGAAAAAGGTCCACAATCTATACAAATATGCATTGGATATCTGCCACACTGGCTATAGAGGGAATTTTTAAGACCTGCTGCCAAGGTCACTAGAAAGGTGGGATTCACTGAAACTTCCTGCTGCCCTGGCCATTGTTCCTTTCCACATGGGAGGGGACTGATCATGTTTCAAGAGGGACTAGACATGCTAATGTTGCTGTCAAGCAATCATGCTGTCTTCTGGTGATAAGAACATCTTTCTTTCCTACAATAACTCTGAAGTAGAGAAGTGGAAACAGTTGTATATGGCAAAACCAGTTGTCCGGGTTGGGTGTCTTTGCAGGACAAACTGTTCCTTCCCTGGAGTTTCTATCATGAGGTATGTTTATTAGTCCACAGGAGGGGCTATTTTGGCACTCAAGGAATTGCGGATTCCATTATAAAAACTTGGATTGCCCCCATGTTCCACCAACATAGCTGCCATGTATGTGCCTCTTTGCCTACTTGCCAGGCTTATAACTAACATGCTTTCCATGTCAAAGCCTATGGTGTCTGTCCCTTAGCTTATACATACTTTAAGCATCTACAAATTGATTTCATCTGTATGCTTAAGACTGGACAGTATAAAGTTCAACTTACTATCATTCATGTCATAGGTGGATTTGCTTCTAAAATACTCTTTAAGGGGATCATCTCTCACTTCAGCCTACTAGTCTGAAGTGACTCTGACAAGGGCACCCACCTCTGTACTAGATCCATTCTAGCCTATCCCAAATCCACTCTTTTCTAGGAGTGACTCCATAATTCCACACAGCTTACTACCCCCCAATCTCAGGCCAAGGTGAGAGTATGAATAAGGAGTTTAAAATGACAGTTGGCAAATTGTGAACTCATCTAAAATGGTCTGATGTTCTCCTCGCATAGTTCTATTTGTGCAGCAGGACAAAGGGAGAAATTATATGTATCTCCTTTTGAAATGCTTTTTGGACAGTGCCTATTCCCCTCCCTCTCCCATCCAAGAGAAACCTTTTCCCCCAGTACATACATCATTACTCTGTTGCTTCCTATATACAGGAATTACAAACCAGGCAGTGACAACTCCATGACACAGGAACAGCAGTAGTAGTGCAGGCTGGACCTTTGGACTTTTCTATGCAAAAGGATGCTTTCCGGTGATCTTTCCTTGGTGCATAATGTTTATGGTTAGCATGAGCACATTAAAAGCCTTATAAATTTGGCTTACAGATGAGTGCTCTATGAGGGGAGTGGGCTGACCACTCTTCTCATGAATCAAAGGTGGGGGGAATTGAGAAAATTGTGGAAACTGAAAGAACCCAACTGACTCCATTTTATGACTTAATTCTGGATCTATCTTAGTTCCCCTGCCTATTTCTGCCTTGTGAGAAAACTATTCAGTCATGGGAATTGCAAGAAAATTTTATTGCACTGTTTGAACCTAGACCTGCATGGCTAGGAAGTTGGCCCACCTCTATTTGTCACTTAGAGACCCTTAACTAAGGACCTATGACTGATCCACATAGAGCATAAAAAAATTGAACTTGAACACGTAAACATATTAATGAGATCAAGTGAGAAAATATATATAAAATGCCTTGCAAACTTCAAAGCACTATATAAATGTAGCCTAGAATGGCTTTAAAAAGTTATTACCTTGATGTGAAATACCACATAAAGCAATCAGTAGAAAGATCCACATATAAAAAGCGCTCATCTTGTGCTGGGTAGAAAGAAATAAAGGAGAAATGGGATTGATGTGTGCTCTGAGATAATTTTAAAATAAAAACAACACTAGGAATATAATCTGAATCCTTATTTTCTGGCTGAATAACGTAAGAAATAGAAAAACTTAAAATAATTCAAAATAACCAAAACAATCACAAATTCCAAAATGTAAACAAGAAATCTAGAAATTATACCATTTACCAAAGCTTTTTAACTATTGGCAAAAAAGCTATCTCTATATCAATAATAAATACAAAATAATTTGATGTTTACTGTTGTCCTCTTTTCTGTAAGACACTGTGGAAGAAAAATGTGAAGGACCTGGACAAATTGGGAAAAGGAGAAGAGAACCTCAAAAAGTAAGAGGAAGAAAGGAAGTTCTAATCTCCTTGGAATCGAATTCTTTCTGCTACATTGAATAAGCCATGTGACCTGAGACAAGTCCTCTTCGAAGTTCTATTTCCTCATTTGTCTAATGAGAGGGTTAAACTAAGTGACCTCTAAAGACGCTATTAGCTCCAATATTATATTATTCCAAGTTAGGCTTGGTGACTCCAGGGCAAAAAACTAGGCCCCTGCCATGGAATTAAAAGAGAGGAAGCCAGTGAAGCATGCGTATACAATTTTTAATACTGCTAAATGGAACATTAGAATAAAACCAAACAAAATGTATTTTAATAAATATTTATTTTATTAGAAAAATAAACAGAGCACTGGAATGCTATAACAGTTCTAATGGTGTCACGGTGGTGATGTGGTGTCATGCTGGTAAGCAGGATGTTGGGGTTGTCAGTTACTCTTACTCATCCCCACCTTTGTGTGGTCTAGTGTACTCTTCCCTTTGGGTCATTCATTCAGTGAAATCTCCCTCCCTCAGCAGTGACTTCCTTTTTACACTGGAAATAATGAGAGGAAAATGGTGAAGGCCCCATTCCAATTCCATCGTA
Source organism: Pseudocheirus occidentalis (assembly GCA_028646575.1). NCBI lineage: Eukaryota > Metazoa > Chordata > Mammalia > Diprotodontia > Pseudocheiridae > Pseudocheirus > Pseudocheirus occidentalis. The sequence goes on from CM053593.1 coordinate 113,935,165, forward strand.
GCTCCTCAGGCTATTCTATCCACTGCTTTTCACCCAGCGCCTAGGAATCCTCCTATAAGATCCTGCCTTAGGAGGTTGTAAAATGAATGAATAGTTTTCTTCAATTGCTCTGAGACTCTAGGCAGAGATAGCATTCTGGTCAACACAGTAGTTTTCAATCTATTTTTCACTATCCAGGCACTCACCAATTGCCCACCTCTGTATGCATCTGAACAAGGACACATATCAATGAGTAATTAGCGGCTAACTGCAATGAACACAATTGCTTGCTTGAGAACAAGTAAACAGAACGTTAAACATACTTTTAAGAAAGAGACAGAAACATCAAGCACACAGCTTTTCAGAAAAGAGTCTGATAATCACTAAATATCATATTTTGGCCAAAGTCTGAATTAATCAAACAGACTGCTTTCCCTTGCCTTCAGTGTTTGCAAGACACCAGAAACCAGATAAGGCTGGAGATAGGATTCCCCCTTATCTTGGGAGAAAAAACAGACATCCTGAGACCATAAAATGTAAATAGACCCTGCTCTATTTGTTGTCAGTTTGCATTTACAACCAAGGGACTTCCTTCTCACATATAGGTGGTAACAAATGGAAGTCATAAAGTTTTGTGACATGGTCATCCTGAACTGGGATAGTTCTAAAATGTGTAAAAAGTCTTCTGATCCATATGTTCTTCAGTTCAGATGTTGCTCTCCTAACACCTTGTACAAGTACCACTAGCCTTAAGAGAATAACAAATAAATGCTGTAATTTTATGTTGATACTTGCCTCCTTTAACCAAACTTTTATAAGGTCGACAAGGCAAAGAAAGAAGAGGGAAATGGAAACTCATCACCTTGGTCTTGCCCTTTGAATGGATATCAGCAAAACAGCATGCATCACGAGATAGACCTTGTGGTTTTGGCAACAGCATCATTGCAAGCTTCTTTCCTATTTCCATTGCAAATCCCCCTCTAGTGTCTTTAGCTTTTGTTACTTTCCATGGCTGGTCCCTTCTTTGCTTTCTTAGTTTTTTTGTGTTTCCTTGATTTCTCTTCCATATAAGTCTATCAAAATTAGGCTTTCTTCCAATATTAAGATGGGGGCAAAGCTTCCTTAAGTGGTTTGGAGGGTGAGAAAGAGGATCTAAGAGATCCTCTTCAGATGCCTGAACTGTCAGGCATTCATTCCCATTATCCTGATTTGGGGCTATTGTCAAGGGGCATGGCAAGATAGTACTACCCACTCTTATTTTATGATATTGAATGCATTTTCTTTTCAAAGTTAGCTCTTTGGAAGTTGGCTCAAGATCTTTGAGAATTAACTTGAGATGTTAAGCTTGAAGGAAGTGTCTTTGACTATTTTTCTGGACTATGTTTTTGTTTATGTGTGCTGTTTTTCTAGGTCATACTTCAATTCTTCACTAGTTCTGTGATTTAATCAATATGAGCATTCCCTCCATCCATGTGGACCCCCAACCCATTTGTACCTCATCCCATGCAATTTTTTCTTGCTCATGGTCTTCCATAATCCCTACAAGACCTTTCTCTGTCAGTTTTTATTTTCTTGGTCACAAAACAAGTGTCTTTTCTAATGTAACTTGACAAAAGAAATTTGAGCCTTTGGAATTTAATAAAATTCTGATGGCAAACTTAGCAGAACGGCAAAGAATGACATATGCTACCTCTCTTCACTGGATGGATTCCTATATAATTGTGGTGTGTATGCATGTGCATATATGTGTGTTTGTGTTTGTGTGTTTACTAGATGGATTAACTTCTTGTCCATGGATACAGTATCTAATATGTATTCAATATGGAAAAAAATTCACAATGAACAAGGAGGTAAAAACATTCCTGGGGTGGCTAGGTGGCACAGTGAGTAGAGCACCAGCCCTGGAGTCAGGAGGACCTGAGTTCAAACGTGACCTCAGACACTTGACACACTAACTAGCCATGTGACTTTAGGTAAGTCACTTAACCCCAATTGCCCTCCAAAAAGTAAAAACAAAAACAAAACATTCCTAATAGTACTACATTACTGACATACATTAGACAAACTGGAAGTTAGGGGGTGAAGAAGACCATGGGAGTGATAACAGAAATCAAGAATTCTTTCAATCTTTGGCAATAATACCTTAGATATTGATGAATTACCAGTGTTGGGATCAAAAGAGAAAAATTCAAAACCCTTCATCCCTATTACCTAAATATTAAACAAAGAAACAGAAAAAACCCAATACCTTATTTATTTCTTAGTCATTTAACTGTTCACCCATCTACTGAAAAATAAAGAATTTAACTGCAGATAGGAAAAAAATTCTCAATGCTTAGTTATATGTGGTTGGGTACCTAAAATTAGATATATGTTCCAAAGGCTGCTCTTCTCTCCACTGTGTTTGTGAACAGAGCATCAAGCAAAAACAGGTCAAAGGAATGCAGAAAAGAAAGGAAAAAGGGAAATTGAAAACAGGATTGTGGGCCAAGAGGTTGTTTTTCTTTTTTCCCTTTCACCTAGGTGTTTAGAAGTCTATAGCAGGAAAACAGGTGAGATTTCCATGATCACTTTCAAAAGAATGAATAAAAAAAGTATTTTAGAAGTTAATAGGAGCCAAGCTATGTGCTAAATGCTGGAGACACAAATAGAAAAGCAAGACAGTCTTTGTACTCAAGGAATTCACATTCAAAGAGGGGAGAACATATTGAATGATTCAGCTGCAGGACTAAGCCTTTATAGTTCTACTACTATCATAGTACTCTCATACTATATTATTATATAGTTCTACTACTATATATCACTACTATCATGGTGCCAAGGCAGCAAAAAAAAACCCCAAAACCTCTACAAAAAACCTCAACTCAGTCTTTTTATATCAGTGAAATTGGCTGTACTTACAACCATGAGAGCCTATTCATTTTTTACCTGATTTAAGAATATTTTTAAGTGAAAAAAAGAGATGCTTTAATTTCCATTCAGAGTTCATTTTTTGGTTTGTTTTTAAGGTTTCCCCCCATAATTTATTTATTTGTTTTTAGTTTTTAACATTCGTGTCCAAAAGATTTTGAGTTACAAATTTTCTCCCTGTCTTTCCCCTACCCCCACCCCAAGATAACAAGCCTACTGAATGCCCCTTCCCCCAATATGGTCTTTCTTCTATCCTCTGCCATTCCCCCCCTAACTCCCTAGTAGGGCAAGATGGATTTCTATACCCCAGTGCCTGCATACCTTATTTCCCAGTTGCATGTAAAAAACAGTTTTTAAAAACATTTCTTTTTAAAATTTTGATTCTCAGATTCTTTCCTTTCTTCCCTCCTCATCCACCCCCACTGAGAGAACATGCAATTCAATATAGATTGTACATGTATAGTTACACAAAACATTTCTGTAGTAGTTATACTGTGAAAGATTAACTATATCTCCCTTAATTCTATCGCACCTCCCACTTATTCTATTTTCTACTTTGACCCTGTCCCTTTTCAAAAGTGTTTGCTTCTAACTATCCTCTCTCCCCCAATCTGCCCTCCCTTCTATCATCCCCACTCTTATCCCCTTCCTGTAGGGTAAGATACCCAATTGAGTGTGTGTTATCCCTTCCTTAAGCCAAATTCAATGAGAGTAGGGTTGACCCATTCCCTTTCATCTTCCTGCTCTTCCCCTCCATTGTAACAGTTTTCTCTTGCCTTTTTCATATGAGATAATTTATGCTATTGTATTTCTCCCTTTCTCCTCCCATTATATTCCTCTCTCACCTCTTAATTTTATTTTTAGATACCGTCTATTCATATTTAACTGATCCTGTGCCCTCTGTCTATGTATACACATACACACATATACACACATTCACATATGTATTTATATACATAAACACCTTCCTATACATACATATGTATGTATACATATACACATATGTATTCCCTTCAAGTATCTTCATACTGAGAAAAGTCTCATGAGTTACAATGATCACTTTTCCATGTAGGAATGTAAATAGTTCAACTTTAATAAGTTCCTTAAGATTTCTTTTTCCTGTTTACCTTCTCATGTTCCTCTTGCTTCTTAGATTTGAAAGTCAAATTGTCTGTTCAGCTCTGGTCTTTTCATCAAGAATGCTGGAAAGTCCTCTATTTCATTTAATGATCATATTTTCCCCTGAAGCATTACACTTAATTTTGCTGGGTAGGTGATTCTTGGTTTTAATCCTAGCTCCTTTGACCTCCAGAATATCATATTCCAATCCCTTTTATCCCTTAATGTAAAAGCTGCTAGATCTTGTGTTGTCCTGATTGTGTTTCCACAATACTCAAATTGTTTCTTCCTGACTCCTTGTAATATTTTCTCCTTGAATTTGGCTATGATATTCCTAGTTTTCTTTTTGGGATCTTTTTTAAAGATGTGATCAGTGAATTCTTTCAATTTCTATTTTGTCCTCTGGTTCTAGAATATCAGGGCAATTTTCCTTGAGAATTTCTTGATGGATGATTTCTAGGCTCTTTATTGGATCATGGTTTTCAGATTGTCCAATAATTTTAAAATGATTTCTCCTGGATCTATTTTCTAGGTCAGTGATTTTTCCAACAATATATTTCACATTTCCTTCTATTTTTTTTGTTTGGATCTGTTTTATAGTATCTTGATTTCTCATAAGGTCATTAGCTTCCATTTGCTCAAATCTAATTTTGAAGCAATTATTCTCTTCTGTGAGTTTTTGAAAATCCTTTTCTATCTGGGCAATTCGACTTCTTAAGGCATTCTTCTCCTCATTAGCTTTTTTGGGCCTCTTTTCCTATTTGAGTCAGTCTTATTTTTTAAGGTGTTATTTTCTTTAGGCTGGTGACTTGATTTTCATAATTTTCTTGCATCATTCTCAGTTCTCTTCCCAATTTTTCCTTTACTTCTCTTACATGATTTTCAAAATCCTTTTCAAGCTCCTCAATGGCCTGTAACCAATTCATATTTTTCTTGGAAGCTTTTGGTGTGGGAGTTCTGACTTCATTGTCTTCTTCTGGTTCCATGTTTTGATCCTTTTTGTCCCCTCCAAAAGTTTCTATGGTCTGATTGCACTTCCTCTGTTTGCTCACCTTGCCAGCCAATTACTTGACTTTTGAGCTCTTTATCACAGTAGAACTCTGCTTCCAGAGAGGAGACAGTTGTGTCCCAAATTGCTGGGGTTTTTATAGTTGTCAGAGCCATGAGGAGAGTGCCTTCTCTACAGTAACCACAAGCTCTGGCACACTGCCATTCCTCAACCCAGGACCACCACCCAAGACTGGGACCCAGATCCAAACAGGTCAAAGCAAGAGCGATTACCCTCTGAATGGTCACTTGGTCCCCCTGTGATCTGCAGACCAGAAGCTCTGGACACAGCCACGTGGCAGCAGCTGTAGCTGTTGTGCCACTACTGCCTCTCACTCCAGGGGGCAGGGGCCAGACCAAGCTCTTCTCTAACCCAGTTCCAACAGAGTTCCCAATTGACCTTTTTCTTTTTCTTTGGTGTTTATGGGTTGAGAAATCTAGAAACTGCCACAGCTGCTAGTGATTCACTCTCCTGAAGTCTGCTCTGGCTAGTCTGTGCTGCTGGTTGGGGCTGCCCTGGGTCTGGGCTAGCACAGCTCATGCTGGACTGCACTTGGCTCCCAGCCCTGTATGACAGACCCTTCCTGCCAGCCTGCCAGGTTGCCTTCAGCAGGAGATTTGTTTCTCTCTGTCACTTTGTGGGCTCTGTAGCTCTAAAATTTGTTTAGACTCATTTTTTTTATAGGTATTAGAGGTGGTTGGAGCAGGAGATCAAGGAAGTTCCTGCTTTTACTCCCCCATCTTGGCTCCACCCCCTAGAAATATTTAAAGTAACTAAAATATTAAAGCACAGATAATACACAGTCTCATAAATAAAATTAGAAACTCTTAGCATATGACTAAAAGTAATGTAAGTTCCTATATGCTTTACATTACAACTTGCCTCATTTCTTTATAGCCAAAATGTAGTCTATAGCGAACACTGAAAAATGGTAGTTATTCAGAAAGAAGGCATAATAAGGCTTAACAAGTAAAAATGATTTCTCAAGCTTTTAAAAATCATTGTTAAAATCAACTTATCTTACCTTCATTGTTTGGGCGTATGGAATAAACACCTTGAGATTTACACAACATATCTGTGGTTTTGTTACTAAAGTAAAAAGAAAATTACAATCTGTTAAACACTTTCCCTAATTGTTAATATGATCATCTAATATTTATTGCAAATAAATGAGCAGACTTGACTAGATAATATATATGGTCCTTCTTTTCAGCTCTAAATTGAAGAACCTTTGGTTTTTAACATTTTTTCTTTTTATTATGAACTTTACACATTGTAACAAAAGAGAACATTTTCCTCCACAGAGAAAAGGTTTGCAAATGAAAGTGGGAATCTCTACTACCTATAACTTGGGTTTTGTTTCCTTTTTTTTTTTTAATTTAAGGAATAATGGAAGAGGGAAGAAATATACATAATTTAACCAGGTCAGTGATAAAAATCTTTACTCTGAACCTAAGGGGGAAAATATGCTACCTTATAATTGTTTTATTAATAATTTCAGTAAGTTCCATAAATAGCAGAGAAAGTACCATGTGAACAAGACCATTTCACCCATGGGGTAAAAGAAATCTTTGTTGTAGCCAAACCAGGTCATTTGAATGGCATCTTTAAAACCTCCCCCAAAGATTTTATTTCTGAAAAAATTTCCCTGACACTGAGCCTCCATGACATGTGAATCTCTTCCTCTCAATTAGTCCATTATGACTTCTTTAAAATGTAGCCTTATAGTAAGTGTAGGATTTTTCAAACTCAGCATTTAATTTCAACCTGACTTTAGTTTGCCTATAGTCTGTTTTAACTAGCTTTGTTTCCTTAGTGGATGTATGAGATTATGATTCTGTTTGACTAAGCTTGTTCAATTTTTATGACATTATTTTCCTAGACAAATATTTATAATCATTATATAATTCTTTCTCCTGGTTCTGGTCATTTCATTCTGCTTTAGTTCATGCAAGAATTTCTAGGTATTCTCTGAATCATTCCTTTCATCAGTTCTTATATTCATAAACTATACATATTTTGTTCAACCATTTCTTAATTGATGGGCACTCACTTTGTTTCTGATTGCTAAAACAAAAAGTGAAGCTATAGGTATTTTTGTACTAATGAATCCTTTCCCTTTTTGATTGATCTCTTTGGGGAATAAAGTCTATTTCTGGGCCAAATTATTGCATGCACAATTCAGTGACTTTTTGGGTATAGTTCCAAACTGCTTTCCAGAAAAACTTAGCTATACTAACAGTTCATTAATGTGCCTGTTCTACCATACCCTCTCCAATAATTGTAATTTTCCTTTTTTGTTTTTGATAATCTGATGAGAATGAATAGAACCTAAGAGCCCTTCTGATTTGTGCATCTCTTATTATTGATTTGGAATATTTTTTCATTTGGTTGCTGATAGCCTGTCTTTCTTCTTTTGAGAACCACCTTTTCATATCCTTTGGAGATTTAAGTATTGAATAATGGTGGTTCTTAAACATATATATCAATGTCCTGCATATCTCATGTATCAGACCTTTAAAAGAGAAATTTGCTAAAAATGTTTCTCCCAGTTAGTTAATTATTCCCCTGCCAATTACAAATACGCTGCTTTGTTTGTAGAAAAATCTTTAAAATTTTATGTAATCAAAATTGTCTATATTATTTTCTGTGATCCTTTCTATCCTTTGCCTGGTCAATAACTCTTCCTTCATTGATAGTTATGAAAGGTATCTTTCCCTGATCCTCTAAGTTGTGTATGAGGTGGAGGGTGTGTACAGACAAGACTAGTACATCTGGTATGAGGGCTGCAAAACCCTTTTCTGGGTTGTTTTCTGTCTTTGATGACCACCTGATCTACCTGCCTCCCAACTGTGGCTCTAAGAAGCTGTAAGTGGCCACACCCTGGTAAACCATTTCAGCAGAAGAGCTAAACAAGATTAAGGGTGACCTAGGGGTCTCCAACTTGTCAGTTAGTTGGGGGGGGCATCTACCCTAAGAAGACTTCCTCTGGTGGAATGGGTGGAAGATTGTGTTCCAATGGCCATAAAGGCAGCTGAAGCAGGTGCCATGGAGTGCTTAGAGCTTAGTTAAGACTTTGAAGGTGCCAAGGTCATCTTGACTCCATCCTGCCCTGGATTGTGATGACTCTGGAAGAGATGACTTTGTAGAACTCTGCCTCACTTAAATCCAATTTACACATGCATCAAAAGACATCACCCATACCATTTTACCTTTTTGCTTATCTCAAAGTCCTGCTTTGACAGGCAAGTGAAGAAACAGTAGGTATGGATATACTAGGAGCCACAATTCTGCACACAGGCAGCCCAGGCCATAGGGTCATCTTCTCACTGGAAGCAGCAATGGGATTTGGCAGCTCCCTGGGTTTAAGGATTGCACTGCTCACCTCCTAGTATGAGGAAGGGGCTAGATAAGATGCTCTAAAAATTGTCTTCTTACCCAAGTGCCTGATTACCATGGCATGTGAGGATCCCACCCTGTGGTTGAAACACATAAAAAATATATATATACAAAAACTTCTGCAAAGATGGTTCCACTCACCATCAGTACATGGAATGTGTGCACACTTAAAACAACACAAAACCAAGTAGACTTGAAAAACAAAAAACTCTTGTTCTGAGAAAACTCTGCTGAGTGACCACGGTGAGAAGCAATATTGTGAAGCTGGTGTAGGTTTTGAAATCAAAATGGGTCTAGTCAACAAGCTCTTATGACTACCCAAAGGAGTGACTGACAGACTCATAACAATGTGATTACCACTTGTGAGAAAATGCCATGCTACCATCATCAGTGCCTATGTTCCCACCATGAAGAACCCTGCTGAAGTCAAAGAAAAATTTTACCCTCACCATCATGCCAAAAGAAGACAAGCTTATAGTTCTGAGAGACTTTAATGTGAGAGTAGGCTCAGACTACCAGATATGGCAGGGAGTACTTGGGAGGAATGGAGTTGGAAACAGCAATGTCAATGGTCAGTTACTACTGAAGACTGTGAGTCTCATGAGCTTCTCATCATCAATACTGGCTTCCATTTACCTAAAAGCAATAAAACATTATGAATGCACCCTTGCAGGAACATTGGCATTTAATAGATGCCATTGTAAGCAGAAGAGACAGACAAGATGTAAGAGTGATGAAGGTGATGTATGGTGCAGAGTGCTGGTTTGATCACAGACTTATCCTCTTTAAGCTAAATATTTATATTCAACAAAATGGTGGTCCCAAGGCAAGACAACTACCAGAACACTTAATGTCAACAAACTAGAGTGTGGAGGGAAAGCTAGACCAATGCAATATTGACAACAGCGGAGAAGAACAGGAGTTTGCAGTTTTCAGAGATTTGGTGCACTGCACTGAATTTACTTATCTGGGTCAGAATACACAATGGGGGATTTGATGAAAATGATGAGGGAATTCAGAAGCTGCTAAACGAAAAATGTGAACACAGGATTTACCAGTAGAATAGTTCATCCATCTCTAAGAAGGCAGCATTTAATTCCATCAAAAGTAAAGTACAAGTGAAGCTTAGAGAGACACAAGATTCTTGGCTTAATAAGAAGGCAGATGAAATTCAGTTTTATGCGGATAGTAACAATCCAAAGCACTTTTATGATGCCCTAGAGACTATTTATGGACCAAAGACCTATAGTGTATCTTAACTACTTAGTGCTAAGGTAGTCACATTGATTGGTGATAAGAACATGATCCTAGAGAGATGGGATGAACACTTCCATAGTGTCCTAACAGACCATCATCAATCATTGATGAGGCCATTGACCATTCACCTCAGGTTGAAGTCAATCCCTCTCTGTGTTGCAACTGAAGAAAGTTTGAATGCCATTTGGCCCCTTTCATGTGACAGAGCACCTGGTGCTGATTCTATTCCAGCTGAGATTGACAAGGTGGGGGGACCACTGCACATACAAAAGTGGACTGAAATTTTCCAGGTTATGTGGCAAGAGGAGGTTATCCCTCAAGAGTTCAAGGATGCTTCCATTGTCCATCTCTATAAAGGTAAAGGAAATAGATTGTCCTATGACAATCACAGGGGTGTCACTCTCTCAAGTCATTGCTGGCAAGATTCTTGCCAGAGTCTTCCTTAATAGGCTGATCCTTCACCTGGAAGATGCCCTGAGAGCCATTGTGGCTTCAGAAACAATTGAGGAACAATCAATATGGTATTTGCTGCCTGTCAACTTCCAGAGAAATGCCAGGAACAGAACAGAGGTCTGTACCCAATGTTTGTAGATCTGACCAAGGCCTTTGATACATTCAATCATGAGGGCTTATGGAAAATTCTGTCAAAATTTGGTTGCCCAGAGTTTATCAGTATTGTTATGTTAATTTTATGATGGAATGCTCCCCTGGGTTCTGGATAGTGGACATGCTCTCATGCTTTGCCAGTCACCAATGAACTGAAACAAGATTGTGTTCACTTCCATGCTTTTTAGCATGATGTTTTCAGCCACGTTGTCAAATGCCTTCAGTGAGGATGAACAAGGCATCAAGGTCAGCTACCATGCTGATGCTAAATTCTTCAACTTGAAAAGACTATAAACCAAGATCAAAGTTATAGGAGTGGTGGTACATGATTTTTTTTTGTTCACCCGATGATTGTGCACTCAATGCAGCCTCTGAAGGTAAGATGCAACAAAATATGGCTCCTTTCTCTGCTGTTTGTGCTAATTTTGGCCTAACAACACCAAGAAAATACAGGTATTCCATCAGTCAGTACTACAACATCCATATGTGAAACCATTCATTGATTACAGCAAATGAAGAAGTTTTGAATGCTGTGGTAAGTTAATTTACCTTAGAGCACTTTCCAGGGATATACCCATTGATGATGAGGTTGACAAAGGCATTGTCAGAGCAAGCTCAGTGTTTGGGAGGCTCTGAAGTAAAGTGTGGGAGAGAAGAGGTATTAGACTGACTATTAAATTGAAGGTCTACAGAGCTGTTGTGCTGACCTCATTGTTCTATGCCTGTGAAACCTGGACAGTATACCAGAGCCATGCCAGCAAACTGAATCTCTTCCATTTGAATTGTCTTAGGAAGATTCTGAAGGTCACCAGGCAGGATAAGATACCAGACACTGAGGTCCTTTTTAAACTGCCAACTATTCAAACTCTACTTCAGAGAGCACAACTCCAATGTGTTTATCACATTGTTTGAATGCCAAAGGTATGCTTGCCTAAAAGACTATTTAATGGAGAACTCACACAGGGCAAGGGCTCATATGGTGAGTGAAGGCAAAGAAGAAGAAGGGAGGGAAGCTCCCCTTTTCAAAGAGAAAGAAGAGATATGAGGACACCCTCAAAGTCTCTCTTAAAAACTTTGGAATTGACTATGGGACAACTACTTGTAGCATATATTCATTTGGAGCTTATTATGGTATCCAATGTAAATTATTCATCTAAACCTAATTTCTGCCAGACTGCTAAATTTCCCAGTAGTTTTTCTTGAATATGAAGTCTTGACTGTAAGAGTTGTAGTTCTTTGGTTTATACTGAGCACAGTGCTACTATGGGCAATTGTTTCTGGATCATTTGTTCTTAATATGTTTGAGTGGTCAATATTTTATTAATTAATCAGTACCAGTTTATCCTAAATTTGCTATTTTAGACCTCCATTTAGCATAGCCTGACCTCTGGTACTGCTAGACTTCCATTATATCTACTTTTAATTATTATTTTCCATGAGACTCTTGACATTTTATTCAACCAGATATATAGCTTTATTATTTTTCTAGTTCTGTAAAGCAACACTTTTATCATTTGGTATGTTACTAAGTCTGCGAATTAATTTGGATAGCATTATAATTTTTGTTATATCATCATAGCCCAACCACAAGCAATTAATATTTTAGCAATTATTAAGGCCTATTTTTATATCTGTGAAGAACATTTTGTGGCTATATTTGTATCATTCCTTTATTTCAGTAGCTGAAATCCTAGATTCTTATATAAAATGTTCTTTTTTTTCTTTCTTCCTGCTAAGTTTAGTTGGTAATAGATAGGAAGGCTGATAATTTTTGTAGATGTATTTTAGATCTTGCTATTTTGATGAAGCTATTATTTAATTATTTCTTTCTTATTAAGTGTTTTCTCTAGAGGTCCTTAATGTCATCTTGAAAGAGTGATCATTTTGATTCTTCTTTGCCTATGTTAATTCTCTTCATTTCTTTTTCTTGTCTTGTTACTATAACAAGAATTTCTAGAACTATAAAAAAATTACAGTGGTAACATGGGACTTTCTTCCTTTACCTTTAATCTTTCTGAAAAGGCCTTATTTTTGAACAGTCTATTTACTTCTATCTTTTGAATGTTTTTGTTTTGCTTTTTGGAAAGGGGAAGGCAGGGCAATTAAGGTTAAGTGACTTACCCAAGATCACATGGCTGGTAACTGTTAAGTGTCTGAGACCGAATTTGAACTCAGGTCCTACTGACTCCAGAGCCAGTGGTCTATTCACTGTGCTACTTAGCCACCCCTAAATATTTTTATTATTAAAAAAATCTTACTTTTTATTTGTAAAGATGCATGGTGGTGAAGCCTCCCATTCTTGAAAACCATCTCCATAATAATCTAGATGGATCTAAAGAAATATAAAAGAAAAAGTAATGTTCATAACATAATTTTAAAGACTTCACTTATTTATTATTAAGACTCTTAAATCCAGGCTAGTCTTTTCCTTTTCTCCCTCTTAGATATCTTAGAAGAGCTGGGTATAGAAAACTGGTATTCAGGTGACAGTTTGGTACATCAGATATTAATTCTAGGGTCATCAGCATAGCAGTAATAGTTAAAGAAATGAGGATGCATGATCCCTCTAAAAATTTAATTATAGAATGAGTAGAACAGAAGGCCCATGACTGATACCCGGGGAATACCCATACTTAGGGAGTATGAAGAAGGATCCCAGTGTTCAAATAAGATAGAGAAGAAACAGTCAGGAAGCTGGTAGAACATCCAGGTTAGTGGGGTGTCATGGAATCAAAGGAAATAGAATTTCAAGAAAGAAAGGGTGACCAGCAGTGTTCAGTACAGCAGAGGTTGAGGAATATGAAGACTGAGGAAAAAACTATGGAATTTGTCTAGGAAGTGGGTCATTGGTGACTTTAGAACTATTTCTTTGTGAGAGGAGAAGGGAAAAATCTACATTCCAGAGGACAAAGGAAAAAATGGATTGTGATTGAACCCATTCTTTTATAGGCATAGTGGAGTCAAGAAAGGCATAGCAGACAGACTAGCCTTTGATGTCATTAGCAAAGTATCCATAGCTCTCCAGAAAAAAATAATTACATTTCTGCACCATGTCAGCTTCCCAATCTGATGGACATAGCATGTAAAATCAACCCTGAAACAATACCACTTGTGCTCTATTTTCTACCATCAGCATGACTGAAGTATCTTGTAGCTCACCACAGCATTTTGTTAGTCTAGTCATACAGATCGAATATATTCTTCTGTACGTACAAATTGTGCTTTCTACCCCTGGATTTCTCTTCCCTTTAATAATCTCATACCTCCATTTCCTTACCTATAAAGGGAGAGGGTTGGACTCTGTGTCCTGCAAAATTCCCTCCCAGCTCTAAACCCATGATCCTATGATACGCTATGATATGCTATGATAATATTTCAAACCCAATGTATTTAACACTGAACTCAGTACTTCCCCAGTCACCTATCTGCCCTCATTCCAAACTAGCTCACCCAACTAATGCTCTCTATTCCATCCATGATACAATCATCCGTTTGGATCTCTAGATGGTTAAGCAAAATATTTGAGTTGATCTTTGTTTACTAGGTGAGAATAAGGAGTATCCTCATCTTTTTTCATCTTAGCCAAACCAAGTCGTATGTATTCTTCTGTTTTGAAATATCTCTTGGATTTGTCCTTTCTTCTCCATTACCACTGTGAACACCTTTAGTCTAGACCCTCATTACACATAGCTCTGAAGTCCTATGATAGCTTCATCATTGATCCCTTTACCCAGATTTTTTTCCAGTCTATATTATATATCCTTCAATCAGTCCTGCGTCAGACTTCATGGACTAGAATGAATATGAAGAAGTAACTTATAATTTTAGTAGATTATGGCATTTAAAAAAATTTATTGTGATACTATAGCACCAAAGATGATTGCTCTTGTGTGTAAAACTGACATTAGGGAGAATAAAGATGTGATTAACGCTATTAAAGTTAAAACAAAGATGTTATTTTAATTTTGTGACAGACAGTGTTGTTTCCATAATTTGACTTCTTCCTGCTTTTCCAGGCTACTCTACTCCCCTTCATGTACTGTATTACAGCATAGTTGGCTCCCTTGATCCTGTCCCTGAATGGGACACTCCTCCAGCTTCTAAACATTTTCATTTGCTGTGTCCCATGCCTGGAATGCTCTGCTTTTTATATCTATCTCTGAATTTCCCTGGTTTCCCTCAAGACTCGGCTCAAATTTTACCTCCTTTAGGAGTCTTTCCCAGTCCCCCTAGTTATGAGTAACTTCCCCCTTCTGATTACCTTTCAACTACTGTGCATGTTGTTTTATTTTTTTTGAGGGGCAGCTCTGCCTTATTTTAAAAAAATTAGATGGTATTTTATTTTTCCACATTACATATCAAGAAAACTTTTATCATTCATTTTTACAAGGTTTTGAGTTCCAAATTTTTCTCCCTCTCTGCCTCCCCTCCCATCTTCTGAAAATGGTAGGCAGTTTGATATGGTTTGTGCATGTGCTATCATGTAAAAATATTTCCATGTTAGTCACAGTTGTGAAAGAAGAAACAAATAAAAAGGGGGAAAAACACAAGATAGGATGAAGTAAGAAAAAATATGCTTCTATCTGCATTCAGAGTCTATTAGTTCTTTATCTGGCTATGGATAGCATTTTCCTTTGTGAGTCCTTTATACTTGTCTTGGACCCTTGTGTTGCTGAGAAGAGTCGAGTCATTCATGGTTGATCGTCACACAATGTTGATATTGTGTACAATGTGTTCCTGGTTCTGTTCATTTCACTTTATATCAGCTAATACAAGTCTTTCCAGGTTTTTCTGAAATCTGCCTGTTTATTATTTCTTATTGCACAACAGCATTCAATTACATTTATATCCATTGTTTGTTTAGCCATTCCCCAACTGATGGGCATCCCCTCAATCACCAACATTTTACCACTACAAAAAGGGCCACTATAAATATTTTGTAGGTCCTTCTCCCTTCTTTATGATTTCTTTGGTATACAGACTTACCAGTGGTATTGCTGGATCAATTGCATAGTTTGGTTGCCCTTTGAGCATAGTTCCAAATTGCTCTCCAGAATGGTTGGATCAGTTCACAACTCCAACAACAGTGCATTAGTGTCTCAATTTTCCCACATCTCCAGAATTTATCATTTTCCTTTTCTGTCATATCAGCCAATCTTATAGGTGTGAGGTGGTACCTCAGAATTTTAAATTTAAAATTTGCATCTCTCTATTCAAAAGTGATTTAGAGCATTTCTTCATATGCCAATAGCTCTGATTTCTTTATCTGAAAACTGTCTATTCATATCCTTTGATCATTTATCAATTGAGGAATGGCTTGTATTCTTAAAATTTGACTCAGTTTTCTATTTACTTGAGAAATGAAGCCTTTATCAGAGACACTTGCTGTAAAGATTATTTCACATTTTTCTGCTTTCCTTCTAATCATGGTTGCATTAGTTTTCTTTGTACAAAAGCTTTTAAATTTAATATAGTCAAAGTTATCTATTTTACATTTTGTAGTGCTCTCTTTCTATTTATTTGGTCCATTCCTTGCTCTTCTAATTTGCTTATGTGTCACCCTTTCTGTCTAAATCATGCCATAAATGTCTATCATATCTAACTTTTCTAATATTCCATTTACCTCCTTGGGTTCTTTCTTGTTTATTTTTTTTCCAGTTGTTGGAAGATACTTTATTGGACTCACACCAGCAGCCCATGCTTCTTCAGCACCTTGGTGTATTTGTGGATTTTGCCTTCCATGTTCTTCTTAGCTTGCTTGCGTAGCTTCGTAAGCTTCTTCTTCTTTCTATAATGAATCTTGGCTTTCTCCTTCCTCTTCTCTTCCAATGTAGCAGTCACTGCCTGATACTTCCAGCCAACCTCATGGGCCAGGCGCCCCAGATAAGCAAACTTTCTAGTCGGCTTCAGTCTGGCGACTTTAAGAGCAGCTGGGACAACCATGCGTTTCCGCTTGTCATATGGGGGAGGAACGCCATCAAACACCTTAAGACGCTCCAAGGCAGCCTGACCTCGCTTGGTCTTGTGGGGAAGCATCCCTCTGACTGTCCTCCAGAAAATGCAGCTGGGGGCCCTGAAGTGGTAAGGGCCTCTAGAAGGGTTCGTGTTTATTCGCTTTCAGAGGAAGGCCAGGTATTTCAGCTTGTTCCTGTAGAAGTTTCCCGAGATGTTGATGCCTTCGCAGTGGACCACGACCACCTTCCTCCCCAGGAAAACTTGCTTGGCCACGATAGCCGCCAAGCGGCCAAGGAGATGGCCCCGCCCGTCGATCACCAGGACCTGCCCGTCTGCCATGGCCGACACCAGCCGGGAAAAGAAGCTCTTGTTTATTTTTTTAGTTGGATTTATTGAGTTCTGAGATAGGACAATTGCAGTCCCTCACTAGTAGAGTCTTTCTATTTCTTCCTCTAATTCACTTAACTTCTCCTTTACAAATCTGGATGTTATACCACTTAGTGCATATATGTATAGTATTGATACTGCTTCATTGCCTATGGCACATTTTAGCAAGATATAGTTTTCTTCCTTATCTTTTTTTAATTAAGTCTATTTTTTTGCCTGAGATTAGACTTGCTACTCCTGCTTTTTTTTTAAATTTCAGCTAAAGTATAGATCCTGCTCCAGCCCCTTATCTTTACTCTGTGTGTATCTCTCTTCTTCAGATGGGTTTCTTGTAAACAATATATTGTAGGATTTTGTTTTTTGATTCTACTTTGCTATCTACTTCCATTTTTGGGAGAGTTCATCCCATTCACATAATAGTTATGATTACTACCTGTGTATTTCCCTCCATCCTATTCTTCCTCCTATTTGTCCTCTCACTCCTTTTACGCATTCCCTTCTCACCAGTGTTTTGCTTCTGTCTTTGACCTCCCCTGATCTGCCTTCCCTTCTGTCAGTCCCTTTCCCCCTTTACTTATTCTGCTCCCCTCCTACTTCTTTTCATGTAAGATAGATTTCTATATTCAACTGATTGTGTATATTATTCCCTCTTTGAGTGAATACTGATGAGAATAAGGTTTAAGTGATGCTTGTTGTTCACCCTCCCACCTTCCTCTCCACTGTAATAGTTCTTTCAAACCTCTTCATGTGAAATAATTTACCCCATTCTACCTCTTTTCCTTCTACATGCATTGTGCTCCTCTTCTTATCCCTTAATTTTTAAATGTCATTTCATCAAATTCACCTTATACCTATTCTCTCACTCTTTCTCCCTCTGTATATATTTCTGTGTACATATGTATACATTTACATACATATATGTATATGTATATACACATAAGTATAAATGTGTGTATGCAAGTGTATATATGTATATATATACACATATAGATAGATTTCTTCTAGATGTATTATAAGTGATACAATTTTTAAGAATTACAAGTATCATCTTTTCATGTAAGGATGGAAATAGCTTAGCTCTATTGAATCCATTATGTTTTCTTTCCTCCTTTTTATATCTTTATGCTTCTCTTGAGTCTTGATATTGGAGGTCAAATTTTTGGTTTAGTTCTGGTCCTCTCTTAATGAAAGCCTGAAATACTTACATTCATTGAATGATTATTTTCCCCTTGAGGTATTATGCTTAATTTTGCCAGGTAAGACATTATTGGTTGTAGTCCTAGCTCCCTTGTCTTCCAGAATATCATGTTCCATGACCTCTGACCCTTTGATGTTGCAGTTGCCAAGTCTTGTGTAATCCTGATTGTGACAACCTGATATTTGAATTATTTCTTTTTGACAACTTGTAGTATGTTTTCCTTAACTGAATAGTTCCAAAATTTGGCTATAATGTTCCTTGGAGTTTTTATTTTGGGATATCTTTCCTGAGGTGATAGGTGGATTCTTTCTTTTCTTTTTTTTAATTTTATTGACTTGTTTGTTTACTTTTAGGTTACAAGATTCAGTTCCAGAGTCACTTGAGTTTCAGATTTTTCTCC
>CM053593.1:113953922-113986145 GCA_028646575.1 Pseudocheirus occidentalis
GAAAAAGAATCTCAAAAGCATAATCAAAAGAATAATTCCTTCAGAATTAGAGTGGAGCAAATTGAAGCAAATGACTTTATGAGAAATCAAGATACTATTAAACAGATACAAACAAATGAAAAAAATAGAAAGGAATGTGAAATATCTCCTTGAAAAAACCACTGACCTGGAGAATAGATCCAGGAGAGACAATTTAAAAACTACTGGACTACCTGAAAGCCATGATCAAAAAAAGAACTTAGAAAGCATGCTTCAAGAAATTCTCAAGGAAATTGCCCTGATATTTTAGAACAGAAGGCAAAACAGAACTTAAAAGAATTCACCAATCACCTCTTGAAAAAGATCCCCAAAAGAAAATGCCTAGAAATGTTATAGCCAAGTTCTGGAGTCCCCAGATCAAGGAGAAAATAATACAGGCTGCCAAGAGGAAGCAATTTGCATACTATGGAAACGCAATTAGGATAACTCAGCATCTGGCAGCTTCTACATTGACAGATCAAAGGGCCTGGAATATGATATTCTGGAGATCAAGGGAGCTGGGATTAAAACCAAGAATCACCTACCCAGCAAAATTCAGTGTAATGTTCCAGGGGAAAATATGGTCATTCAGTGAGGTGGAGGACTTTCAAACATTCTTGCTGAAAAAACCAAAACTGAAAAGAAAATTTGACACTCAAATACAAGAAGCATGAGAAGGTAAACATGGAAAAGAAATCATAAAGAACTTATCAAAGTTGAACTATTTACATGCCAACATGGAAAAACGATCATTGTAACTTACGAAACTTTTCTCAGTATGAGGATAGGGGAAGGGAATACAAAAGTAGATATATGTATACATACACATATGTCTATATAGGAAGGTTTATATATGTGTATGAATACATATCTGAGTATGTGTACTACAGGATCAATTGAATAGGAAAAGGTGATACTTTAAAAGGTGAAATTCTGATGTGGGAGAGGAATAGAATGAGAGGGGACAGGGAGAGACAGAATGAGGTGAATCATCTCATATAGAAGAGGCAAGGGATAACTGATACAATGGAGGAGGAAAACAGGAAGGCAAAAGGTAAAGGGTCGACTTTACTCTCATTGAATTTGGCTTAGGGAAGGAATGACATAAACTTAAACTGGGTATCTTGCCACACAGGAGAGTAGGGGGGATGGAGAAGAGAGGTGGGATGATGGAGGGAAGGGCAGGGTGGGGGAGAGAGTTGTTGGAAGCACACCCTTCTGCAAAGAGACAGGGACAGGGTAGAGAATAGAACAAGGGGGGTGGAATAGGAAGGAGGGACATAAAATCAGTCTCTTGGCAATATGTCCACTGTGGAGATGTTCTGCATAATTACACATGTACAGCCTGTATTGAATTGCTTGTCTTTCCAGTGGGGGTAGGTGATGAGGGAGGAAGGGAAAGAATCTAGAATTTAAAGTTCTACAATCAAATGTTAATATATATGTATATATATGATTATTATTAACTACATGCAACTGGGAATTAAGATATACAGGCACTGGGGTAAGGAAACCCATCCTGCCCTACCAGAAAGTCAGAGGGGTAATGGGGGACGACATAGGAGATAGCAGACTAGGGAGGAGCTATACAGTGGGATTGCTGTTTTGGGGTTGTGGGTAGGGGAAAGATGGAGAGAAAAATTGTAATTCAAAATATTGTAGAAATGAGTGATGTAAACAAGAAAATAAATAAATAAAAATTTTAAAACTGCCTCGAAGTATTAGAACAAGTAAGCAAAATGAAGATATAAAGAATCAGGAGGTTGCCTCCTGAAAGAAGCTTCAATGTGATAATACAAATGAATATCAGCCAAAATCCAGAATTTCCAGGTCAAAGGGAAAAAAAATGTAAGCAGCCAGGAAGAAAATGATTGACAAGGAAAAAATTGCAACCAGGATCACACAAGATTTTGCAGGAATATTATCATATACAAAAGCAAAAGAAAAGGCTCTCACATTAGAATTACTTATCTTGAAAAGTTAAACTTAATCCTATAAGCAAAAAACACACCTTTAGGGTGGCTAAGTGGTACAGTGAATAGAACACTGGCCCTGGAGTCAGGAAGACCCGAGTTCAAATCTGACCTCAGACACTTAATACTTACTAGCTGTATGTATGACCTTGGGCAAGTCACTTGACCCCAATTGCCCTGCTTTACCCCCTCATTTACTAGAATATGTGCCTTTACTAGAATAAATGATTTCTAAGCATTTCTTTGAAATTACAAATAGCAGAGATGAGAGAAACTTGGAAAAATAAATACATTTGGACTTTTTAAAGGTCCTAAATGATGTGGAAGTGCTTACATCCTATTCAAGGAAGAAAGGATAACTGACATTTCAGAATCCCACAGCCTCCAAGAGTCAAAGAAATCAAAGAAAGATAAATTCAAGCCATGAACAAGTTTTGATCTATTTTGTTGTTTCTATTTCTTAGAGCAGTGGTTCTCAACCTTCTTAATACTCGTATGTGGGCATATGTTCATGTGGGTGGACCCGGCCGGAGACAGATAGAAGAGTGGTGTCTCAGTTCCTAAGACCATTGGAAATATGTGTTTTCTGGTGGTCTTAGGTGACCCCTGTGACCCTGTGAAAGGGTCGTTCAACTCCCAAAGGAGTCTGACCCACAGGTTGAGAACCACTGGTTTCGAGGGTAAATAAAATCAAAGAGAAAAGGAGTAAACTAATAAATGAAGAATAAGAGGAAGGAACTAGGAATATGAAGGTTGAATAGGTGAATCAAGGCATTCACGAAGTTCATTATCCTCTGAACCAAGCATGACAAGGTTGAACAAACACTCAATTTAGTGTATAACTAAATTAAATCAAATTCAACAGGTAAATAAATGGGAATAGAGTAAGAAAAAGACAGAGTTTGAGAAAGAATTGATGCTTGGGTAATGATTAGTCACAAACAAAACCTATTTCAGTTGTGGAGGGTATATTAGAGAAGATGAGGGGGAAAGGGGTAAAAATCTTCATCTGGGATTAAGAGAGAAAGGGTAAAGGAGTAGGGTCTGATAACTCCAATTACAGATTACTAGCTGATCTCATTCCTTTCCCCTCATGCCCCATTTTTATTTTTCATCAGAAAGAGGGAGATAGAGGCCAAAAACAGAATATTTTTTTAAAAATAGGATTAAGGGGGAAATAATCAGTGACAATAATTGTGAAAGTGAACAGTATGCTCTCACCCATAAAACAAAGAAGAGTGATAGAAAGAATTAGAAAACAGAGGATTCTGGGAAGATGGCGGAATGGATCAGAAAATTCCAAGCTCTCAGTATTTTCCCCTACAAAAGAGTTAAAATAGTGCCTTAGGGTGAACAAAGTGTGGGTGAAGATAAATAAGAATAGGGGCACAACCTGGGTCTTCCTGGGACAATTTGAGAAGATCTAAAGAAAAATCCCAGGACAGAATTTGGTCCCTATGAAGGATAGACACCTCCAGGCTAAGTTCCTTTTTGACAACAAGCCACATGCCCTGGGGGGTCATTTGGTTGGAGAGGCTGCCTTGGCCCCAGCCACAGGATAGTAAGGGAAGTTGGGTGTTTGAGTCCCGGAAAACCGAGGGAACCTCTGGTGACCAAGAACAACAGACCCAGCTGTGCCGCAAAGAGTGGTGGGGGCAAGAAGGAACCAGGACATGCCTCTGACGACAGAAGCAGTAGTACAGAAAGTCCCTCAATGTGGGCACTTACAGGAGGTGAGTGGTTTGGCTTTAGTTCTAGGAAAGAGGGAAGAACTAAAGATCTGGGGTACGAGGCACCATTTCCCATTTCTGCCCCAGTACTAGCGGTGATTACAAAAATTAAGCTATTACCACAAAAAATGCACAGGCAAAAGAGAAAGTATCCAACCATAGAAAGTTGTTATGGGAATAGAGATGACCAGGGTTCATCTTCAGAGGAGGATATTGAAGTAAATAAACCCCCAAAGAGGTCAAATGGTCACCTGTGCAAAAAGAATTCACAGAAGATGTTTAAAAAGATGTTAAAAATCAAATGACAGAGCCTCAGACACTTAACACAAAAAAACTAGCCGTGTGACCTTGGGCAAGTCACTTAACCCCAACTGCCCTCCAAAAAGCAAAAAGCAAAAAAACAAAAACAAAAAATCAAATGACAGAGATGGATGAAAAACAAAACAAAAAAAAATATTAAGAATACTCCAAGAAAAACAAAAAGGGTATGAAAGGAAAGTCAATCAATTAGAAAAAGAGATTCAGAATCTTAAGGAAGAAAATGACACCTTGAAAATTAGAACTGGGCAAAAGGGAAGTCAGTGAAATTATAAGAGATCAACAAATAATTAAACAAAATATGAATGAAAAAATTGAAGAGAAAGTGAAACATCTTGTAAGAGAAACACAAGATTAGGAAAATAGATACAGAACAGAAAATATAAAAGTAATTGGGCTGAATGTTATGATCAAAAAAAGAATCTTGATATAATAATAATAATAATACAAGAAAATATTAAAGAAAATTGTCCTGAAACATTAGAACAAGAGGGGAAAGTAGAAATAGAAAAAAATATATTGATCACTACTTAACAGAGATCCTATGAAGAAAACTAATAGGAATATCATAGTCAAATTAAAAAACCTCCAGTTCAAGGAAAAAATATTAAAAGCATCAAGATAAAAACAATTTAAATATGATGGCACCACAATTAGAATTGCATAAGACCCAGCAGCAGAGGCACTTAAGGACTGCAGGTCTTGGAACATATAGAAGAACAAAAGAACTGGGGATCCAGCCAAAAATATAATACCTTGCAAAGTTAAGTATTATTCTGAATGGAAAAAAATGGACATTTGATACACTCTCAGACTTTCAAGACTTTGTTTAAGAAAACAATCCGGAACTTAATAGAAGATTCCACATATAAGAACCAAGAAAAGTATAAGGCATATAACAAAGACTGATCATAAGTGATCCATAAGGACAGGCTGTTTACTTTTTATATATGTAAACTGTATGTCTGAGATTCTTATTAATAATTGGGTAGCTGATAAGATTGGGGTAAGCCTGCATATGATATGAATTTAAAAAGTAAAACCATTTAGGAACAGCTAAAAAAATATTATTTCATACAAATGAGGTGCAAGAGGAAGAATTGTAGAGGAATTAGATGGGGGGAAGAGGACTAGTAGTTCTGGTAACCTACTTGTATTGGGAATGGGTTTAAGATGGAACAATTTACATATATATGTATATATATATATTTTTTTTAGAAGAATATAAAAGTCTTCTAAATTCAGAAGAAATAAAATGGTAGGGGCATAGGGAGGGGGGAAGGATAAAGGAGGGATCTTTAGAGAGGAGAGTGAGGGAATAGGTAAAAGGGGGTTATAGAAGGGTGTTTTAGATTTTGGGGAATGGTAGAATGGGGAGGAATCCTTGGAGTGGGGTAGGCAAGTAATAAGGGGGCAAGGTAGTGAGTAGAAGTAAAAGGAGTAGAATATGTTTGGGAAAGTATATGTCTGTATATATGTATATGTATAGAGTGTATATATGTATATGTATATATATGTATACAATATATATATTGTAGCTATAGAGAAACACATTTAAACTCTATTGTAGCCTTCTGGGGTGTGGGGGATGGGAAAAAAGAACAAAGTAAAAAAGTGCACAGCAGAGAACAAAACTCACAAGGAAGCAAAGAAAAGATGGTCAATTCTCAACATAATGTATATTATTTATCATATAGGCTTTCTTGAAATGAAAATTTATTGTTACATATTTGGAATCCTCTTCTATGCTCTGCTATGCACATGACATGTTTTTTTCTTTCTAACTTTGAATTTGAGTTCCAATATTTAAGTTTATGAAATATGAAAAAAGACAAAAGAATTATAAAACAGTTCTCTATAAGAAATATACTTAAATATTCACATAGACTTAAGATGATAGGGCTATGGTAGAAAGCATCAGAGTAATCCAAGAAGAGCAGGAATGGCAATTGTGACCACAGACAAAGCAACAGTAAAGCATACACAAGGTTAAAAGAAATTTGCAGGGAACCTGTACTATGTTTAAAGGCACAATAAATAATTAAACAATATTTATAGCTAAGATAGATGTACCAAATGACATAATATATAATTATTCAAGGAAAAGCTAATGAAATTTTCAGGAGAATAAGATAGCAAAACAGTAATTATTGTGGACTAAGGTGCTCTTTTTAAAAATAGAGAAATCTAACAAGATAAGAAGGAAAGAGTTTAGGTAACTGGATAGTATTTTTATATATGTAAAATGTATGTCTAAGATCCTTATTAATAATCAGATAGCTCATAATAAAGATTGGGGGTAAACCTGAGTATGATACGAATTTAAAAAGTAAAACCATGTAGGAGCAGCTAAAAAGAGTATTATTTTATACAAATGAGATGCAAGAGGAAGAATTGATACAGAGCAATTAAATGGGGGAAAAGCATATATCTGTATATATCTATAAAAATATATTAAAAATAATATATCCCTGTCAATTACGGAGTGGAAATTATAAGGAGCACACATACCCTGTATGGCATCTTTACAAAAAACTGACCATGTTCTAAAACATAAAAAGACATAAGCAAATAATAAAAAAAAAATATTAAACACATCCTTTACTAATCTCAACACATACGAAAATAGGAGAAAAGTTTAAAGAATTCCAATTTAAATGGAAAATATGTAATACAACCCTAGAGCATAAATGGGTAAAAGAATAATTAAATCATAGAAGTAATAAATTTATTGAAGAAAATGTTAATGTGATACATTACACAAATACTTCAAATATTACACAAAATACTTCAGTGTCATAGCTAGATCTCTTTGTGAGATCTTTTTTTGGGAGGGAATCTTTTTCAAGAGGCAATCAGTAGATTCTTTCAATTTCTATTTTACCTTCTGGTTCTAGAATATCAGGGCAGTTTTCCTTAATAATTTCCTGAAAAAAGATGTCTAAGTTCTTTTTTGGATCATGGTTTTCAGGGAGTCCAATAATTTTAAAATTATCTCTCCTGGATCTATTTTCGAGGTTAGTGCTTTTCCCAAAGAGATATTTCACGTTATCTTCTATTTTTTCATTCTTTTGATATGTTTTATAATATCTTGATATCTCATAAAGTCATTAGGTTCCATTTGCTCTAGTCTACTTTTGAAGGAATTATTTTTATTCAGTGAGCTTTTGAACTTCCTTTTCTGGTTAATTCTGCTTTTTAAGGCATTCTTCTTCTCACTGGCTCTTTGGATCTCTTTTGCCATTTAAGTTATTCTATTTTTTAAAGTGTTATTTTCTTCAGTATTTTTGGGGGTCTCCTTTGGCTAACTGTTGACTCATTTTTTTTAATGATTTTCTTCTATCATTCTCAATTATCTTCCCAATTTTTCTTCTACTTGATTTTCTTCTTACTTGATTTTCAAATCCTTTTTGAGCTCCTTCATGGCCTGTGACCAATTCATATTTTTCTTGGAGGTTTTTTAGTTCAGGAGTTTTGACTTTGTTTTCTTCTCGTTCTATATTTTGAACTTCTTTCTCACCAGAGAATGATTCTATTTTCTAATGATTTCTCTTCCTCTGCTCATTTTCCCAGACAATTACTTGACTCAAGTTCTTTGCCACAGTAGAACTCTGCTTCCAGGGTGGACAGTGCTATGTCCTAAATTTCTGGGGTTTTGCACAGCTGTTGTCAGAGCTACTTATAGGCACCTGCCTCAGAACTGTGAGGAGGACTCCCTTTCCACAGCCACAACAAGCTCTGCCATGCCAGCATTCCTTCTCACCCCAGGACCACCACCCAAGACTGTGAACCAGATCCAAGCACGGCAGAGTAAGAGAATCCTGTCTCAATGATAGCAAAGGGATTCCTGCAATTACCCTCTGATCAGCCACATGGTTCCCACCACCATGTGTGGGTCTGGAGCTCCAGAAGCAGCAGCTACTGCTGCTATCACTGCTGCTGCTGCCACCACAGCTGCCTCCACCTCCGCTGCCCTGGGGAAAGGGGCCAGACCACGCCTTTCTCTCATCCAGTCCAACAGAATTTCCCCACTGACTTTTTACTTTCTCTTTGCTGTTTGTGGGTTGAGAAGTTTGGAAATCTCCACAGCTGCCAGTTATTCAGCCCCCTGAGGTCTGTTCTGGCTCAATCTGTGCCAGCGCAGCCCACATGGCACAGTGCTCCATTCCTAACTTGGTGTGATAGACCCTTCATGACAGTCAGATAGGCTGTCTTCAGTGAGAGATTTGTTTCACTCTGTCATTTTGTGGGTTCTGTAGCACTAACATTTGTTTAGAGTAATTTTTTACACATATTGGAGGTAATTGGGTGATGAGCTCAAGCAAGTTCCTGCTTTTATTCCACTGTCTTGGCCCCCTAATGTATGCCTTCCCTGTGAGATTTTAACAGAGGGAAAAAATCTCTGATGATAGAAGAAAAAATATGCTGTATTTACCTTTTCTTGAAATGAATAATGGCATTTTAGAATAATTCTCTATTTCAAGTATAAGAAATCTATCACATTTTACTCTTATGCTTTCCCTTCTTTTACATGAGTTCTTGTGAAAGGCAAACCAAGAGACAAACAGAGCCCATCCTGTTTTGGACTCCCACGAAGGTCAATAATAAACTCTTATCCTTCAGACACCATAAATTGCACCAAGGCCAATGACTGATCATGAACAAGCACAATGATGTATTTTCTGTATATTTTATGTTCTTGTAGGAAATGGGTTATTTTCAGAAGCCCACTAGTCCCATAGAGAAATAGCTGTCTATCGATGCTTTCATCTGCTATAGCATGTAACACTGTACAGAATAAACTTTTATTGACTTGTCTTCTGAATTGTAACAAAATTAGTTTTCTTGCCATAAGATCTCTGAACACTTTCATTGAGATGAGCTATTAGTAAAGCACTTTACAAATCTTAAAATACTATAAACGCTAGTTATTATTTCAATTAATAAAAGAGAATAAATTGAGCATATATATTCTTTTTAAAAACTAGAAAAACAACAAATCAAAACCCCAAAATAAGTGGAAACATAGAAATTCTGTAAAACAAAGAGACAAACAAAATCAGAACTATCACTACTACCACCTAAGAAAGCCATTGGACTGATAAATCAAACTAGGAGTGGAATGGTCAAATGAGCTATTTCGGTTTTTTAAAAAAGAAAGGAAAACCAAATTAGAAAAACCCAAAGTGAAAAGGGAGAATTTAAAATAGGTGAGGAGGACTTAGAAACTACTTTGCTAAATTACATGCCAACAAAATGGATGAATACTTACCAAAAATCACTTATGTTGATAGAAGAAGAAACAGATTACATAACCCAATTACGGGAAAGGGGGGGGGGGAATTGAACAAGTCAGGAAGCAACTCCAAGAGAAAAAAAAATCATATTCTACTCAACTTCCAAGTGAATTCAATCAAATAGTCTAATAATTAACTCCAATGTTATTTTAAAAATTACAAAAATTCATTCCAATGAAACAAATTTTACATGAAATAGATGAATACTTGAAAAAATAATCAGGTTGATGGAACAAGAAATAGTTCTGAATAAGTGATGAAGGAACTCCAAGAGAAAGAAAAATCTTCTGTCAGTTTGTAAGTGAATTCAATCAAATATTCTAACAGTTAACTCTAACATTACAAAAAATTAAGCTGCAAAAATAGAGAAAGAAGGAAATCTACCAAATTATTCTGAGAGAAATATTGTCCCAATACCCAAACCAAAGAAATATAAAGAAAGAAAATTTTAGACCAATATGTGAAGAATATTAGTGCAGAAATATTTCACAAAATATGTACAAAGAGGCTATATCAACAAATTCATAAGCTTATTTACTATTCTCACATTGGGTTTATACCAGAAATGTAGAGTTGTTTCAACATTGAGAAAAATATAAACATAACAGAAAATGTCTCTTACAAAATAATAAAAGTCACATGATTGTATCAATGCATGCAAAAAAAATAGCTTTTGAGAAAAGGAACACTAATGCATGTTTAAAAAACATACAAACTGATAAGGATGTCAAGATGGGATTATGAATGGGAGGCAGGAAACCAAGCTCCTACATACTAAATCTATCAAAAATCTGAAATTTGCATCAGATTGAATACTGATCAAGAAATCCAATTAGAACCCACTTTGCAAAAATGTCAGTCAGAAGTTTATAGGAAATCGGAAAGGGGATTCCTCAATAAAGCATGGAGCAGCACAGGTAAACAAGCCCACAGACTTCCAGTGCTATTAGGAATAGATCAGAGACATTAGTAGTTGGTAAGTTTCTATACCTGGAGGAAAAAGGTAGAGAGGGTCACTGAAAAAGACTCAAGATTTAGGAAGGTAAAAATTTCTCAGGATGGTCAGAAGGACTTAATATGAAGAGCTTGGCTGCTCTGCAACTAGCACAACTTGGTAGAACCAGGACTGAGACAGCCCAGGTTCAGGGGCTCCCAACTCCCTTACACTCTCTCCTAAGATAACCACACAGGATCCTGAAGATCCATCATGCCAGACTTCAGGGATTTGGGTGGGGGGTGTGTGTGAAACCACAAGAGGTGGAGGTCAGCACAAAAACCCAGGGGACCCAGGATGAGACAAAGTAGAGCCAACAAGTTAGAAGTCAGGAACTAAAGCTAGAGAAATGAATACATTAAAGAAACATACAAGCAAAAAAAAAATTTAGATCTAGGTTTCTGAGGAAGAATTAAAAGCAGTGATTAAAAAGTGAAAATGGATTTTCTATTAGCACTACATGTGTATTTAGAAGAAAGGAAGCAAGAGGATAAAAAAATGAAATAAAAGCACTTGAGAAAATGATTGGAAAAAGAATAAGTAACTTGTTAGAGAAAGTAGTAATCTTTATTCAAGTAATATACTCCCCAAATCTAGAATGGATCAAACAGAAATAAAAGTCTCCATGAGAACTATTAGAACAAAATCAAAAGACTGAAAAAAAAGATGAGAAATCAAAATATCTTCTATCAAAAACAACTGACTTAGAAAACAGACCCAGGAGATAAAATTTAAGGATCACAGAGTCCCTAAAAACATGAGAAAAAATCATATATATACTAAATTTCAAAATTAAAATATCTAGATCTACTAGAAACAGAGGGCAAAGTGAAGATACAAGGTATCCAACAATCACCACTCTCCCAAAAGAAACTCTATAAAGAAAATCACAGGAACGCAATGTTTAAAATCTATCTCTCATGTCAAATAAAAAAAAAATACTCTAAGCAGCCAAAAAGAAGTAGTTCATGGTCCAAAAGATCATAATTAGAATCAAATAAGACATGGGAACTTTTCCTATAAATAGGAAGTCTTAGACTACAATAGTCCAAAATGCAAAGGGAACAGGTTTACAATCAAGAACAAGTTATTGTGCAAAGCTGTTAATAATCCTACAGAGGAAAAAAATAGATCTTTAAGGGAACAGAGGACTTTAAAACATTTCTTATTAAAAGTAGGGGATTGAATAGGAATTTTGACATGGAAACATGAGGGTCAGGAGAAACCTAGAAGGGGAAAATTTTGAGTCATTGGACGGAGTTGTATGATAATTTAGGGCTAACATTCTCATGGGAGAGAAGAAAAAAAAACACTCCCATCAGAACCTTAATGTTTTCAAAAGGCATTGAAAAAGTAAAGTGAGAAAAACAGTGAACTTGGAGGTTGAATACATTCTAAAGGTTTTAATTTGGGAAAAAGAAGGAAGAAAAAAAGAATACATTAGCAAGAAAAGGAAGAAGAAAGGACTGGAACTTGCTATTTCTCATAATTGGGATATATGAGGAAAAGAGTATATAAACATGGAAGAAGGGATGGAAGAAGTGGGTGTCAGATGAACCTCACTCTCATCTGAAATAGACAAAGGAGGGTTTAACTCAAATACACAAATGCACAAACATACCCATAATTTGGTATGGAAATACATCAAACTCAATAGGGAAACAAGCAGGGATAATGAGGAAATAGGTGAAAAGGGAGAATGAGACTAGATAGTTACTTGCAAGCAAAACCAACTTCCTGGTCATGAAGGGATATTGAAAGGGGAAAAAAAAAGTTAAAAGCTAACAGGCTAGAGAACTTGTGACCTTCAGGCCACATGTGGCCCTTTAGGTCCTCAAGTGCAGCCCTTTGACTGAATCCAAACTTCGATA
This sequence comes from Pseudocheirus occidentalis, assembly GCA_028646575.1. Classification (NCBI taxonomy): domain Eukaryota; kingdom Metazoa; phylum Chordata; class Mammalia; order Diprotodontia; family Pseudocheiridae; genus Pseudocheirus; species Pseudocheirus occidentalis. Next base: position 113,966,124 of record CM053593.1, read on the forward strand.
AAGAATTTTTTCTGTGATGTTTGGATTCAGTCAAAGGGCCACACTTGAGGACCTAGAGGGCCATATGTGGCCTCAAGGAAGCAGGTTCCCCAACCTAATAGAGTCTTGGGAGGTACCCATTAATTGAGGAATGGTTAAACAAATTGAGGTGCATGTATATAATAAAATATTATTGCACCTTAAGAAGTGATGAGAGAGAATTTCAGAGAATCCTGGGTAGCATGAACTTGATGCAGAGTGAAGTAAACAGAACTAGAACAATTTATACAAGGATAATAATATTGTAAAGAAAAATGGCTTTGAAAGACAAGTACTTTAATCAATGCAATGACTAATCATATCTCTGAAATATGATGAAAGTTATCTCCTTACTCAAGGTGATGAACTTAAGGTAAAGAAATAAACATATTGCTGGAGATGACCACTATAGATTGATATTCCTTGACTATGATTATTTCTGAGAGTTTCTCTTTTTTCCCCCTCTTAGTTGTTATTGGGGGCACAGTTTTGAGTAGAAATTAGTGCTGTGCATCTGAAAAAACTTTAAAACACTTAAAAATTCACTGATGGAATTATGGGTTTTATGACTAACAAGATGGAGGACTAGACATTTTCTTCAATCAAACCTTTCAAAATTCTCCAATATATGAATTATATACAAGAGATAGAGCAATTTCCACTGTCTCTATGAACTATGACACCAAGAATCCTAATAAGGTACAACAAGATGAACTAGCTTCAGAGAAGGCTAATCCCTAACCCCCAATATACTCATAAAGGATCCCAAATCTTGTCAGTCACCATATTCAAGCAGGGCAGCACAAGTTGACCCATAGGTTTGCAATAAAATTCAACTCTGTCCTTTCCATCTCTACCCTCTTCTGGGTCACAAAAACAAGCATAGCTTGCTCTCTCTGGGATTTAGCATGGCAGTGCTCTGTGCTACAACAGAGTTCAGCTAAAGAACTGAAAAACAGAGGGAACTGGGAGGATGTTAGCCATGTGATATCCAATTAAGCATGAGGGAAAGGGCCCAGCATCTAACTGGAGCTACCTTTGTCCCCCCAGAATTCTCTTGGGGCAGAGATGGAGATCAGTGAAACATAAATTGCCAAGCATAGAAGGAGACTGAGACAGCTTTGAAGTCTAGCTCCCAAGGCAGCTGCCATCAAAGTGGAAGTGATCAGAAAATGAGAAATAAGAAAATACAAGAAAAAAAAAAAGACTGAAATCACCAAGATCTCAGGGGAAAGAAAATTCAGTTAAAACCTTCAGCATGAACAGATCAGCCAAAAAGGAAAATGTTAAAAACAGAGCGGGAATATAGCCTACAGATAAGCTAGATTAATCCAGACATTTATGACTATGGCAAGGCAAAGGAAAACAAATTAACCCCTGATAAGTGAATCCTTGTGGATTCCCAAGAGAGCATGGAACTGCAGAGAAAAATTTCCAAATGATTTAAAAGAGAAATAAGAAACATAAATGCAGAATTTGTAGTCTGCACAGCAGGAATAACCAGTATAATAGAAAAATTTGAATCTGCAGTGGCAGACTTCACCAAAGAAACAAAACAGAGTACTGAATGAGAATAAAAAAATATACAAAAGTGAAGGACAATCTGGAAGAAGAGAAACAAAGAGCAATAACACTAAAAGAAAACGTGATTTCCATAAAAGTAAAACACAATGATCCCCAAGACAGGATGTATGGAACAACTTAAAGATGATAGGTTTACCCAAAGAATATGACAAGTCAGAAAACCTCAAGATCATAATGTAAGAAATAATACCCCATCTCCCCCCACCAAAAAAAAAAAAAAAAAGAAAACAACTGCCCAGAGTGTCTGAAAACACAAGGGGCAAATTGAAAGAATCTACAAATAGTCTCCAGAAAAACAAAACAAAGACCTTCTGCTGCCATCATAGTTAAACTGAACAATTTCAATGAGAGATAATAAATTCTTCAAGTGACTTAGCAGAGAGACCTCCAAATAGAAAGGAAATGAAATTTGAATAAAAGACTATTCTGTATGCACTAGAAACTAGAAGGGGATGGGGTGGGGAATGTGGCTAGGTGGCGCAGTGAATAGAGCACCAGCCCTGGAGTCAGAAGGACCTGAGTTTAAATCCAGCCTCAGACACTTAAGACAAAACTAGCTGTGTGACCTTGGGCAAGTCATTTAACCCCAACTGGCCTACCTTCCCCCTCCAAAAAAATAAAAGGCAAAATAAGAAGAAAAGAATATATTAAAAAAAAAAAGAAAGAAACTACAAGAGGGAATGGATTTCTGTTCCAAAGGGCAAATGATCTCAAGATGCAAACCAAGGTGACAAACCCTGCAAAACTGAGACTATCCATGAATAATAATAATAATAATAATAATGACAGGTGTTCAATAAAAAAGAGTCTTCAAAACTTTAATTTAAAAAGGTCCTGAACAAACTATTTTGTTTTTCAAACACCTCAGACAATGGGAATAAAAGGCAAATAAACACAGCATTAATAAAAGAACAGAGATATCATTAAGAGATTTCTTTCTAAATGTACATAAGGAGATCAGGGTGAAAACAGAAGTAAAATAGGAGTGAAACTGGAGAAACAGGAGTGAAAGATCATGAACTAAACCTTATAACACCCTGATGATTTTTTTGGGTGGAGGGATAAATTACAGAATGTGAGGGTAAGAGAAAGAGAGTGGGGGAAAAAACAGAAAAAGGGAGAAAATATATGATATAACTTAAACAAGTAAAGGTTTTTACAACAAATGGTAAATAACTTCTTTAGTCTCTCAGGAAGAAGTGGGGAGGAGGGGTCTAGAGGAGAATGGATGAGGAGGTAAAGAGAATAAACGAAGTAGGGGAAAGGATAGGGAAAATATTATTTCACTAGTGGGAAGGAGTCCCACTGAAGAATGCTCCCAGGAGAGAAGAGAAAGATTCTATCAGTGGGGATGGGGACATTACAATGGGTACAATCTGAAACAATTTGGTCCTTAGAGGGACCAATCTGCTTCATAAGTGACATTTTGTTGGCAACTGACACCTAGAAGAGAGGGAGGACTGAATTAAATTAAATAATTCCTAATTAAATTAATTCCTGTCAAGCAGATTACAAGGAAATTATTCATCATGATCAAGTTGTATTTATACCAGGGATACAAGGATAGTTCAAGATTAAGACAACAATCAGCATAATCATATTAAAAACAAAAACATTCAAGTCACACGATTATCACAGTAGATACAACACCCCCCCCCAATTTTGACAAAGTACAAAATTATTTTATGCTTAAAAACAAAAACCAAGGGGTGGCTAAGTGGTGCAGTGAATAGAGCACAGGTCCTGGAGTCAGGAGGACCTGAGTTCAAATCCGACCTCAGACACTTAAGACAAAACTAGCTGTGAGACCTTGGGCAAGAAACTTAACCCCAATTGTACTACCTTCCCCCCTCCAAAAAGCAAAAAAAAAAATCCCCCCCCCAAATCCCTAAAACCAAAAACAACTCACAGACTATATAGGTGTAGAGTGACTTTTTTAATATCACAAAACATGTCTATCTAAACCCAAAAATAAGCATAATATGAAACACAAGAAGTTTTTCCAATAAACTGAGGAGTGAAGCAAGGATGCCCATTCCCCCCACTTTTATCAGATCTCATTCTGTAAATGCTAAAACTAGCAATAAGACAACAGAAAGAAATTAAAGGTATAAAGATAAGTAAGGAGGAAATAAAACTATTCCTATTTGCTAATGACATGATGATTTACTCTTTAAATTCCTAGGAAATCAGTAAATCAATAGCTTCAGCAAAGTTGCAGGCTATGAACCAACCCTTAAAAATCAAAAGCATTTCTTTATAATAAGAATAACAAAGACCAAGAGACAATAATAACAAGTGAAATCTTATTCCAAACAACTACAAAATACGTAAAATACTTGGGAATCAATCTGCCAAGTCACATAAAATACATGCATAGCTATAAATAAAAAGAAATAAAGAACAACCTAAATAACTGGAGGAATATCCATTGTCCATAGCTAGGACATGCCAATTATCAAAGGGATATTTTACAGAACCAGAAAAAAAAATAACAAAACTCATGTGGAAAAGTAAAGGATCTAAAGAATCAAGTAAAATAATGAAAGGAGGCTGTATTATTGCAGTACAATAATACTAGTTACAAGAAATCTTGGTTTCAGTTACAGGGCAAAAAAGGTGCCCCCATCCTTCCCCCATTGTGAAGGAAGGGACTTCTCATTCTCTTTTAACTCCTTTGCAGTCTGTCTTCTTACCTCATCTTTCAACTGAAACTGCTCTCTCCAAAGTTACCAATAATGTCTTCACTGACAAATCTAATGGACTTCTCAGTCCTCATCTTCCTAGACCTTTCACAGCTGTTGACATGATTGAATCTCTTCTCCTGAATATATTCTTGGTTTTAATGACACTTACTCTTTTCTGGTTCTCCTCCTGACTACTTCTGATTCTCTTTTGCTCGATATGTTTTAGTCATGAACACTAAGAATTAGGGTCCCCTAAGGACCTCTTCTGGGCTCTACTCTCCCTCTATACTATTTTGCTTGGTAGTCCCATCAGGTTCCCATAGATTCATTTAACATCCCTATGCAGCCCTAACTTCTCTCCTAATCTCCAGTGGTGGACTGGACATCTGGAACTGCATCTCCTCTAGGCATCTCAAATTCAATGTGTCCAAAACAGAGTTCATTATCTTTTCCCTCAAATCTTCCCCTTTTCCAAACTTCTGTTATCTTACTGAATGTCAACATCCTTCCAGAGGGGCAGACTCACAGATCTTGACATCTCTCCTCACACTCACTCCAAGTACTCAATCTGTCACTGAGTCGCATCATTTCTATCTTTGAAGGATCTCTTGTATAGAGTCCCTTCTCTCCATTTTCACAGGCTCACAGGAAGCTTTTTAGGATATTTATAGGCAACTGAGAAGAAGCCAGCTCCTAGGGATAAAATGAATATGGGACAAAGGGAATAAATGAAAGGGAGTTGGAAAGAGTTTAGATCCAGCAAACAAGCAGGATTGACTTTGGCAAAGAAGTCCAAATAAACCAAAAAGTATTTATTAAGTATCTACTTATCTGCAAGACACTGGAAATTCAAAACTACTTCTTGCCGTCAAAGAACTTGTTTTCTCAAAGACTGGAGAACAAGGGACTAGGAGTATGGATGAAGGTGTAAGCAGGCTTCTCACCCCGGGAGAGGGTTTTGAAGTCTGGAGGAGGAGAAACTAGGCAGCTCACCTTTATTTTCTCAGTAAAGTAGGAGGAAAGTGTCTCTGTCAAGAAGAATATGGGGAGAGGCAGGGAAGGTAAATTACCCAGAAAATGCTTTATTATTCAACTATTGTTGAAAATCTTCCTAATGTGATTAAGTCCTTTCCTTGTCTGCCTTAGAAAATACAGTGTTCTGAATATAGCTTACTTTTTCTTATATGAAAGATATATCTTTTTCTTTTCTCAGGGACGTCATTCTGAACTTGAATTCTCAATCCAAAGTTCTATAGCCATAAATGCTAAAGGACATTAGGCTGAAATTGCACTAACATCAGGATAGAAGGGATTTCCATATAACAAATAAATTATTAGCTTATTTGTCCTTTTATGATATAGTTCAGGAAAAAATACTAGTTGAGCAATCAATGTTAACAGGTTTCACTTTATATAAACGGACTATTTCATTACTTAGAGCACAGGAGCTCCAGTGGGTAGGGAAGCTCCTATTCACGTAGCCTCATGCTACTTTGTTACCTTTCCGGTTTCGGTGAGACAGAGATGATTGACATTACCTTGTTACATCTTCACAACAACAATGTGAAATAATCAACCAGTATTTATTAAGTGGCTACTATTTGCTAAGTGCTTGGGTGCAAAGAAAGGCAAGACACAGTCTCTCCCTTCAAAGAGATTACATTTTAAGATCGGAGACAAGTAAGTCTTTCCCCTTATTCTGATAGCTAATCTTCCCTTTTACACAAAGCGCTGAAGAGATCCATTCTCACATGACCTTCAATTTCTTAAAAGAGGTAGATCGGTCCTGTTCACGCTTAATTCTTATTGTTTGATTCAATTTTTAAAAAGGTGTTTGCAGTTGTCAAAGCGTCAGCCAAATGGGATGGTTTCTGCACACCCTTCCATGCTGAAGAATGAGTTCCGAGGAAAAGGAGAGCTAGTTATAGAAATGGGGTCAACGTGAGAGGAGGACTAAGATCGGTGGCTCTCTCCACTATCTTCCACGTCAAGAAGGAGACTGAAATAAAACCTAAACAGCTCAAACCATTTGACGCCACGTTTCCTGCTTAGCAAAGGAACCTCCCGCCGCTCCGGAAGCGAAATCGCTCACCCTTTGCCCCAGGTTTGTCTGTTACCTCCACAAAGCTGAGCAGCAGCAGAGCAGTAATACTCCAGAAGCGAGGACTTTCTCCCAAAACATGGCGAGGACTAACCCACAGCCGCTTCAACTGTGCTTTCCCCAGCACCCGAAGTTGGAATGCCGAACCCAACCGACTAGCCCCGCGCCCAAGACCTTAGAACCTTGCTCCAGTCTTTGCCTTGCGCTGAGTCTTCGAGGGAAGGGAGCAATGCCAAAGAGCAGTTATTCGTATCCGATCCTCTTTTTACTGGCAAAAAGGTGGGCACAGGTGGTTCCGTGCCTGTGTAACCTATAGCTGTGGTCTCACAACGAGGGTCTCATTGTGGGACGAAAGAAGGAACTGGTGGAATTTACACTGAATGAAGCTGGCTAGTTGGTTTTGTATTAAATTTTCTGGTAAAGCGTTCTGAACACCTGAACCAAGCGTTATTAACGTACTATCGACTATAGTAGTGAGGCAGAATGGAGGAGTGAATAAAAGGCCTCCTGCCTCGACGTCAGGTTGACCCCAGTAAAAGGTCAACCTTTTATATTAAAGGGTTGAGTGACTCCAGGCAAGTCACAGGCTCCAAATGATTTGTTGCCCTGCAGTAGTAGGGACGGGGGCGGGGAGAGAAGCTCCCCTCCTCAATAAAATTACAGGGCCAGAGAGGGGAGGGGAAAAAAAAAAAGGTAACATTAACACTGTAGTGACACTACATCCTGATTAAAAATACGATCAACCACTGTGACGGTGGGAACAACTTTCCATTCAAACAGCTGGGAAGAAACTTGGTGCCCTATAGAGTACTGTACTTATGGGGGGGGGGGGGAGCCTGTGTTCAAAGTCTGAAAAATGATTTCATCACTTTGGGGTTCAGTTTCTTCACCTATAAAAAACAGCAGTGATTCACGACCTGTGTGAGTCTGGAGAATCACAGACTTTTTGCCTCTCAGGGGAGTAACTGATAAGGAAGCAAATATACCTTTTTATGTTGCTTCTTCGGATTGAAAAATGTCTCAGGCATATATTCTATACAGAATTTAGCCACTACCGTCAAATTAATTTGTAAACCCATGATTTCCCATCCTCCTTTCCTAGCTGTAGGCGCCAGCCCTCTCCTAAGGGGTGACCGCAGTACGTGCCAATCCGAAAGCAGGGTAGCAGTGGGTGCTAATTGGAAAGCAGGGAAGCCATAGGACATGGCAACCCAAGCGCAGGAAAGGGCAGCTGCATGTGCTTTGATCCCCTATTAGAAATCCGCAACTCCCTAGATTGTAAGCTTTTCTCTGAGATAACACTAGCGCGTCCCCTTTAGAAGTGTATGTGCACCCTATTTGGATTGTTTTCTCTCATTGGGAAATTCGTTCTTAAAAACCGTACCAGACTTGAATTTGGAGTCTGTATGGATTCATTCAACTTAGTTTTTACTTCGGGGTGCTACAATACATTCCTTTAAATTTTCTCTTTCTGGGTTTGCTCCATTATTGAGGGCAAGGTCCAAACAAAGATTTTTCTTTTAACAATTTCTGTCGAAGCTCAGTCAAGAGAAACTTTGCCCTGAGTATCTCACTGGGGAATTTTATTCTGACTCCAAGCTGACACATGTTTTCATTTTCCCTGTGGTGGGCCAGAGTAGTTTCCTCAGCAGTTAGCCAGAGTGAGTTGATTGGATAATTAACTCTCCAATCTCAGAAAGGTAAAGGAAAAGTAGGTTCCCCAAACCCGGATTTTGATTTCCCTCCCCCTCTCATTTTTGCACCAAGAAGAGAGGAAGGTAAGTCAATGGACTTGGAAGCACAGAAGTGTCTCATTGAAAGGAAATACCGTTATTCAAAAGGGAGCAGGAAGGGCGAGCTTCCTGTGGACTCTTGGGTACACAAGCTGTTACAGCTTGGAGCGAAGGAAAACCTCCCAGTTAGGTCCACAACTAAGAGATGAAGCTTAGTAGGGACTGGGAAAATTATGGGAAGAAAATATGTCCAGATAAGTTGATTTTGAATGCTAAAAAAATAAGATTTAAAGATCAAAAGCCTAGGCAAAAATGGGTTTGTTTGGGTTTTTTTAGCCCTATTGAGAGGACTTTTGAAACAGAAGGGAAAAGACGGAAGAGAAGAAATTAATGGAAATGGGGGATAGAAAACTGAAGAGGAGCCTCTTGGAACCTGATTGGAACTTCCTCTAAACTATGGGTGATCAAAGTCAAACAAACAGAACAGGCTACAGACAGGAGAATCTGGACACAAGAGTGAGAAAAATGATGTGGAAGTCCCCTTCCTACAAGATGGACTAAAGGCAGGTCTTATATACATCCTGTACTGGACCATGACATGAGCATTTTAGGTCTTGAGTTACTACTCCCACAGGCTCTGGGGGAACAGTTCTGTCTCAAGTCTTGGGGGTCATGCCCACCCTTCAGGGCACAGAACCAGAATTCCATAATGGGAACAGGAATGCAGTGCCTGTCAGTGATTGTGAACATCTGATGGATGACCCTGGGAAATAGGGGGAGCTAAATCCCTCAGTGAACATCTAGCACTGGTTCAAGCAATATACTTTGCCAGAGGGTGATATCATTCTGAGTGCAAAGGATTATTGTTATGCCATGCTCAGGACACAGCCTGCTTGTTAGGATTTAGCTCTGGAAAACAGGGTATCTCCAAAATATTTTGACTGGCCCCACCTGGAAACAGCCACCAGATAGGCCTATCAACTCTCTTGGGCATGTACCAGGTTGTGGATAAAGGGGATAAATATTCACAATGAGTGATGATGGAAAGGGAACTTAGAAGGTGTGTGTGTGTGTGTGTGTGTGTGTGTGTGTGTGTGTGTGTGTGAGAGAGAGAGAGAGAGAGAGAGAGAGAGAGAGAGAGAGAGAGAGAGACTAATGAAACCTCAAAAATGATCTTTTTTTATTTTATTTACTCTCACTGACTTTTGCTCACACTCTTTGTGGGAGATAAAGAGGAAACTGAAATTCTTTCTGCTTCTACCACCCTGGACAGCTAGAGAAGGCAGAAATGGACAGATAGGAAAAGCAAGGAATTTTTTTTCCCATTTTTTTTTCTCCTGATTTGTGGAAAACCAATTGGAAATGATTCAGCAGAATTTAATTGTTTGGGTAAATTAGGCTATAATCTAAGTCTCCAGTGAGTTATAAAAAGGAAGGGAGACAGTGTAAGCAAGTAAGGATAAGAGGGAATAGGTAGAAAGCTAAGGAAAGCTGAAGTCAGATTTGTACTTACTTTGTGAATAGAGGTTTAAGGGGGAAAGAGTTTAGAGTTTGGAAAAAGGTTAGAGAAGCTCTTGGTTCTGTTGGGGTAAGAAGGATATGAGAAAACTTTTAAAGAAACACCTGTTAGCAATTTCAGACAGTCAGTATCCTAGCAAGTTACAATGTGACAGCTGACAGCTGGGGCTTCCTAAAATTTGAGGAGTAGGCTGCTCTTGGAGGAAAATTGAGATTCTAAATGTTACTGTTTCTGATTGTTCACAAATTTGATTTGATTGAAGTTTTTTGTCCTAAAACTAAATTACGTGGACTCATTTACAGTGAGATGTGTTCTACTAGGATAATTGTGGTAATTAGAACCTTATGCAAAATACATTTGATATTTGACAGTAAGAAGACATACTAGGAACTTCTCCAGATCAGAAAAATGTGAATTCAAATCTGGCCTCAGAAATTTATTTGCTATGTGATATTCAGTGAGTTAATCACCTATTTGCCTCAGTTTCTTCATGTGTAAAATGAGATGATGAGGGCACTTACCTCCCAGGGTTGTTGTGGAGATCAAATGAGATAAGAATTGTAAAGTGTTACATTGTAACACTTTGTGTTGTAAATTGTAAAGTTATATATAATTACAATTACAGTGCCTAGCCTTGGACACTTATTAGCTGTGTGATCCTGGGCAAATCACTTAACCCTGTTTGCCTCAGTTTCCTCATCTGTAAAAAAAATCTGTAAAATCTGTAAAATCTGGAGAAACAAATGGCAAACCACTCTGGTATCTTTGTCAAGAAAACCCCCAATGGGGTCAAAAAGAGCTGGACACAGCTAAAAATGACTGAACAACAACAACAGACTTAACAGTATCTGGCACGTGGTAATCATAATATAAATATTATTATTAGTTTTCAGTTGGATGTAATTGTTCCATACTGGGTTACTCTATACTGGGGTTCACATGTAATTAGTATAGAATGTGAAAAGTAATAAAATGGATGATTTCTATGTAGGATAATTTGGAAATGCATTTGACTGTCAAAATATTTTGGAGATACCCTGTTTCCTTGAGCTAAGACCCAGCAAGCAGGCTGCATCCTGAGACACGGCATAACAATAATCCTTTGCACTCAGGATGATATCACCCTCTGGCAAAGTGAATTGCTTGGATCAGTACCAGGTGTTCACTGAGGGATTTAGCTCCCCCTATTTCCCAGGGCCATCTTTCACATGGTCACAATCCCTGTTCTTTTCACTGACAGGTACTGCACTCCTGTTCCCATTACAGAACTCTGGTTATAAGAGGGGGAAACAACCCCAAAGAGTTCCCCAAAGAGATCATAGGAGTGGGAAAAGGACCCATATGTACAAAAATATTTATTGCAGCTCTTTTTGTGGTGGCAAAAAACTGGAAACTTAGGGGATGCCCATCAATTGGGGAATGGCTGAACAAGTTATGATATATGAATGTAATGGAATACTATTGTGCTATAAGAAACAGGAAGGAGATGGACTTCATATTTACCTGGAGAGGCTTATACAAACTGATGCTAAGTGAGAAGAGCAGAACTAGGAAAAATTTGTACACAGTCACAGATACATCATATGTGTGATGACCCATCTTGACAAATTGGACTCTTTTCAGCAACACACAGTTAAAAGACAGTTCTATAAATCTCAGAATGGAAGGAGATATCTACACTCAGAGAAAGATCTAGAAACACCAAAGTTTAAATGGAGACTGAAGCAATGCATGCTATCATTCTTTTCCATGTTTTGTTTTGTTTCTTCCCCCCCCCCCCCATTGTTCACTCCATTGGTTACAATGCTTCTATACAACTAGACTGTTGTACAATGTGAAAGTGTTTGCAGATCCTATACATGACTGTACGCCACCATGGGTGGTGATGGGGGGACGAGGGAGGGGAGAAAATCTGAAACTCAAGTGATTCTGGAACTGAATCTTGTAAACAAAAAATAAATAAACAAGTCAATAAAAAATTTAAAAACAACAACAACAACAAAGTAACAAGACAAAGATGTACTATAAAAGCTTTTGGAGGAGCTCATTTTGAAGACCACAAAAGGATTAAACTGTTTTCTCTAAAGGAATATAAGGAATATATATATATGATTGGCTTCCAAAGTTTATCTATCATAGAAATTCAGACTTTGAGTTTAAGTTTTAAGTTTAGTAATATGTTTCAGTAATAAGTTCTCAAAACCAGATTAAGGATTGTTAATTGAGGATTAATTGAATTTCACATTGATAATTGATAATGGCACAGAAAGTTAAATTATTTTCTCATTTTTAAAAGTACTATCTGATAATCTTAAAGAAGAGAAAAGTTCATTTTTGGTTAGACCCTCATAAATTTTTTAAAGATTCTTTTATCAGGTATAGTATTTAGGTCAAAGCATATATAAACTGAATTCTCTGGAGTTTTGAAATTGAAAAACAAAATTTAAGTGATTGTACTATATTAAGTCAGAATTATCTAGGAAACTCTAGATTTGGAACCAGAGAAGTGTCTTTTAGAGTGGTCCTGAGAATAAAGATGTTAATGTTTAAGTTTTCTTGGTTACTTTGGCAACATGTAAATCTCCCTTCTCAGAACTACTCCAGTGTGAGCCCTCTAAGTAACCTGTTCTCTACCTGACTTAATGTGATTATGAAATTATGGGAATTGTGTGAAAAATCTGACTGCATTGTTTAAACCTAGCCCTATGCGGCTGGGAAACTGGATCATTTAAAGAAATTCCCTGCTTCTGAGTGGACAGACCAAGACACAGCCAACATCCAGATAAAACAGCTGTCCCAAGATTCCAGATGAGGGATGAGTGTACTATATTAGCTTTTTTGTTGTTGTTATGTACTCAACTGACAAGACCTTGCTTGAAGCATGTGTTGGCATTTAGGCACTCTGTTATTCTTGGCCCTGCCTTTCTTTTCAAACAATTATTAGCAATGACACCTGGGACACATTTCCCCAATAGGTCTCCTCAAGAAACTAACCCTCCCCACCCCAAGACAATATCTTGTGACATATACTGACTGGCCTCTCCTTTATTGGCCATAAAGGCAGGGGATCTTTCAGACCCCCTCCTCTTGGCCCAAAAGGAGAAATGTCAAAATGTTTTAGAGATAACCTGTTTCTCTGAACTAAGGCCCAGCAAGTAGGCCGTCTTCTAAGCTTAGTATAACAATAATCCTTTGCACTCAGAATGATATTACCCTCTGGCAAAATGTATTACTTGAACCAGCACCAGGTGTTCATTGAGGGATTTAGCTCCCCTTATTTCCCTGGACCAATCTCTGTTCCTTTTCACTGACAGGAATTGCACTCCTGTTCCCATCACAGAACTCTGGTTCTACTACCCGCAGGGTGGTCATTACCCACAAGACTTGAGACAATGACTGTTCCCATGATAGCCAAGAACATCTGTATTATGCCAAGAAATGCTGACTATGAGAGCTTTCTCAAGATCTAAGAATGATTGTGAAGCCTTAGCAGCCTTAAGCTCTCCTTAGTAAGGGGGTTTCTGCCTGCAGGTGCCAATTTCCTCACTCTGAAATTAATTAAACCTCTGTTTGTGTCCTGACTCCCCTGTCCTTAGCCTTCTCTATTTGGCTCTGCTTACCCACAGGTTAGAGACTGGTACTTGTGTGATTGACAACTGAAGTGAATTAATCTGATTGGTAATAAGTTTTGTTTAGTGTTTTAAATACCATATATGTGATTCGTGTTTCTAAAACTTTTCTCATATTGTGAAATTTGGGGAACTATTACATCAGAAATGCTGTTAGAAAAGTAACTCCTTTTTTTGAGTTGTTAAAAGGACGTGGTTAAAATGTTTGAAAACTGTTAAATATTTGATTTGATATGTTTTGCTTTAAAAATAGATAATACTGCTAACTTGCTGTTGGGGAAAAAAAAAGCAGCAAAGACCTCTTCAAGTTATTCCTATCTGTGAAGTTCCTTGGGACTTTTTACTTGGGCAAAGTCATAAGATCTTCTTAGCCTTACTGACCACTTTCCTGAAATTACCAAGTACTGAAGTTACATCTTTGATCCGATTTGTTAACAATGGACCTTAGATTCAAAGATCTTATTTGCCTCGGGGATTAATAGGCAGTACAAAAACAGACGCTTGTAGTCAGCATTTTTCTTGGGGTTTGGAGCTGATTATTGAATATTTGCTTTATGTGTGAGATTCCAGAAGGTAGTTATTCTTATTAATTAAGGATAAATGAGATGTCTTTTTATGTGTTCATTGTTAACTATTCTTGCAACATAAGAAAAATGAAAATACTCTGTCCCTAAACTGTTATTAGTACAAATTTGCTATTTGAGGCTAATTCTCATGGAACTATATTTTGTTATTGTTCTAAATTTTATTTCAGGAATAATTGTCTGAATTGCTTTTAAGGCAATAATCCTCCATTCATAGGAAATGTCATGTGCTATCCAAAAGGTTGTGCACATAGATGATGAAGGTGACACATGCATTGCCAGAAATGTTTGGGAAGCTCTTCAGCAGTGGTTCTCAACTTTCCTAATGCCACGACCCTTTAATACTCATATGTGGGCATATCTGCATGTGGGCAGACCCGCCTAGAGACAGATAGAGGAGCGGTGTCTTGGTTCCTAAGACCATTGGAAATATGTGTTTTCTGATGCTCTTAGGCGACCCCTGTGACCCCTGTGAAAGGGTTGTTCAACCCCCAAAAGGGGTGCGACCCGCAGGTTGAGAACTGCTGCTCTACAGGAAAGTCTGGGAGAGAAGTATTACACTGCCTACCACATTGAAGGTCTGTAGAGCCATTGTATGGACCTTACTATTGTATGCCTGTGAAACCTGAACAGTATAATAGTGATATTCTAGGAAAGTGAATCACTTCCTTTTGAATTGTTTTAGGAAGATTCTGAAGATCACCTGGCAAGATAAGGTACCAGATACCGAGATTCTTTCTTGAGTTAAACCGCAAAGCATTCAAACTACAGCAAAGAGCACATCTTTGATGAGCTGGTCACTTTGTTCAAATACCAAACATTTTTGTCTATTGGAATATTTTACAGAGAAATCATGCAAGGCAGGCACTCACATGGTGATCAGTATAAGAGATACAAGGATACTCTGAAGGTCTTTCCAATGAACTTTCAGATTGATTATGAGACATGGGAGATGTTGGCACAAGACTACCCAGCATGGTGTGCCCACATCAAAGAAGACTCTGTGCTCTATAAGTGAAGTAGAATTGCAGTAGCTTCTAAGAAATGTGAGATGTACAAATTTAGCAACATCTCCAATCCAAATATTCATGTGGATTATTTTCCCCCACCTGTGGCAGAGCCTTCTGAGCTCAGATTGGTCTGATCAGCCATAGCCAGACACACTGTACCTTTACTCCAACATAGTGATGTCATTTTGGTCCTCTTTGAGAATGAAGGACAATAGCCAACCAAGGTTAGTACCATATGGCAGGATTATTGTATACAATTTAGCTACTACTATCAAGTTAATTTGAGTGAGCCTATGATTTACTATTTCCCTTTCCTATTTGTACATGACAACCCTCTTATAAGGAATGACTGCTGTTCGCACCAGTCTGAATATATGGTGACATCTCATGTTATCTTGTTGGTGAGTTGGGGGCTTGTCTACTCCAAGTACATGAAGACATCCCCTGCTGGAATGGGTGGAGCATTTTGTTCCAGTGGCCATAAAGGCAGCTGAAGCAGGTGCTGTAGAGTGCTTAGAGCTTGGTTAGACATCAAAGATGTCAAGATCATCCACTGCATCTTGAGCCATCATCAGTCATCTTGATTCTGTTCTGGCACTGGACTATGATGACTCTGGAGGAGAGAGTGAAGCTGATGACTTCATGCAATTTTGCCTCACTGAAATCCAATCTATACACAAATCAAAAGACATCACCTATACCATTTTACCATTTTTACTTCTCTCAAAGTCCTGTGGTAAGAGGCAAGTGACAAAGCAGCAGATGTATATACACTGGGAGCTGTAGTGACATCCCTGCACACAGGCAGCCCAGGCCTTAGTGTCATCTTCTCACTGGAAGCAGCAGTGGGATTCAGCAGCCCCTGGGTGTCTGATTGGCCTTTTAGGGATCAGACTGCTTACCTCTTGGTATGAGGAAGGGGCTAGAAAAGGTGACCTAAAAATTGTCTGCTTACCCAGCTCTGACCTGATCATCATGGCAGGTGGGGATCCCACCTGGTGGTCAAAACACAAAAAAATGTGAAAAAATGTCTACAAAGATGATTCCACTCACTATCAGTATATGGAATGTGTACACACTTATAGACAACACAAAATCCAGTAGATCTGAAAGATTAACAGCTCTTGTTGCAAGAGGACTCAGCAAGTATTGCATCTAAAGAGTAGCCCTGAGTGAAAATAAGGCTAGCAAATGAAGGTCAGCTTTATGAAGTTGGAGCTGTATACATGTTTTTCTGGAGTGGTTGCAGTGAAGGGAAGCACCATGAAGCTGGTATAGGTTTTGCAATCAAAACTAATCTAGTCAACAAGCTTGTATGACTAGCAACAGAACTGAATAACAGGCTCGTGACAATGTGATTGCCACATGCAGGAAAATGTCATGCCACTATCATCAGTGCCTATGCTCCAATCATGATGAACTTTGATGAGGTCAAAGAAAAATTTAATGAAGACCTGGAGACCCTTATCATCAATGTGCCAAAAGAGGACAAGTTTATAATTCTGGGAGACTTTAATGTGAGAGCAGGCTCAGACTACAAGACTTGGCCAAGAGTGCTATGGAGGAATTGAGCTGGAAACAGCAACAGCAATGGTCATTTACTACTGAAGACATGTGCATCTTATGACCTAATCATCACCAATACTGTCTTCTGTTTACATAAATGCAGTAAAACTGCACGGATGTACCCTTGTAGCAAACATTGGCATTCAATAGACTATGTGATTGTTAAGAAGAGACAGACAGAATGTGAGAGTGATGAAGGCAATGTGTTGGGTAGAGTGCTGAACGAATCATAGACTTATTCTTTCCAAACTAAATTTTCATATTCAACAAAAGCAGCAACCTCAAGGCAAAATGACTACCAGAAGAATTAATGTCAACAGATTAGAGCACTTCTCTGAGAGGGAACAGTTTGTTGATAATTTGGAAGGAAAGTTGAACCAACACACAGTTGGCAACAATGGAGCACAAAAGGAGTGGGTAGCTTTCAGATATTTGGTGTACGACCCTGCATTTACTCGTCTGAATCAGAATACTCACAAACATAAAGACTAGTTTGATAAAAATGATGAGGAAATTGAGAAGCTGCTAAATGAAAAACAAGAACTCCACAGGGTTTATCAGCAGGATAGTTGATCCATCTCTAAGAAGGAAGCATTTAATTACATAAAAAATAAAGTGGAGCTTAGAGAGATGCAGGATTCTCTTGACTTAGTGAAAAGGCAGATGAAATTCAGTTTTATTCTGATGGCTACAATCCAACGAACTTTTATGATATCCTGAAGACTATTTATGGGCCAAAGACCTATGTGTATCTTTACTATTCAGTGCTGATGGAGTCACATTAATTAGTGATAAGGACATGATCCTAGAGAGATGGGCTGAACACTTCCATATTGTTCTGAATACACCATCACTAATTAATGCTGAAGCCATTGACCATTTACTTTAGGTTGAAGTCAATCCCTCCCTAGGTGAAATTCCAACTGAAGAAGTTTTGAATGTCATTAGGCTCCTTTCATGTGGCAAAGCACCTGGTGCTGATTCTATTCCAGATGAGATTTACAAGGTGGGGGGTCTATGGTCTATACAAAAGCTGAAGGAAATTTTCCATGTTATGTAGCAAGTGGAGGTTATTCCCCCAGGAGTACAAGGATGCCTCCATCATCTGCCTGTATGAAGGTAAAGGAAAAAGATTGTCCTGTGACAATCACAAGGGGGAATCTGTCTTAGTCATTGTTTGCAAGATTCTTTCCAGAGAGGAGCAGAGCCAAGATGGTGGAGTAAAAGCAAAAATTTGTTTGAGTTTATGCCCCAACCACCTCCAATACCTGTAAAAAATTACTCTAAACAAATTTTAGAGCTACAGAACCCACGATATGGAAGAGTGAAATACATCTCCAACTAAAGTTGGCCTGGCAATCTGAAAAGAAGGGTCTATTGCACCAGACTAGAAGTGGAGTACAGTCTCACATGGGCTGCACTGGCACAGACTGGCCAGAGCAGACCTCAGGGGACTATATCACAGCAAGTGTGGAGGTTTCCATACTTCTCAACCCATAAATGCTGAAGAGAAAGTAAAAGGTCAGTGGGGAAACTCTGTTGGACCTGGGTGAGAGGGGAGTATAGTCTGGCACCCATCCCCAGGTGGTGGAGGTGTTAGTTGTGGCAGCTGGGCCACTGCTTCTGGAGCCCCAGGACCACAGATGGGGGGAAAAGTGGCTGATCAGAGAACAATTGCAGGAATCTCTACACTGACACTGAGACAGGATTCTCTTGCTTTGTCCTGCTTGGATCTGGGTCACAGCCTTGGCTGATGGTCCTGGGGTGAGGAGGAATGCTGGTATGGCAGAGCTTGTGGTGGCTGTGGAGAGGGAATCCTCCTCACAGTTCTGAGGCAGGTACCTAGAAGTAGCTCTGAAAATAGCTGTGCAAAACCCCAGAAATTTAGGACATAGCACTCTGTACTCTGGAAGCAAAGTTCTACTGTGGCAAGGAGTATAAGAGTCAAATAATTGCCTGGGAAAATGAGCAAACAGAAGAAGAGAAATCAGGTAATAGAATCATTCTCTGGTGACAAAGAAGATAAAAACATAGAACCAGAGGAAGACAACAAAGTCAAAACTTCTGCATTAAAAAACCTCCAAGAAAAATATGAATTGGTTGGAGGCCATGGAGAAGCTAAAGAAGGATTTGGAAAATCAAGTAAGAGAAGTAGAGGAAAAATTGGGAAGAGAAATGAGAGTGATACAAGAAAATAATAAAAAATGAGTAAACAGCTTGCTAATGGAGACCCCCCAAAATACTGAAGAAAATAACACCTTAAAAATAGACTAACTCAAATGGCAAAAGAGGGCCAAAAAGCCAATGAGGAGAAGAATGCCTTAAAAAGCAGAATTTCCCAGAAGGAAAAGGAAGTAGAAAAACTCACTGAAGAAAAGAATTCCTTCAGAATTTGAAAGGAACAAATGGAAGCTAATGACTTTATGAGAAGTCAAGATATTATAAAACAGGTCCAAAAGAATAAAAAATGGAAGACAATGTAAAATATCTCATTGGAAAAACAACTGACCTGGAAAATGGATCCAGGAGAGATAATTTTAAAATTACTGGATTACTTGAAAGCCATCATCCAAAAAAGAGCCTAGACATTGTCTTTCAAGAAGTTATCAAGGAAAACTGCCCTGGTATTTTAGAACCAGAAGGTAAGATAAAAATTGAAAGAATCCACTGATTGCTTCTTGAAAAAGATCCCCAAAAGAAAACTTCTGGGAATATTATAGCCAAATTCCAGAGTTCCCAGACTAAGGAGAAAATATTACAAGCAGTCAGGAAGAAACAATTCTAGTATTGTGGAAACACAATCAAGACAACACAAGATCTAGCAGCTTCTACATTAAGGGATAAAAGGGCTTTTAATATGATAATCCAGAGGTCAAAGGAGCTAGGATTAAAACCAAGAATCACCTACCCAGCAAAACTGAGCATAATGCTTCAGGGGAAAATATGGTCATTCAATGAAATAGAGAACTTTCAAGCATTCTTGATGAAAAGACCAGAGTTGAATAGAAAATTTGACAATCAGATACAAGAAACAAAAGAAGCATGAAAAGGTAAACAGAGAAAAGAAATCATAAGGAACTTATCAAAGTTGAACCATTTATATTTCTACATGGAAAAAACGATAATTGTAACTTACAAAAGTTTTCTCAGTATGAGGATAGGTGAAGGGAATAAAAATGTGCATATATATGTATATACACACACATATACACGTATATGTGTATGTGTATATGTATACATACGTATATGTCTGTATAGTAGGGTGTATGGGTATATGAATACATGTATGAGTATGTGTATATATGTGTACAGGTATACATAGAGGGTGCAGGATCAATTGAATAGAAAGGGATGATATTGAAAAGGTGAAATTGAGAGATGAGAGAGGAATATAATGAGAGGAGATGAGGAGAGCCAGAATGGAGTAAATTATCTCATATAGAAGAGGCAAGGGAAAACTGTTGCAATGGAGGGGAAGAACAGGAAGGCAAAAGGGAATGGGTCAGCCTTACTCTCACTGAATTTGGCTTAGGGAGGGAATGACATATACACTAAATAGGTATCTTGCCCTACAGAAGAGTAGGGGGGAAG
>CM053593.1:113986645-114020988 GCA_028646575.1 Pseudocheirus occidentalis
CCAAACTCATTACTGGAGTCTGAACTCATTGGCTCCTCCTGAAGACCCTCCCCAGGCTCCTCATCTGAACCACCCCTAGATTCCTCTGTATATAAGACCCCATCTTCCCTCCATCTGTGTGAGAGCACTGAGCGCCATAGAATTTTCTAGCACAGACTTGCTCTGTGTCCAATACAAGTGAACTTTCAATAAACTTTACTTTTTCCTTGGCTGAGAAGACTTGAGTGGAATTCTTTCAGCAGGACCTGGCATGTTGGTATTCTGGGGTCTCCGGCAGCCCTAACTCCCTTTGAGCACCCTCTTCATTTTTATGGTTCCCTGACACCAGGAAACACTGCTAATCTCAAGCTCTTCTCCAGCCGGCACTGGAAGGTACATAAGCCTCTTTTTCCCTATTGTTTTCTTGTCCTCCAAGTAGCTTGGAGGTGTGGTTTTTTTGGTGCATTTTTTGCGTGGTTTTTATTTTTTAATGTGTGTTTTTTTGTGTTTTGTTTTTGTGGGCCTGACCTCTCAGGTCCTATTAGGTCAGACAGCTAGGTACTCAGCCTGATCTCAGGTTCTCGGTCCTGTTTGGTTGTGTTGGAGAACATGGAGAACACGTGGGCAGCTTCTGAAGAATGGAAGACAAAGACAGACGACTCATCTGGAAATGTGAGTCAGATTCTTTCAGTTCTCTTAGTGCTGGGGAACTTGTCTTATTTTGTTTTGTTTGTTTTTCGAGGCTTACTTGCAAACCTTCTTTTATGGTGGAAGGGATTTAAAGACCCTTTACCTGTGGCTACCAAAAGTTTGCCTTTGGGTTGTCTTCTAAAACATTGGGGAAAATTTAGTTTCTCTAGAGACCTTAAAAAGGAAAGGCTAGTGTTTTTTTGCAACACTGTTTGGCCTAGCTATTGCCTAGAAAACCATGCATCATGGCCTGTTTTGGGGACTTTAAAAGACAATACTCTCTTGCAGTTAGAATCACACTGTCGCAAAGAAGAAAAATGGGTGGAAGCTGCTTATTTGCTAGCCTTTATTGGACTGTCTGGGAACATAGTTCTCAGGAAAGGGTGTGAGATGTTTGAAGCTAGAGCCTCTCCACAAAGGGGCAAGGAGGACCCCCTTCCTATGGTTTCGGCCCCAGCCCCTCCCCCGTCAGGAATTCCTGCTCAGGTCCCAGTCACTGGTCCCACGGAGGCAGCTGCCCATGCCCCTCATGCTGGACTGCAACCCTCTTCCCCCTGGGTTCCCTTCCCTTTTCCTCTAGCCCAACACCCCTCATTTCCTGCCCCCTACACCTCATCAATTCCACAAGATGGCCCCAAAAATAGGAACAACGAGTTCTTAAAAGAAATGCAAAAATACTCAAAATACACGTGGAAAAAAATGCTCCAAATTAGTAATAAGAATTACAAATCAAAACAACCCTGAGATTTCACCCTTTAACTTAGTCAAAAAATTTTTAAAAGACAAAAAATGGCAATAGTGTTAGAAGAGCTACGAAAAGACAGGCATACTAATACATTGTTGGTGGAGTTGTGAAATGGTACAACTATTTTGGAAACCAATTTGGAATTAAGCAATAAAGTAACAAAATGTCCATATCACGTGAACCAGAGTTTCCATTACTCGGCTTATATTGCAAAGAATTCATCAATAAGAAAATGGTCTCTACAAACACCAAAATATTTAAATAATTTAAAACAAAGTAGCTGCCCATCAATTGGGAAATAATTAACCAAACTGTGATACATGAATAATAATGGAATACTACTGTGCTCTAAGACACGATGTGTGTGAACATAGAAAAGTATGGAAAGATGTATATTAAGTATAAGCAGAGCCAAGAAAAGAGTACCCAGAAATTAAAACAACATAAATGGAAAGAGTAACACCAAAATACCTAAAATAAATTAACAAAAGTATAAAGATCAAGTAGTACTCAAATGAGGAGATATGAGAAAATACCCCCCAAACAGTATACCTCTTTATGGAGGTGGGAGATCCACCAGTGTTTACACATCCATGTTTTCTGACTTTTTCAATGTATTGACCAGTTGTGCTGACTTTTTTTTTTCCCTTTCAAAAAAAAAACCTGTCATATGAGATTGCTTTCAGGGATGTGGGTGGGGAGAGATATGTGGGATACTATGGTAATGTAAAAAAACAGAAAATATTAATAAAAATTTTTAATGAGGTTGATAATAAATGCTGATTTTTAGCAAACTTACTCAACTTTGAAAAGGACATTGTATTATAAAATACAGACTTAGCAATCACTGAATCCAATCCTTGACTAAAAGTAATTCCCTATAAAACACACTTGAAAAATGGATCTTCCTAGTCTCTGAAGACCTCCAATGTGTCAGAATTCTCAAGCTAGCAAGCATTTATTAAGCACCTACTAGGTGCCCAGACTTGCTGGATGCAAGCACAAATTTTTGGACAGTTATTATTAGCAAGTTTGCAAGTTTGTTTTTCCCCCTGATATCAAGTCCAAATTGTCCTCTTGGCAACTTATCTATTGTGCTGCTGAGCCTTCTGGGACCAAACAGAATAAGCCTAGCTGCATTTATACATGGCAACTTGAAGACAGGGATCACAAAATCCTCAAGTCTTCTCTATGCTCAGTATCCCTAATTCGTTATATGGCATGGATTCAAAGACCTTCACCATCCTAATTGCCCTCATTTGGACACTATCCAGCATATCAGTGCCTTTCTATAAAACCTGACCAGGGCAGAATACAGAGGGACTATCTACCTCTTTATTCTTGGGAACTCTGCCTCTTAAGGTAAGCCTAGATCAAACTAGTTTTGTTTTGTTTGGGGGTTGAGGGTCCTGTGATATCGCTGACTCATATTGAGCTTGTAATCCCCTAAAACTCCCAGAACTTTTTCAAACCACTCCCCTGCTATACTTAAGAAATCGATTGTTTCAAGTCCAGGCATGAGCTTTATATTTATCCTTATTAAGTTTTATTAGATTCAGCCCAAAGATCTAGTCTACCAATCTGTCTGGATGCTCCCTCTTCACTGTCATTACCTAGCCCTCTGAAAATTTAGTGAACAGGTTGCACTTTGCTCTTATTCAAGTCATAGATAAAAAGTTTTCCCAGGAATTGCAATCACTCTCAGTGGTTTCTAATTTATACTCTTTCCTTTTCTTGAAAAACAGGATATTTGCCCTTCTCCTGGCCTACAGTACTGCTTTTCATGTTCTTCCGAAGAACACTAACAATGGCTTAGCAATCACACCTGACAATTTCCTCAGCTCCACATCATGCCTTCTAATTTGTATTAATGAAATGATCACTCTTCCAGCCCAACCGAGGTACTCACCTTCACCTGGGTACTCCCTGTACCAATGAAATCATATGTACCAGTCCTTATTCCTACAATGATGTGCCTGGACAGAATAGTAAGAGCCCATAAAATGATTTTAATATGATGTCATAATCCCTATTTTTAGCACCACAAATGACAAGGTAAATACTTTCATGTGAATCATAGGAGTGAAAAGGGATTTTCATAGACGTCTGATAAAAAGACTTTAGATGCTGAACTTCGTTTTCTAACTTGCTTGTTTTATAAAGGTAATCAATATGGGGATGAATCTGGCATGTACTCAACAGTGTGGAACTGCAAGTCAGGATGGGAAGGCAGGCCTGGGTTCTAGTACTCCAATGTTACCAGAGCAGCTATATGACCTTAGGGTACATGGCCTAATCTCTCTGGATCTTGGTAAAATGAAAGATTCAGAGGGGATCTCTGAGTTCTATCCTAGACAAATCCAAGAGCAAATAAATGCTCTTACACTCTTTAACTTGGGCATTAACTCAGCAATTTTTGTCCTGTTTGTCTCCACTGCAAAGAAATCAAGCAAATTAAGCAATGGGCTACTTGCCTTTCAATTATCCATGTAGGGGTAGAATTTTTTGTTTTAATTATCCCTTTCTCCCCAAACACCTGAATACCCCTCTTTTAACCTTAGCTTTTATTGCCAAATTCAGTTCATTCTGAGTTTTAGCCAGTCATTAAGCATTAAGTGCATACTGTGAGCCAGGAAATGTGCTGAGCACCAGGAATCCAAAGAAAGGCAAAAGACCATCTTTGCTCTCAACAAGCAGAGATCTTAATACAGGGAAAATGAAAATAACTAAGTACAGCAGAGATGAAAATAATGTGAAAGGGAAGGCATTAGCAGCTAAGGAGATCAGGAAAGGCCTCCTGCAGAAGGTGGGACTTGAGAGCTCTAAATCACTACTGATGAGAGAAATGCACATCAAAACAAGTTGTAAGTATCACATCTCACTGGTCAGATTGGCTAAGATGACAAAACAGGAAAATGATAAATGCTGGAGAAGATGTGGGAAAATTAGAACACTAATGCATTGTTGGTAGAGTTGCGAACTTATCCAACCATTCTGAAGAGAAATTTAGAACTACATCCAAAGGGCTATAAAGATGTGCATAGGGGCAGCTAGGTGGCTCAGTGAATAGAGCTGGAGTCAGGAGGACCTGAGTTCAAATCCAACCTCAGACACTTAACACTTACTAGCTGTGTGACCTTGGACAAGTCACTTAACCCCAATTGCCCTGCCTTCCCCATTCCAAAAAAAAGTGCATACTCTTTAACCCAGCAATACCACTTCTAGGGCTGTATCCTAAAGAGATCATATAAGTGGGAGGATCTGTATGTACAAAAATATAGCAGCTCTTTTTTGTGGTGGCAAAGAATTGAAAATCAAAGAGATGCCCATCAATTGGGGAATGGCTAAACAAGTTGTGGTATGTGAATGTAACAGAATATTATTTTGCTATAAGAAATGAGAAGGACTTCATAATAACCTGGAGAGACTTCTATAAACTGATGCTGAGTGAGAGAAGCAGAACCAGAACATTGTACAAAATTGTAGACACATTATATCTGTGATGACTAACTTTAATATATTGAGCTCATCTCAGCAATGCAAGGCTATAAAACAAGGGGATGCATAATGGAAAAGGCTATCCATGGCTAGAGAAAAAATAGAGTCTGAATGCAGATTGAAGCAAACTACTTGCTCTCTTTTTGGTTTTGTTTCTTCTTTCTCGTTGTTCATTCCATTGGTTGTCATTCTTCATGACTAGACTAATGTTTGGTGTGAAGGTATGTATATGTAGAGCCTGTATCAGACTGCAGGCCATCATGGGAGTGTGGGAGTAGCAGGGGAGGAAAGACAGGGAGAGAAAATTTAGAATTCAAAAGCTTGTGGAACTAAATGTTGTAAACTAAAAGTAAATAAATTTTTTTAAAAATCCACATAAGATACTTTAAAACCAAAGGACTTGTTTGTTTTCATACCAAAGCTATGCTTTTTTCCTTTTATTATGCCATTCATTCTCAATTACACCAAATGACCTTCCAGTACTGAGGACCAAGACATCCTTAAGAAATGAGGCCTGCTCAATTATCTACATGGAACAGAAAAACGTGTCCAAATGCTGAGAGACATCCCCAATTGTGCCAGTCTTCTTGCCTTCCCTGGCCCTTGTTTTCCAGCACAGGAGAGTTGCACGACAGTGTCAGTGTACTATAACAGAGTAGTTAGTGGGTAACACTTTTAAATCTCTAACACTGATTGTTCTTGCTAAACCTTACTTCTTTTAGGCCCAATTTTTCCTCTCATGCCTAGATCTTCAATAATCTGTAAGACACTTTAAATCAACTGGCATTGAGCTTCTGTTCTATTCCAAAGGTTGTTCCTATTTTTATTTTGATAAGTCTTCAACAAATAGGTTTTTAAAGAACACATTCAAGACCAGGAAGTAGTTCTTAAAAATACGCGAAGTGAGTTATCTCATTACCAAAACTTAAAAACAAATTACAAGCCAAACTTAGATTCTATTTTTCCAGAGAATGATAATCTCATATATTCTAACACTACCAGTAAAAATTTTGTTGCCTTTCTCTCCAGAACAAAGACACAATATGCAAAGGTATACTAAAAATATTTGGTTCTTTTTAATCAGCTATTGTTGATATAATAAAATAAAGGAATTTAAATGGCACCTAATTCAAACATTTAAAATATCCCATTTAATGTGTTGTTCTAATCTGAAACACAATATAATTTAAGCCTAATCTTCAAAATTGTGCCCTTTATCCCCCCCCAGGAGAACAGAAGTCATCCAGATATGATTTACAATTTGGGGAGGCTTATTTGGTGCATTTGGCAACATGTGATTTTATAGGCATAGTGGTAGGCACGATGTTGAAGAATAAGCCTACCAGATGGAAGAACGATGCTAAATTACAAAAAGCAAGGTACATGTTTCTGAGTTGTCTTAAATCACAAAGAATCAAACCCACCAAATATCAGACTAGTTCTTTAATTATTATAAGTGAACTTTTTACAATATGCAGATTTTGTGGGTAACTTTTTCCTTTTTTGACCAATTAAATGTTCAAAGTATTAAATAATTCACAGAAATCAAGTTCTCCATGCTGTCTGTACAAATTAAAGAACCTGTGCATGCCCCTCAAATTCAATCTGGTAATGGTTTCTGGACAAAAAAAAAAACAGCTCACAATTTAAACAGAATTTACAGCATTACAAAAATGACCAGAACCTTCTTCCTTTAATCATTTACTCTAACAGCAAAGATTACAATGACAGAATCTGAATGATCAGAATGTAAAAGTATTTGTGCAAAACTGCATGAATTGTTCTTACCATCTAAGATATGTGGGTAACACCCAATGACACAGCACAGAAACAATGATGAAAATTAAGTACATTTGAAGGGGCTCTCTACGTTAGATTTTAAAAATGTGGACTATATGATGACTAAACATTAAAAGAAAATGTGGCACCATGAGCAGCAGGAGCAAAAACAATCTGGCAGTTATGCCAGCTAAAGAAAGCTGACACTGGAATATGCCAAAGTTTCTTTCCACAGCAGCCATTGATCCTAAAATCTGAAAACAACTGCAGGACATATTTCCATTCAGTGTCCATATCCTTGGCTCTTCAGACTGGAAATAAAATGTTTAAGAATAAGCAGTCTTTTTCTTTTTTTGTCTTCCTTTCTTTTGGGAGGGAGGAGAGTGCTTCTTTCCTTCATTGGGAGTCCTTAAAAGAGCTGAATCATTGATTCTCTGGATTTACCAACACCAATCCATTTAACTAAGAAAAAGAAAATAAAAATAACAGAAACTTACTTTGGCACAATGCAACTTGAAGCACAAAAACAGGCAAGTTCTACTAACCAGTACTCTGCATCTTATCCACTGTACACTCAAGGCTACCCAATAAAAAACTTGTACTCACTTGCTGAAGCTTTGAACCACTCATTTCATGGTTTGTTCCTATCTCTGAATATATGTGGGAAATAGCACAAATGCAGTCAAGATAAATACATATATTCACGAATTTTACCTTATACAGGGTGTTTTAAAAAGGAGAGCCTGCCTGTAATATAAAGTCCTATGAAGGCATGTGTGATGTTGCTTTCAGAAATCATAAAATTTTTTAAAACTTATATTTCTGAAATTGAATTCAGCTCTGAAATGGCAATTTATAATTTGTCCAATGTTTACAAAATGCATTCAGGCAATCAAATGGGCAAGTCACTTAACCCCAACTGCCCTACAAAAAAGCAAAAAAAAAAAAAAAAAAAAAGCAGCAGCTATTCTAATTTTAGTTTTTTATTTTTACTTTGCACAATGCAGGTGCTTAATAAATATCTAAGTGGGAAGAATACAATACACTAAATCAACTATAAAATGAAAATTTATCATCTATACCCCAAAGATACATAGTATGGGAATACTGAGTTAAATAAGGGAGTTACCTAGGTGAAAGATTATTTTAAAATCTATGGTCTTGATGACTAGAAAAATCTAAGAAATTGTCTTAACACTGGAAAGATTCAAAGTGTCTTTTTAAAGAACTCTTAAATAATTAATGCAGTATCTCAAAGCTGGAAAAGGACTAACAAGGGGTGAAGAAGCTGTAACCTCTGAGGGCCTTGCCTTCTAGGTCCTTGGGTGCAGTCTTTTGATTGAATCCAAGTTTCACAGAACAAATCCTTTTATTTATTTATTTATTTGTTTGTTTGTTTGTTTATTTGCTTATTTGTTTTGCTTTTTGGAGGGCAATTGGGGTTAAGTGACTTGCCCAAGTCACATGGCTAGTTTTTGTATCAAGTGTCAGAGCCAGATTTGAACTCGGGTCCTCCTGACTCCAGGGCCGGTGCTCTACTCACTACGCCACCTAGCTGCCCCCCAAATCCTTTTATTTAAGGGAATATGTTCTGTGAAATTTGGATTCAGTCAATGGGTCCACCTGAGGACCTAGAGGGCCACATCTGGTCTCAAGGATGCAGATTCCCCACCCCTAGAGCAAAAAGACCCTAAGTGGTTTTTAAGACCTGTCAATTCATTACTTCTACCTGAAGACACATTGAAACAAATAAAAATATATACCTATCCAGAAGATGACAGAACAATGAATAACCTGTCATTTCTGCCCATCTGTTTAATTTTCCTTCAATTAAAGAGTAAGCAGTATAATAGCATCAGGGGAAAAAGCGAACATTTATAGTGACACTGGCTTCTGACTGTCCCACACAATTCTAGGTTTCTAGGAGTTTTTTTTTTTTTAGCTTCCATGTCTTTACTCACACTGGTTAGAGCTCCTCTACTTATCATAATTTTCTCTAGTCTTTAAAACAACCTAAACATCACTACTTGAATCAAGTCTTTGATCATGCTATTATTTCAGCCCCAAGACTTTCTGTCCGTGAGAGCAAGGACTCTGCTAAACTTTGTACTTCTCCTAGAGCCAGGCACCACGGCCCATGCCTAAGTGTTTAGTAAATATCTGATGACTTAACTGATAAAATAATGACAGTGTTTATTACATCTATAGGTGACGCCAAACTCAGAGTGCTGGTTACCAGAGTGTAGACCAGAATTAATAGCTGGAAGAACAAGATCATTTGGAATGATCCAAACCATCACTAGACGCCATGGATGGATACACAGATTTCTTTACAAGACTAGAAAACTAGGCATGGAAAGGATCCAGAGGCATCTGGTCTAACATTCTTCATGTACAAAAGAGGAAACTAAGGTCACCCAAAAACACATGTCTGGTACCTACCTCTCTCATCTTTGTGACTTTCTCCACAATCAGAGATTTCATAGCCTCCTCTAATGCTTAGTTTAGTGTTACCTAATCCTATAAAAAGGTTTTGCATCCAATTAAAATCTCATCTGTTCATAAATTTATTTTCATCTTCTTTTTCTCCGGTCCTCTACAGACATGGACATTAACTATTTAGCCGTGTCCTCATAAAAATCCTTTGGAGACTTCAATGGAGTAATTTAAATCACCTCTTAATCTTCCTTCTCTTTTCTATGTGGAATATAGAATTTTATATTTAATTTCTACACAAAGGATCCACTTTTTATTCCTTTAAACAATTTCATTTTTCTCTGAGGCTTCTAGTTTCTTCCAATCTTTTTTAAAAAGTCTAGTCGGTAAAATCAACCACAATAACTGTAAAATAAGACAAAGAAACACATGCCAGGGTGGCTAGGTGGCGCAGTGAATAGAGCACTGGCCCTGGAGTCAAGAGGACCTGAGTTCAAATCCAGCCTTAGACACTTAACACTTACTAGCTGTATGACTTTGGGCAAGTCACAACCCCCAATTGGCCTTCCAAAAAAAGGAAAAAAAAAAAAAAAGAAACACATGCCTTTTAACATATCTTAATGTCATGTAGTTGTTTTTTTTCTTTCTTCTTCTTTATAAGACTAATAGAGATAACAGTCAATTATGTTCCCCCTTAATCATTTATTAAAAGGCTTACAGCTCTGGGGGAGATTCAAAGTTCAGATGAAATCTAGTCTCTGCCTTCACAGAGTTTTTAGTTAGTATCACAGTAGGATAAGACACGTAAACTGATCACCAGAATATGCTGACATTCCCTGGCTGTCCTGGTGCCTATTAAATCATTGTGCATCATTCATTTGTTACTGTTTTCTTTATCGCTTCTAAATTCTTCTGGATCTTACTCTATTTGGGCAGGACCATTTCTCCTCTGTAAAAGCCATTTCCAATAGCATTTCTGCCTTCTAAGCCCTCCTCTAAGTTACAAATTAACATACAGAACAAAATAGGCCTATTGAGACAGTAATAACAATAACAGCTAACATTTATGCAGCACTTACTACAATTAGACCATCTCATTTGATCCTCATAACAATCCTTGGAGGTGGGTGCTTTTGTAATCTCCATTTTACAGAGGAAACTGAGACAGAGGTTCAATGACTTGCCCAGAGTCACCCAGCTAGTAAGTATTAGAGGCCAGATCTGAACCAGGCCTGGCTGACTCCAGGTCCAGCACACTGGACCTGTAGCACAGGGACTCAGTCTATGTCTTCAGAGGCTCTGATCACCGAGTGGTAATGACTCGGACCAGCTATTCACCTACTGGATAAAAGGATCAGAGTTATCAAAAGGATCTAAAAAATTAATCAACTCTACACCTCTTATTTCACAAATGAGAAAACAGAGGATTAGAGAGATGCTATGTCTGGTCACTCAAGTAGTCATTAGCAGAGTCAAAGTTTGAACTCACATTCTCAACATCTCATATGCTTTTCACTACACAATACTGCCATAAAATATGCTGAAAATGTCATATGAGACTGAATTAGGTTCACTGAAATCAAAATTATCTATCATGTTTCATTTGCTTTTTGTGGCCTCTCTCTCAAGAACAGTAAAAAGAAGCATAGCTACATCACTTAAGATCCATGTAACCACTGGGCATTCCTGTTTACCGTTCTGGCCTCTGTTTATTCACTCATAAAATGAGGAGTTTCATTAGATCATCTGAAATTCCCTTTAGAAGAATCTATGAAGTAAGTTTTTTGTGAAAATATGCTTTCTCTTACCCAGTCATGTTACTGGTTTTAGGTCCCTAATGTTTGCAAATTGACAGCTTCAATAATTTTTCTTTATCTCCTCATATGTGGTCTGGTATGTATGCTTTATAGGGATCCATTTTAGAAAATCAGTTATTTTTCTGAAGAACAACAATACAACACACCCCAAAGATCAAAAGATATATATTAAATACTCTGTGCTTTTAGTTACCTGGAATTTGAAGTTCATCTTGAATGAACTGAACATAATTCTGTGCATTGACAGGGAGATCTTTAAATGTCCTTGCATTTGATATGTCTGTGTTCCATCCTGGGAGAGTTTTATATTGAACTTCAACTTTATTTAAGACTTCCTGGTTTGCTTTTTTTTAAAGAAAAAGCACATTTGGTCAGCTAATCTATCAAAGAATTTGTAATTCATACAGTACGACATGGTCAACATTTAACTACTTGCCAATAACATTCAACTATTTAACAATAGTTACAAAGAACACTCAACATGATTTGCATGCTTGCTTTTATTTGAAGAACCTAATACTGTACTTGGGACTAAAGATGTCTAAAAGTCTAGCCAAAATTTTATCTAATCCTCCTTCACTTTGTAAAACTGAAAATACAGGCTGGAAATGATTAACACTTTCCTTACCCCATCCCCACCCAGTATTTTACCCCAGATTTTTTTAAAACAAGAAATGATGATGGCTCTCATCAGAGCAA
Source organism: Pseudocheirus occidentalis (assembly GCA_028646575.1). Taxonomy (NCBI): domain Eukaryota; kingdom Metazoa; phylum Chordata; class Mammalia; order Diprotodontia; family Pseudocheiridae; genus Pseudocheirus; species Pseudocheirus occidentalis. The sequence goes on from CM053593.1 coordinate 113,998,289, forward strand.
AGTTATTTAATGAAGTTGTACTATCACACAACCCTCAAAATTAATAAGCTTTGATAACCTCACTATTTGACATAATTTGCTAATCTGAATTTGAAAACAGCATTTTTGTCTCACACCTTGACAGATTTATTGGGAGCACCCTATAAGTCATGTCTGATATGATGAGATTCTGCTTATGGTCTAAAGCACTTTTGGAATATGGTGAATCAGTACTTTAGGTTTAATTCAAAGGAGTAGCTTAGACACTTTAAACCTGCCTTACAGCATAACAATGCTCACCTCATATGTACCAGCTTCTAAAAAGGCACCTAGTGTACAGAAATGTTTACTTACAGAGTTGCTCTTTGGAAAGTAATTGTTCACACTAATCTGTATGGCAAGAATATAAAAGATTACCTGGAAAATGAGGTATTATTTCACCGTCTAACTTGTAGGCAACTCCAACTTTTATTTCTTTAAACACATCCAAAATATCCAATTTGGTAAGAGCCAACCTAATTTGAAAGAAATCAACAATGAAACAGTTAACTACAAAATTCATATTATCACAAACTCATACTGGATTAAAGATAAACTCAAACAAAACTAAAATTTTCACATCCATCTGACTGAGAGAGAAGACAAAGTAAGATGACTGTTGGTACAACTATTGGAAAACAGGCACATACCAACCAATGCACTGTTTGGAGAAATGTGACTTGGTCTAGTCATCCTGGAAAACAATCTAAAACCATGCCCCTAAAGTCACTAAACTGTATATATCCTTTGCGTCAGTAATAAGCATGTCTGTGTAAAAAACAAGAGAAGACTGTACATGAAGACATGAACCTAAAATAGTTTGTTTCTTCCTTTAAATATATAAATATACCTTAAAGATATTAAAGAAAGGAGAAAAAGACCTATATGTACAAAAATAATTATGGCAGCTCTTTTTCATATAGCAAAGAACTAGAAACTAAGATGTTATCCATCGATTGTGGACTGGTTGAAAAATAATAATAGCTAGTATTAATATAGTGCCTACTATGTGCCAGGCACTGTGTTAAGCGCTTGACAAATATTAACTTAACTGATCTTCACAATAACCCTGAAATTATTTACCCAATTTTACAGATGAGAAAACTTGAGGCAGATGATAAATGACTTGCACAGGGTCACTGAACTAGTAAAAGTGCGGTGCTGGATTCAAACTCAAGTCTTACTAATGATTCCAAGCCAACCACTCCATTAACTGGGTCACTATCACGTTATATGAATATATAGGAATACTACTGTGCTGTAAGAAATGATGAAAGAGATGGTTGTGGATAAAATGGGGAGATTTATATGAATGATGCAGTGTGAAGTAGGCAGAACCCAGAGAGCAATTTATACAGTAACAACACTGTAAGGACAAAAAAACCTTCAAAGAACTCTGAGTAATCAAAGCAATGCTCAACTATGATCCCAGGGGACAGATGATAAAGTATAATTCCTATTTCCCAATGGAGACATGATTTACTACAAGTGTGGACTGATTTATACATTGTCTCACAGTGTCAATGAGGTAATTTATGTTGCTTGACCATGCTTATCTGTTACAATGGTTTCCCACATATGAACCCAATGAAATGGGAAGGAAAGGAGATACAATAGACTACCAAAAAGAAGTCATTGAAGTTCCCCCCCCCCCACCAAAAAAATTGCAATAGGAGACATGTACAAACACAGCAGCTTTGAAAGTTACATATTGAAGTAATCGTAATTGTAAAACATAAAATTAATCAGATACTGGAGATTTGCATTTCAAATATAAGTCCCTTTGTCTGCTCCACTAAGAAAGGGAAAGACTGTTTTATTTGATGTTCATTTCAGAGTAAAAAAAATTTTAAAGGAAAACTGCTCTAACAATATAGGCTCAACACCTTCTCTGTAACTCTGCAGCCTTATGAGATTTGACTACACAGAGATTTAAGTCTATCCACTGCTCAGTCAACTCCAGGGGCTTCCTGTTACCTCTGTGATAAGACCTTTTAAAGGCCTTTATAACCAGGGCCCAACTCATCTTTCACATGGTCATTAATAATTTATAATTATTCGAGAACTGTTTATTCACATCTCTTGACTACTTATCCATTGAGCAATGACTCTTAATTATCATCCCATATTCCATAATAACCATATGAAAGTTCATTCTAAATCACTTGTAAGAAAAAATGAAAACACCCAGCATGGGAATAGTCCATCATGTTGAAGGGGTTCAAAAGATAGTTACACTAAAATACTGTTATGGAAATATTCCAACCATCCAAGAAAGCAATTCTGAATTGTGCAAAGGAGTGAAAAAATTATACCTTCTGTCTGACCCAGAGATTCCACTATTAGACATATTAGACATATATTAGGCCTGGAGCCAGAAGCTGCTGAGTTTGAATCTGACCTCAGATACTTAGAAGCTGATTCTGGGCAAGTCACTTGACTTGTCTGCTTCAGTATCCCCAATTTTAAAATGGAGGTAATGACAGGCCTTACCACCCAGGGTTGTTACGAGGCTCAAATGAGATTTTTGTCAAATGCCAGGCACGTAGTTTTTGTTTGTCCTTCGTTTTCAAAGAGAAACAATGACATCATGGGTTGATCCCTTAGCTTATTATCGTGAGTTGGATTTAAGTGAGGCACAGTTGTACAAAGTCTTCAGCCTCACTCTCTCTTCTAGTCATCAAAGGCCACTCACAGGTAACAGTCAAGATGACTGGTGAAGTCCTGGGACGTAGTAGATGACTTTGGTGTCTTAGATATCTGACCAGGCTCTAAACATTCCCTAGCACCTGCTTCAGCCCTTTTCATGACCATTAGAAGAAATTATTCTCATCCACCCATTCCACTAATGGAAGTCTTGACAAACTTGGGGTAGATGCCCCCCAACTCACCTAGAGGTTTTGATTATCCTCGACCTGGTTTAGCCCTTCTGCTGAGACAGAAGTGTGTGTGGCTACTGAGCATGCTATGCTATAGCATGGCACAGCACAGGCACTTAATAAATGTTTGTTTCTTTCTAACGCCAGAAGAAAAGTCCCAAATAATCTTTACAATAAAAATTTTTGTGAGGACAAACAACTGGAAACAAAGGAAATGCTCATCACCTGGGGAATGGCTACACAAACTGGGAAATACTAATACCGCATTATTGTGCTCCAATTAACCATGAATATGAAAAATCTGGACAACTTGTGCAAACAAAAGCAGAATAAGCGGCTCCAGGGAAACAATGAAAATAACAAAGACAAAAATCAATGTTGCATAATTATAATGTTCAATCATGGTCCCAAAGAAGAAATAAGAAAATGTTAGTTTTGTCAAACTGCTTTTTTCTCCCTTTTCTTCTTTTTATTCTGTTACAAGGGATAGCTCTCTGGGTAGGAGAGGAGTATACTCATAAATGATGGCGATGTAAAACACAATTATATCAATTCCTTAAAAAAAAAGGCTAGGTGGCACAGTGAATAGAGCACCAGCCCTGGAGTCAGGAGAACGTGAGTTCAAATCTGGCCTCAGACACTTAACACTTCCTAGCTGTGTGACCTTGAACAAGTCACTTAGCCCCAATTGTCCAGCCTTTCCCCCTCCAAAAAAGACTTCACAAGTACAAATCAGAGAGGGAAAAACTAGGTAAGCATTTTTTAAAAGTTATACTATTTATTGTGCTGTAGATTTTCTGACTTCCTTTTTCAAAATCATTCTTTAAAAATGTTAACATATTTTTTTTTCAAACTCAATTGAGAAATTCCTCATTTTTTAAATGTGAAATCACAGAAAACATATTTCCATAATGACCATGTTGCCAAAAAAAATCAAGAAAAAATTTAAAAGAAAAAAAAATTATACTTCAGTTCACACTCAGAGTTCAACAGTTCTCTCTCTGGAGATAAACAGCATTCTTCAACATAAATCCTTCAGAATTTTCTTGGATCATTGCATTGACTAGAGTAGCTACTTCTTTCACAGTCAATAATCATTACGTGTTGCTGTTAATGTGTACACTGATCTCATGGTTCTATTCACTTCACTTCATTCTCTATCAGTTTATATGGATCTTCCCAGGTTTTTCTAAAACCCTCCCACCCCCTGGCCTCACCATTTCTTACAGCACAGTAGTACTGTTACAATTATATATCACAACTTGTTCAGCCACTCCCCAACTAACTAACTGGCATCCCCTCCATTTCCAATTCTTCGCCACCACCAGAAGAAATGCTATAAATATTTTCGTACACATAGGTCCTTTTCCTTTGATCCCTTTGAGAAACAGACCTTGCAGTGGTTGGACGCTAGGTCAACAGGTATGCGCAGTTTGACAGTCGTTTAATTACACATTTCCAACCGTAATCCAGAATGGCTGGACCAGCTCAAAACTCTACCAGCAGTGCATTAGCCTTTTTTTTTTTAATTTAGAGGTTTTAGTAGACTACAAGATCAGTATGAATGAAGTATGACAGCCCAAAAAGTTCATACAATTTTGTAGGACTTGTAGGAATAATAAGGTAATTGTCAGCAACTGAACCTGCCTTTAGAATGTTGTGTTCAGTTCTGGGTATATATTAGAAAAGACAACTGAAGAGGGCAGCTGACATGGTGAGGTACATTCAGTCCCCATCATATAAGGATCAGCAGAAGGAATTGGGAGAAGAAAAGGCTCAGGCAGAACATTTTGGAGAAGAAAAGGCTCAGGGGGAACATTACGGCACTCTGAATACTTGAAAGGTTGTCATGTGGAAGAGGATTAGATTTATTCCATTTGTCCTTAAAGTAAAGAATTAAAAGAAATAGGAAGAAGGTACAAATGCAACTCTGGGCTTAATATATGGGAAAACTTCCTTTCAAAAGTAGGATGGGCTACTTCAAGAGACAGAAGATCTCCTTTAGTGGAGTTCTTCAAGAAAGGTCTGAATGACTAACTACTTATTGGGAATATTAGAGATGAACTGTTTATTGGGTAGGGGTTGTACTAGATAACCAACAAATCCTTTGCAGTTTTGAAATTCTGTGATTCCTGTGGGTTAAATGTTCTTTTTATAAATAGTGTTGAATTATTTAAAAATCATTTACATAACTCTTTTAATTGGATTGTTTAGTCTATTTAAAAGTATCTACACAACTGTTAAAACTAGAACAGTTGCTCTACCCACTGGGCCACCAGCTGCCTCTGAAGAATGAAACGGTACCCACTTCCAATGTTTGGGGGACAGGGGGAGGGTGAGAATGTGATTATATATACATACATACATACACAACATAAGTATAAAGGTTATATAAATATACACGAAATCATTAAATACAATATAGTTTGAGGGGGGCAATAACAGTTGGAAGAATCAGGAAAGGCTCAAAAAGAAGATGCCTGATAACACATTTTAAGAGGGAGACTCAGGTCAAAAGGCTCACTGCCAGCATGAGGGATGGACCAATAGAGCAACTATACTGGGGAGAAGGGATATAAAGTATCCTGTGTCAGGAACAGAAAGGCCAAGTTTGGCTGGATTTAGGGAGACAGGGGCAGAGAGAAGAGAGAAGGGCAACATCAAACAATACTGGAAAAATGGGGGCTGAGCCTAGGTCATAAAGGCCTGTGGAAAATGAACAAAATAGACTGGAGTTGGGAGAGACTGGAGGAAGAGAGAGCAATGAAGCTGTTATCATAAACTTGGAGAGGTAATAAGGGGTTGAATTAAGGTGCAAGGGACTGTGTGAGTAAAAAAAAAAAAAAAGAAAAGGGTTGCTAGAGATGTTATGAATGTAGAAACAGCAAGATTCAGCAACTGACTGATTATGTGGAATGAGGGACAGTGAGGAGCCCAGGATAATACCAAGATTATGAAGCTGAGAAACAGAAAGGATGTGGTAAAGAAAAACTTTGTAGACATTATAGATATCCAAAAGTGAAATGGGCTGCCTAAGGAAGCATTTGGTTCCCCCTTACTAGTGAACTTTAAGTAAAATTTGTATGAGCAGTTGTAACTGCTGTAGAATGAAGTCTAATTCAAATGCAATCTGGATTCAATGAATCCTAAGATTCTTCCAACTCTGATATTGATACCTGACAAACACTTTCTTCCTCTTATTTGTTGATACTAGAAGTCTGCCAAGACATTTCTCTCTAGTTGTAATTTAAGGGTGCATGGCCTTTTGTGCTCTCCTGCCCCTTTTGAGAAAGTGCTTGGTGTTAATGGACAGTATTGTAATTCAGTAGTGTCCAGGGGTGGGAAATCTTTGGCCTTTTTGTGTTCTGTGATTGACTAAATAAATGTACTTTGTTTATGATTGGACACTATTCTCCATTTGAGAAGAGACTAAATGAATGTACTACCCAGGAGTGGGCTACTTTGACTACTGATACAGGGGTGGGATACCTGGACTTTGGCACTTTGCAACTGAATTGAGAACTTACTTGCTAAATGAGTAAGTTACATCGTATTTTTACTTTCTCTGTTTTGTCAATGTTTTGCTGAATAAATGGGGTTTGCTATGCTGGTAATCCGAACCTTGGAAGCTGCCTTTGCTTGGCATTACAGGAACTCTGTTGGAACTGGGTGAAAGAACAGCACACTGCAGCCCCAGGGGTAAGAGATGCCCAAGGCCCTGCAGCAGCACACGGCTTCTCCCAGAGCTTCTGGCCTACAAATCGTATGGGGAACCAAAAGACCATTCAAAGGGTAATTGCTCTTGCTTTGACCCGCTTGGATCAGGGTAGCAATCTTGGGTGGTGGATATGGGGTGAGAAATGTCAGTGTGTCAGACCTTGTGGTGGTTATACAGAGGGCACCCTCCTCATAGCTCTGACAACATTTGTGAAAACCCCAGCAATTTGGTACACAACTCTCTCCACTCTGGAAGCAGAGTTCTACTGTGGCAAAAAGTTCAAAAGTCAAGTAATTGGCTGGCAAGATGAGTATGCAGAGAAGCACGATCAGACCAGAGAATCCTTTTTTGGGGACAAAAAGGATCAAAACATGGGACCAGAAGAAGACAATGAAGTCAAAACTCCAGTATCAAAAGCTTCCAAGAAAAATATGAACTGGTTACAGGCCATGGAGGAATTCAAGAAGGATTCTGAAAATCAAGTAAGGGAAGTAGAGGAAAAACTGGGAAGAAAAATGAGAATGATGTGAGAAAATAATGAAAAGTGAGTCAACAGTGTGCCTGAAGAAAATAACGCCTTAAAAAATAGACTGACTCAAATGGCAAAAGGGCTCAAAAAGCCATGCCTTAAAATGCCAAATTGCCCAGATGGAAATGGATTTTCAAAAACTCAATGAAGAGAATAACTGTTTCAGAATTAGATTGGAGCAAATGGAATCTAATGACTTAATGAGAAATCAAGATACTATTAAACAGATACAAACAAATGAAAAAAAATAGAAGGAAAAGTGAAATATCTCATTAGAAAAACCACTGACCTAGAAAATAGTTCCAGGTAAGATATTTTTAAAATTATTGGACCACCTGAAAGTCTGAAAGCTCCAAAAAAGAGCCTAAAAATCATCCTTCAAGAAATTCTCAAGGAAAATTGTCCTGATATTCTAGAGCCAGAGGCAAAATAGAAATTGAAAAGAATTCACTTATCACCTCTTTAAAAAGATCCCAAAAAGAAAACTCCTAGGAATATCATAGCCAAATTCCAGAGTTCTGAGGTCAAGGAGAAAATATTACAAGCTGTTAGGAAGAAACAGTTTGAGTATTGTGGAAACAGTCAGAATAACTCAAGATCTAGCAGGTTCTACATTAAGGGATTAAAGGGCTTAGAATATGATATTGCAGAGATCAAGGGAGCTTGGATTAAAAGCAAGAATCACTTACTCAGCAAAGCTGAGCATAATGCTTCAGGGGAAAATATGACTACTCAATGAAATAGATGACTTTCAAGCATTCTCTTTTTTTTTTTTTTTTTTTGCTTTTTGGAGGGCAGTTGGGGTTAAGTGATTTGCCCAAGGTCACACGGCTAGTTTTTTGTGTTAAGTGTCTGAGGCCAGATTTGAACTCAGGTACTCCTGATTCCAGGGCCAGTGCTCTATTCACTGCGTCACTTAGCCGCCCCACTTTCAAGCATTCTTGATGAAAAAAACAACTAAAGAGAAAATTTGTCTTTCAAATACAAGAAGCAAAGAAGCATGAGAAGGTAAACAAGAAAAAGAAATCTTAAGGAACTTATTAGAGTTGAGCTATTTACATTCCTACATGGAAAAACTATAATTGTAACTCATGAGACTTTTCTCAGTATGAGGATAATTGAAGAGAATATATGTGTGTGTGTGTGTGTGTATGTATACATACATACATATGTATGCATGTATAGGAGAGTATATGTGTATATAAATATATATGTGAATATCTGTGTATGTGTATACACATATACATAACAGAGGGCACAGGAAGGGATGATATCTAACAAATAAAATTAAGAGGTGAGAGGAATATAATGGGAGGAGAAAGGGAGAGATACAATAGCATAAATTATCTCATATAAAAGAGGCAAGAGAAAACTGTTACAATGGAGGGGAAGAGCAGGAAGGTGAAAGAGAATGGGTCAACCCTACTCTCACTGAATTTGGCTTAAGGAAGGAATAACATACATACTCAATTGGGTATCTTACCTTACAGGAAGGAGATAAGAGGGGGAATGTTAAAAGGGAGGGCAGATTGAGGGAGAGGGTAGTTAGAAGCAAACACTGTTGAAAAGAGATAGGGTCAAAGCAAAAACAGAATAAGTACGGGGGCAGGGCAGGATGGAGGGAAATATAGTTAGTCTTTCACAATATAAGTACTATGGAAACGTTTTGCATAACTACACACGTACAACCCATACTGAATTGCTTGTGGGGGTGGGTGAGGAGGGAAGATGGGAGAGAATCTGGAAATCAAAGTTTTAAAAACAAATATTATAAAAATTGGTTCTGACATGCAACTTAGAAATAAGCTATACAGGCACCGACGTATATAAATCCATCTTGCCCTACTAGAAAGTTAGCAGGGGGATGGGGGAGGATATAAGAGAGAGCAGACTGTGGGAAGGGGTGTTCAATAGGTTCGTTATCTTGGGGTGGGGGTTATCTTGGGGTGGGGGGTAGGGGAAAGACAGGGAGAAAATTTGTAACTCAAAATCTTGTAGAAATGAATGTTGAAAACTAAAAATAAATAAAAAATTAATTTTTTTAAACAGCAAAAAAAAGTTAAAGGATCATTTTTCTAACTTCTATAGACCAGTTTTACAGGTAATATTGACCAAAACATGTAAAAACAGATAATGCAACTTAAAAGTCACATTTGACATAAATAACACAAATTCTTAATTTGTATCATAATAAAATTTAAGTTACTTACGCAGTAAATCCATTAATCATATGAGCATATTTAAGCAAAACAAGATCCAACCAGCCACACCTTCTTTTTCTACCAGTGGTCACACCAAATTCTCTACCTCGCGTCTGTAACAAATCCCCAATTTCCTGTGTAACAATATAAATTACATAGTATATAACACAATGTTCTCATTACTTAGCTAAATTATACTAAGAGAATCATCATAGCTTACAGTTACAGTGTTTTCCTCAAAGCAAATGCATGGAGATAGGTAATACAAAAACACTAATATACAAACATAATATAACCATATATTATAGTAACACAATATAGAAATTTTCATATACAGATTAAGAAAAGGAGGTCAAGAAAGGGAAAGTGAATTGCCCTAAGTCGCCCCGCTATAAACCCAGGGCTCAAACCTAGGGCCACCAAAGCCAAGTCTAGGGTTCCTTTCCATTATGTCACATTTCTTTTTTAATTAAAGACTTTGAAATAATTTCATAGTCTTCTTGAAGTAAGCAAGTATCTACCAGAATACAGCCAGATAATCAATTAGTAGGGCAAAGGAATTCTGTAAGTTTTTAAATTTTAATCTAGAAGTAACACTGTATAAATCTATTCATAGTGTATTCCTTAATTCCCACCACCTTCTGCCCCCATAAAGAAGCCAAAAAGAAGTCTGTGGAGGAAAGGGTCAAAATTTGTGCTTAATCAGCTAATGAAGAAATGAAGCCTAAATACTGAATTGTCAAAATATCTATTAATAAGTTTAGAAAGTTTGATTTATTATAATACTCTTATTTTATAGATAAGAAAACTAGGAGCAATAAGTACAGAGCAGCATGAACTTCCTGGAAGCCACAAAAAATAATTGGGCAGAGCCATAACTAATAGTTCCCAGCTCCTTGGTAGTACAGGAAATCACAACGTTTCCTGGAAAAGAACTAATGCTGAACATAACAAAATCAAAGTCATCATTTAAGTTTTATATCTTTAATTCCCCCTCCTCCTTCCCTTTTTAGCCTCAAGGATTTATACCACTGCCCCCAATTTTTTCATATTCTTCTAACTAATTTACTAAAAACACTGTTCTAGGTCAATCTTCCAAATGAGATAGCACAAGGAATAAAGGCCATTGGAAAAAAAAATCCATAAGAAAATACAGTAACATATACTGTTATTTTCCCAACACTGCAAACAAGATTTACTGAGACATAAGCTTACATTTTTCTGTTCTGTTGGAAAGGCTCCAATTCCAACTCTAGTTGTGTATGCTTTTACAACTCCATATACCTCACCCACATTCTGAGGAGGCATCCCCAAACCTGTGCAAACACCTCCAACAGTACAATTTGAAGAAGTCACAAAAGGATAAGTACCTTAAAGAGAAGAAAACAGAACTTTAGAATAATTATTTTCAAAATGAGTTCCAAAGGCCACATACTTGTATTAATTTCATTCCATTTGATTCCTATTATTTCTTCAATTTATCACGAAAGAAACTGCAGTGCCAGTCAAAACTTTGTTAGTGCTTTTAAAATCTAAAATCTATGCTGAATAACTATAATTTTTGATTGAGCAAATTAAAAACTCAGTCATGACCTTAAGAAGTTAACTCTTTATGTATATTAAAACATAATAGAATTAGCATATTGAGCTAAATAAACCATTAACATTTTAAAACAAAATTATTAATAAGATTCAGAATTTAGGTATGCTGTACTAATTAGAAGACTTAACTATATCAGTGATATTTCCTTTCCAAATCTCACTTTTTATTCCTAGTTACCACTCTCTTCTTGACAGGAAGATGGTGGTGAGAAAAGAGATGTCACAGTTTTAACACAGGTATATAAGAACACACAATTTAAGTTAGGTTTTCCTTAAAAGGTACTGAGACACTCCTGTAGTCTTGGTTGGCTAAAAGGACTAAAATTTTAGTCTAATAACATCACTTCCTGGTGGACCAAGTAAAAAGCATCCATGGAGAGCTCCAAGGGCAAAAGCAGATGTGTGGCTGGTGGAACAAGATGGGCAACTCAGGCAAAGAAGCTTCCTTTGTTCAAATAAAGGTATCTTCAGTGCCTATCTTCACTGAACTCCTTCATCGGCTTTGGTTAAGTAAATTTCTTCTTGTTAACTGCTGAATGGCTTTTTTTGTTCTAATACTAAGCCTAAACTATAAGAGGACTGCCCTGAGTCAGGGTCAGCCCAGAACATTCCCTTTTTGTCAGAAAACTAATTAAAGCTTGGCAAGCAGTTCCCAGGGAGCCATCCAAGCATGTTTTTGCATTCCAGGAAGTATCCTCAGAATTCACTGGAAGGTCAGCTGCTTACTTTGACCCCAACACAAATCAGACAACACTTGTGGACCTCTCACCTCTACAAAAGGGTGTAGCGGTAGTGTCTTCTCCTATCTCTTCTTCCGAATCCTCACTTACAGTTTTATACTTTTTAAGTACTATCCCATTCTACACCATACTTAATTATCTCAATTTAATTAGATAAATGTTTGATTTACTTTATGTGTGAAATTACTTGCTTAAGAGATTAAGATTCAGAGCTAGAAGTGCAAAGTTCACCTAGTATATAATACCCTCATGTTACAAATAAAGAAATGAAGCTTAGAGAATTGAGTTTTCAAGTCAAGAAGGTAGAACCAATAGAGCCAAAATTTGAATAAAGGTTCTTTAACTCTACATCCAAAGTTCTTTTGATAACATCATTGTTCTCTGTTCTCTGTCAATCCCTAACTATGCTGTACACAGAATCAAGAGATTATACCTATGAAAGAAAAAAGGTTACTTTTAGCTCTCACTCCCACACTCATTTACAGAGCATTCTAGATTATGACTGTCATTTCAACTGAGAAATGAACAAAATAAACAACAAAGTGTGATAATAAGTATACTGAAACACATACATAGAAAATTGCTTTAATTTTGATGGGCTAAGAATCTAGAGTATTCATCTGACTTTTGGTGGGGGGGAGCAAAAGCAGTAATAATTTATAGAACTACAACCCAGAGTTAGCAGAATCAACATGTAATAACAAGTAAATTTTAAAAAAAAATGCTCAGTGAACCAGTTCTTGGTAAAGCTGTTGAAAATTTTTTAAAATTCAGGGCAGCGAGGTAGTATAGTAGATAAGACAGTGGCCCTGAAATCTGAAAGATGTAAATTCAAATCTGGTCTCAAGACATTTACTAGCTGTGTGACCCTGGGCAAGTCACTTAACCCCAATCACCTTCAAAAATTTTAACAAAAATAAACAAACAAAAACTCCCTAAACTAATAAAATATTACCCAAATAAAACAGACACTGGCCTTAGCAAAAGATAACTTTTACCATTTGGGTATGTGTACCTTGAAGTCATTTTTGTGAAATGTTGCAATGCCAATATTTAATAATAAAAAGTACAAAAGCATTTCATAGCTTTATGAAGTTTTCAATACATGGAAAATACTTACCAAAATCAATATCAAGCAGGGCTGCATTTGCACCTTCTACCAAAATTTTCTTTGGAGGGCCATGCAGGGCCTCATAGAGAAAATAAACACCATCCCTTACCATTGGCTTAATCCTTTCCATGTAGCCCTATGTAAAGAAAACACTTTTTCAGATGAGGTTTTTTAATCTGATAAGCTATATAAAGAAAAATGAACTTTGATTACTACACTCTACATCAACTCTAAGTCTCCCACCAATGCCATTTATTCACATTATCATCTTATCCTATATATCTCTTCAGGATGCATGTAAAGTTTCTTTACAAGTTAAATACCAGTATAGTAAATAATGTTACCAAAAGTAATTTCCATTTAGAACACGCAATACCTCCATCCAGATTGGCTAAGACAACAAAACAGGAAAATGACAAATGCTGGAGAGGAAGCGGAAAAATTGGAACACTAATGCATTGTTGGTGGAGCTGTGAACTGATACAACCATTCTGGAGAGCAATCTGGAACTATGCCCAAAGGGCTATAAATAATTGTATACCCTTTGACTGAGTAATACTACTTCTGGGGTTGGATCCCACAGAGATCATAGAAGTGGGAGGAAGACCCATATGTACAAAAATATTTATTGTAGCTTTCTTTGTGGTGGCAAAAAACTGGAAATTAAAGAGATGCCCACCAATTGGGGAATGGCTAAACAAGTCATGGTATATGACTGTAATGGAATACTATTGTGCTATAAGAAATGAGGAGCAGACAGACTTTATATTCACCTGGAGAGGCTTATACAAACTGATGCTAAGTGAGAAGAGCAGAACCAGGAAAAATTTGTACACAATCACAGACACATCATATGTGTGACGACCAACTTTGATAAAATGGACTCTTCTCAGCAACACACAGTTATAAGACTCTACAACTCTCAGGATGGGAGGAAATATCTACATTCAGAGAAAGAGCTAGAAAGGACAGAGTTTAAATGGAGAATGAAGCAATCTACATGCTATCATTCTTTTTCATGTTTGGTTTTCTTTCTTTTTTCCCATTATTCACTCCATTGGTTACAACCCTTTTATATAACCAGACTAATGTCCAATGTGAAAGTATTTGCAGATCCTATACTTGACTGCATGCCACCATGGGGGGAGGGGGAAGAAGAGGGAGGGGAGAAAATTTGAAACTCAAGGGGTTGTGGAACTGAATCTTGTAAACTAAAAGTGAAGAAACAAATAAATTTTCTTTAAAAAGAACACAATACGAAAAACACCAAAAATATTCCTCAAAACGACTTATTTGATATACAAATTCATCTACAATTGATATAACAAAATTCTAGTATAAGAGAAAAATGTGAAGTCCTTTATAATTCATTTGAGTAGAATACAGCATGTATATTTTCAGTCAAAATAACTCGTGAAACTGTTAGGCACAAAGAAATCTTAATCTGATTCAATGAAAAGAACATAATAATGACGGAATCATAAATTTTTTTTTAAGTTTTTTTTTTTTTTGCATTCACTTATGATGCTTTAGAATTGTCTGTGAACACACTTTTCACAAATGGTGAGCTAGTTTGATGACCTTTATCGTGCTGCTTTGGAGTTGATTCTTGAAAGGTAAGGAGGTACAGGTAGCATAAAAGGAAAGTCCAACTCTCAAGAACAACATGAAGAGATCTGTGGTGGTAGTGATTGACAATATACTATGGAAAAATGTGACTTGTGTTATAATTTAATGCTCTGGGCTAGCTTATCATCATTTAACATACATTCCTCCGTTTAGCAATGAAAGTCCTTCCTTCATAACCTGGCCCCAACCTACCTTTCTAGGCTTATATTTTATACTACACTACTTTTTTTTCCTCCACATTTTACAATCTAGCCAAAATAGTCTCTTTACTTAGTTCCTCACACAGGACATGCCATTCTCCTCTCCAAGCTTTAAGCATCAGAGGTTCTCATATCTAGATCTAAATTTCTCTCCTCACTCCTCTTAAGAAACCATTGTTTTCATGAACACTCAAGTGTCACCTTCCATGAAGCTTTTCCTAATGTTCCCCTAGTGCAGCAGTTCTCAACTTGTGAATCGTGACCCCTTTGGTGGTCGAACAACCCTTTCACAAGGTCACCTAAGATCATCGGAAAACACATATTTCCAATGGTCTTAAGAACCGAGACACTGCTCCTCTATCCATCTCCAGGCAGGTCCACCCACATGCAAATATGCCCACATCCGAGTATTAAAGGGTCGCAGCATAAGGAAGGTTGAGAATCACTGCCCTAGTGACTCCTTGCCATTCCCTTCTATTTATTTTGCAGCTACTAAAGTTTCAAAGACACTAAGACTTTTGAGCCATCCTGAATATGTACACATTGTCTCCCCTATAAGAGTCTATTTTACTTTGGTCTTTGCTTCCCTAGAGGAGTGTCAGTCTTATACCGGTACCTAACAAATGTGTGCTAACTGATTTAACCTGTTTAAGCCATAGGACTAGCAGAAAGAACAAAGAATTCTATAGCCAGAGAACTTAGATTCAGACTCCAGCTCTGCCTATTATTACCTGTGAGATCTTGGGCAAAGTATTTAGTCTTTCTGGGCCTCAGTTTGCTTATCTGTAAAATGAGGAGTCTGAAATAGACAACCTCCAAGGTCCTCCTGGGGCCACTGGGTGGTACCAGTGGATAGAGTGTTAGGCCTGCAATCAGGAAGACCTGAGTTGAAATCTGGCCTCAGACATTTCCTAGCTGTGTGATCCTAGGCAAGTTACTTAACCCTGTCTGCCTCAGTTTCCTCATCTGCAAAATGAGTTGGAGAAGAAAATGGCAAATCACTCCAGTATCTTTACCAAGGAAACCCCAAATGGGGTCATAAAAAATCAAAACACAACTGAAAACTGAACAAGGTACCTCTTTGCTCTCTTTCTCTACAGAATCCTTAAACAATGTAAGGGACTCAATCCCAGTTATAGAATTAACTTCCATTTGTTTTCCTATAACAGATTATACCTACCTCTACCCTTACCCAGGCAGTCCTCAAATAAAATGCTCTAAGCAGATTAAAAAAGAGGTTCAAGTGAAAGACCTCAAAACTTGTGTTTAATGATAGTGATCAGTAATGCTAAAGTTAATAATGTTCATAAAAAGTAAATACATTTCTCTCTAGTTATTTTGTATTCAAAACGTGAAAGTTGTTCCTCCAAACTTGAAAGAAAACTCTTAAAAGGGATACTACTACACTTTTATTCCCTACAAAATGTAAACAATGCTGGGAATATAGGATTTGATAAAAGCTTAATGAAGGAACTGGTGATTTTCTGCTTCTCTACTTTTAATACTTTTAAGACATAGCCATTAAAAAATTCATTTGCATTTTTATTTTCCAGATATGATTTCAGAATAGTACAGGAAGTGTTTTTTTCCTCCTTTCTTTACACTGATGCCACATGGATTACAATAAATTATGTGTGGTACTTGCTCTAAGAACCCTAAGAGATAATCCATTCTAACCCCACCATTTTGCAGATGACATACTGAGGCCCAGAGAGGATAAGAATTTGCAGAAGGTTAACCAATGCCTTAGTGGCAGAGTCAATAACTGAGCTAATATATATATATACTATATTAAGTATAGTACTTTTTTCAAACTACATAACAAAATCTAGACCTTTGGACACCAAGCTGTTTGGAGCCATTGCCACAATAATTTTACAGAAGAGTTTTTATTCACAGTAAGTATGCAAGAATTCTATAGGTAAGGCACTTTGTCCTCATGGAACAAAATCTACAATTACCTTATGAACTGGTAAGAGAATGACTACTAATTGTTCTTACAGCCACTCTGAATCAACTTTTAAAATTTAATCATCAAAGTAACTTTAGGAAATTTGTTGTTAGTAAATATATGCACAAAAAATTTTAAGTATGATGGACACTTCCTAAAATATGGGTACTTAAGAAAAGTGACAAAATCTGAAAACCTTGCCCTTTAAAGAAGTACACATGCAAAAACTGCTAAGAATATCATATAGCTTTACCTTGAGTTTTTGTAATTCACCCTCAATATCAATTTCCAAAGTGGGATATATAGATTTATACTGATTAGCTAAAACTTTGAACCTGAAAAACAAATAAATTTTGGTTAGGGTTAAATGCCATTTGATTTTAATATTGCCACAAATATTTGAGGGTAGGTATAAAGTGAGTATGTGTGTGCTCAGCACACATGGCTTAGCTCGTAAGGTAGAGAAACAGAAGACTAGTCAGTATTTTTTTGCCCTTAAGGGGGAGTGGGGCAGACTTATGATTTTATTGGTATTAGAAATTTCCTTGAAACAAACTCCTCTACCAATGCAGACTGGCAACTGCCCTGTAACTTAAGAGGAACTGAGAGGTTAAGTGACTTGTCGTCAGTCATCTTTCATATGTCGGAGGTAAGATTTGAAGCTATCTATGTCTTCCAGACTCTCAGGCTGACCCTCCAATTTGCTGTCTCAGCACATCATTAAAGCAATTTAAAATTTAGGTCATTTAGACTGTAATGGCAGCCCACTAATATTTAACTAGAAATACTATTCCTAATATGACTATGCCACCCCCAAATTTCTAAAACTCAGCTTTTCTTTTCTAATTTTATATAAAATGTGAGTTACCTCTCGGAGAAGCCATCAAAGTCGGAAACAAGATCGCACATCCTGAGTCCACTTCGAGAAGCTTTAGAGGAATAAACTGGACCAATACCCTTTTTTGTAGTACCCAAACTTAAAAACAAATAAGAAAATTTTAAGCATGACTTCTTAAAACTGGCAGAAAAAAAACAAAGGTCTTTAGTTATCTATGACCATGTAAGCACAAAGAACACATACATGCCTAGTTTTTGCTTTAACTATTCAATAATTATGTGAATTATAAATTATATAAATAATTAAAATCCACTATTATCTTGATAATAACTCTACTGATACCATTTAATTGAAGTACTAAATAAAATTATCTAATATTCCTTTCTGTGTAAGTCTGGTCCACAAAGTATATGGCATGAGACTGTGTGTGTGTGTGTGTGTGTGTGTGTGTGTGTGTGTGTGTGTGTGTGTGCGTGCGCGCATGCACACATAAATAAGTAAAAAATAGACAGGGACATAAGAGTGAACCTGTGATTTCACTGATAATACAGGGAACAAGTGAAGGAAAAAAACACCCTCTAATACACTGATACCTTTGGTAGTAAGTGACTTGCCCACGGTCATACTGCCAAACCTGAACCTCAGTCTTCCTAGTTCTAGCATTACACAATAGCATACATAGGCATGCTTGAATAACATAATCATATTTTTGATGAAACAAGACATACTTCTTTCCAGCTTGTTCTTGTCTCTGTTGTTCCTGAATGCCATCTGCTGCTTGGTGGAAGTCAAATACTAGAAAAAAAAAACCCATAACTATTGACGAAACCAAGACACCAGTTATACATGTACAAGGATCTGTTAGAACAATCAAAAACAAAACAGTCATCTTCTGTGATCTGTGAAATCAAATTTACATGAGTCATTTTTCCACTTTAAACTTATGTGTTCATGTTTCTTATATAACTGGGCTTTTACCTGCCTCAGTTTATGTGCATACGTATATATACACACACAGACATGCGTATGCACACGCATGCACACACACATGCGCGCACACACACACACACACACACCCTCAAAGTTCTTGAGCTTTTGGTAGTCTACCCTACAACAAGAAGAGGAAAACAAGAACACCTTGCCCATAATTTTTAGACCCTAGGGTAAGTCAATGAATTGCCCCATATCTCCATAACCATTTCAGAGGTATACTGTATATTGTATAAAAGTAGCATCTGGAGAGCCCCTTCACAATACTGCCACTTCTTTTTTCAAATGAGACCAATCAGTATAGAACCTGCCTAGGAAAAGAATCTGGTAGAGGCCCCATGGACAAAAATGAACAGAAGGATAACTTGTTTCTATATGTATTCTCCCCCCAAAAATTTATTAGAGATGAAGGATCACAAGGCAGAACTAGTGTAATGAATAACTACTTACACTGCTAATGAGGTATCATCAAATAATTCTTTAATTTAGAGTTAACACATTAAAGCTGGTAAAAACATCCTTAGCAGAATTCAGTTGTAAGGTTTACCTTATTCAGCTAACACTAGTAAGGATTGTTGATCTAGCCTTAGTTCTGTCATTAACTTCAGCACCATATTTGGATTTTAGCCAAACATTTTACAAAAATCTCATTTACAATACTATGGTGGAAACTGGAGATATATGGATTAGATAAGAATGGGTAGAGGGAACGTAGCTGTTTGGATAACCACGATCAATGAAGCAAAGCTAATGTGTAGACGTCTACAGCAGTATGCCACATGGGTCTATCCTGCTCAACTTTATCAATAACTCAAAATGGATACTATGCTCACTATATCTTGTAGATGAAAATGTCGGGAGACCTAAGATTAGATCACAAAACTAGCAAGTTGGAAAAACAGAGGTAAGCAAACAACTTAAAAGATAGAAACATAAATGCTAAAGGTTAAAAAAAAAAATCAACTCCAAAAGTAGATGATGGTTGAAAATATAGCTTGAGTTGTCCTTCTATAAAACCAGACTAATATCCAATGTGAATGTACTTACAGATTCTATACTTGATTGCATGCCATCACGGGTGGTGGGGAGAGAGAGGGGAGAAAATTTGAAACTCAAGAGATTATGAAACTGAATCTTGTAAACTAAAGGTAAATAAACAAATGAATTTAATTTAAAAAAAAAAAAAGAAAATACAGCTTGAGTTGTAGTGAAAAAGATTTTGAATTGTGTGAACAACAAAAATTCCCACCTAGGTTAGCTACCGCAACGCTCAAAACAAAGAAGTCTGTCATCCTACTACATTCTATGTGCTGATGAGATCACATCATGAATATTATTATTCAGTTCTGGGTACCAACCACACTGACAAAATGGTACCCACAGGATGACAAGCAAGACAACTCTGGAAACCCTGTTATCTGAGAAATAGCTGACTGAACTGGGGATATTTAGAGAACCCTTGAGTTAGGGAAGAAATAAGGCATTTAAAGTGAAGCAATTTGAGAGATCATCTAGTCCAACACCATTCTATACTAAGAGAGAGGAAATGACTTTCCCCAAGATGGTGCACAGCTAGTAAAAGCTATAGAGGTTGAGTTTAATGCTGATATTTTTAGCTGAAATTTTTTAAACAGAGAAAGAGAATCGAGCTTGCAAACCTAGGTCAGGGAACCCGATTTCAATTGTTGGTAAATTATATTACTATTATTATTTTTTAAATTCTCCTTTATGCATACATTTTATTTTTTTTTTTTTTTGCTTTTTTGGAGGGCAGTTGGGGTTAAGTGACTTGCCCAAGGTCACACGGCTAGTTTTTGTGCTAAGTGTCTGAGGCCAGATTTGAACTCAGGTACTCCTGACTTCAGGGCCGGTATTCTATTCACTGCGCCACCTAGCTGCCCCGGTAAATTATATTATTAAGGGAATAGATCAATTAATCAATTATGTTTGGCATAATGCCTGGCACACAGTAGGTGCTTAATAAATTATATTCCCTTCTATATCTATCAAGAAAAATAATTAGAGATCACAAAGAGGCTTCATAAAGAATATAACCTCATTTCCTTTTTTCGTTGTTGTTTTTACGAAGTTGGTAGTAGATGAGAACAACAGAGGCTATAGCTATAATTTCAGATTTTAGCAAAGCATTTGAAAAAAATTATTCATACTAATCTCATGGAAAAGATATAGACTGATAACCTACATTACAGTAACAGGCTGATGACTTTTGTAACTGGTTGAATGGGAGACCAAAAATATAGTTGCCAATGATTCTAAGTACCCAAAAGGATATTCCATCTCCTTTCTCTAAGACTTTGCAATGGTTCCCCTTTCATACTAGGAACATTCTTTCTCATTTTTAATCTCTTAGAATACCCGGGTTTCCTTCAAAATTCAACTCAAATGCCATCTTCTGCAGAAAACCTTATTTGGTCCATCTCCCTCTTGCCAGCTGCAAAAAGCCTTTACTTGAAAGGTTACCTTCCATCTACTCTGTGTGTACATTGTATGTAGTACCTACTAATTTACATGTTGTGGCCCTCATTAGAACGTAATCTCCTTGAAGGCAGGGGCTGTTTTTGCCCTTCTTTTTATCCCTAGCACTTAAGTACTTAATAAATGCTTACTGTTTGAAATCACTCTGGAAGGTCTTCAAAGGAGTACCTCATGGAGATAACTCCTCCATGTTTGACCTTATACTTTTTAATATTTTAATCAATTTCACAAATAAAGGAATAGTTACCAGATTTACAAATGATACAAGGGCCAGGAAATATAGCTTACATACTAGATGACATGCATGAGTCAGGACTCACAAAGATTTGTGGGGCTGGACAGACTAAACAATGGGCCACATAGAATAAGATGAAGTTAAGAGAGATAAAAGCATAAAATCAACTAAGTATAGATGGAGGAAGCATGATTAGATGGGTCTGTCAGAAAAAAGACCATGGATTTAACAGGACTAAAAACCAAACGAGTCAATAAGATAATATGGAGGCCAAGAAAACTAAAGTATATTTAGACTGCATTGAAAGGAAGTGTACAGAACTAGAGGTAGGGTAGCCTTTGTAGGATCGACTTTGCCCTGGTTAGGGCATATCTGTAATACTGTCTTCTGTCCATTCTGGTTGCCACAGAAACTGCAAAGAAGCACATTTAGGCTTATGTTAAGGAAAAAACAATTATTAAAGCTATCTAAAAGTAGAATGGGTTGCTTCAAAGAAATGGATTCCTCTTCACTTAAGGTCTTCAAGCAAAAGCTAGATGACAACTTGTTGGGTATGATGTAGAAGAGAGTCTTGTTCAGGCACAAGAGGGGACTGGATGACTTCTGAGGTTCTTTCTTTTAAATTCAACTCATCTTTTCCACCAAATTATCATGTCTAGTTTCCAATCTGACCCCGCCCCTCCTCAAACCCCTCCCCAACTGATCACAACCATTTGTCTTCACATTTTTAAAAGGTTGTCATATATGATGATGTGCCATTCTGGGTAGAACTATGATCAACTGGTGGAAGGGCTTTCTAACAAAAGCTGACCAAGGATACAAATGAGACAATTTAGGTAAGTGCAAGGAATGCTAATTGGTCTAGGAAGAAGAGCATAGTCTGAGTTACAGCTTTTTGGGGGCAAGTAACAACTTCTCAGTTTCCTTATTCATAAAATAAGGAAAACAATACTTGTTTAGGATTACAAGAAAAATGTATAACTCAAACTACTAAAGAAATATAAGCTCTTCATTATTTTTCAAAGTAGTGAGTTTCCTGTCAACAAAGGTGTTCAAGCAAAGGAAGGATTATTATTTCTGAACAATATTCTAAAAAGTTTTCCTTCACTGAATGAAGGTTCAAATAAATTCTCTCTTAAAATTCGGGTCCTTCTCAAGTCTCAGCTATAACCTGTCTTTTTGAATATGGTTATTTGTTTAATTTTTTAAAACTACAAATTGGATTCTAGAAACCTTTGCGTTTTCTTGCAGAATTCTTTATTTCCAATTCCTTTTGAAGTATAAAGTGATAACAAGGATATAATTTTGTGCCAAGATAAAAGCTTCTGAAAATCATCATTCTGTTTTATACCAAAGGTCAAGATTAGAAAGTCTTAAAAAGAAAAAATCAGTTTTGGCAGGGGGATGACCAATTTTATCTAGGCAATTAGCGTACCTGCTTTCTCCACTAAAATATTTATATAATTATGTCTTGTTGATAGCTTACTCCTCTGATCATGAGAAACTTTAGACAACGAAAAAAAAACAGACAGGATAGCAAAAAAAAAAAAAAAAAAAAAAAAG
>CM053593.1:114021488-114036964 GCA_028646575.1 Pseudocheirus occidentalis
CAACATGGTTCAGGGGAGTGTCTCAGCCAATAGCATTCTTCCAAGTCAAAGGGAAATTCACACCTTCTCACCAATGGACAGAGTTCTATACTTAACACTAGGTTACTAGGATCTACTTAACATCTGATCAAAAAAATTAATTACCATTACAGTAGTGAAGAAGCAATGTAATCAGAACTGATGGATCAACTGAATC
Organism: Pseudocheirus occidentalis; assembly: GCA_028646575.1. Taxonomy (NCBI): domain Eukaryota; kingdom Metazoa; phylum Chordata; class Mammalia; order Diprotodontia; family Pseudocheiridae; genus Pseudocheirus; species Pseudocheirus occidentalis. The sequence continues at coordinate 114,021,685 of CM053593.1, forward strand.
ACACTATCCAAAATTAACATATTTCAACAACTCTGAAAATATTCTTTACCTATCCCTCATCCCTCCAAATAGGGGGTAAACGAGAAAAGAGAAACAGTCAAGCAACAAACCAGAGCATGAAGACAAAGCTGTCCTTCACATGTGGTTCAAAATGATTCTTAGCTGAGCCTTAGAACTCAAGTGGCTATACCACCATAGCTCAAGAGCTGGGGTGCTTAATATGTCTGGTGAAGTCTATGGACTCCTTCTCAGAATGTTGTAAAATATACAAGGGATTACAAAGGAAATCAATTATATCGAAATAAAATCATAAAAATAACTGTAATACATATAAGCACCCTGGTCCTGGAGAGAGGTGGGTGCACTGTGGCTTTCTGACCCATCACCACAAAATTCAGCAGCACTGAAAAAGGCTTTCACATGCACCTGGTCTCAACATTCCTATACAGCAATAGCACATCGCTTCTCCAGGAACCAGTGATAACTGCCAAGAAATTCAACCACCTACAAAGGCAGCAGATTGATGTGAAAGGGAACAACTTTCAACTACAGCTATCTAGTGTTCAGCCCATCTGGGTTTGGGAAGCTGCTGCCTAACTTCTGGGTTGAATACCTAGGAGAAAGGAAGGACAACAGTAAAATTCACCTTTTTTCTAGTGCTGTTGTTGCCTATGTCTGCCCTTTGGGATAAGAGCATATTAGTTCTTATTCCAAAGAACTCTCTGGGTTCATCACTCAGCTCCTAGAAATTTTAATAAAGTTTCTGTTCTTATGATGGCTAAGTTATAATGACTGACCATAAACTATTTCTATTAATAAGTTACAAAGTATTTAAGAATTTTATAAAACAAAATAAGACAGTTGTTACTGGTGGTCTCTTCTGGCTTGTGAACCACAGTCATTCCTGTGAATATTTATACATCAAAATTATGATAGCTATATAATGAAGGCCTTGGTTATGCTTTTTTTAAAAACGTGAGATAACTTTCTACACTACATTAGGTTTTTCTCATTCTGAGACACATATGAAAGTTAAAATTCTCAACTTTTCAGGGGAAGCTGATCTAGAAATTCACATCTGGACATTAATGTTTAATTAAGCTTTTAAAAATACTATTCATAGGGGCGGCTAGGTGGCGAAGTGAATAGAGCACTGGTCCTGGAGTCAGGAGGACCTGAGTTCAAATCCGGCCTCAGACAGTTAACACAAAAACTAGCCGTGTGACCTTGGGCAAGTCACTTAACCCCCAACTGCCCTCCAAAAAAAAAGCCAAAAAAAAACAAAAAACAAAAAAAAATACTATTCATAAAAATGAGATTAAAAAATTCAAAGAATGTTTAAGTATTACAAGTGTTGAACTAAAGACATCTGAAGATGAGCCAAGGAGTTATGAGCAGCTTGCTCTGTCTTATCATAATTGACAGAAGAGTTAAACAATCCCCACCAAAAATTAAGCCTCAATAATGAAACCAGTTAATTTAGTGAGCAACCAAGTTATAATAGGCACTCAAACAGGATGATACTTTTAAAATTTGGATAAAACAATTTGCAACCCAAAATATCCAAATATCTCCAAATGATCTTTCATTTGTAGGCTTTTCATGGATTTCTGGTCTTTTGAATAGTTACAAACTTCCACACAACAACAAAAAAAGATTGCTTATGTTTATATCACTTTAAGGTTACAAAGTACTTTAAATAAATCACCTTATTTGATCCTCATAAAAAACTGTGAAGTACACTGTGTATTAGTGGTATTTTACAAGTCAGAAAATTGAACCAGAACTGGTAACCTACCCAGGTCAAACAACTATTACACAGCAGGGTCAAAATTTGAACCCGGATGTTCTAACCCCAAGACCTGTACTCCTACTATGACTTTAATGGAACACCAAAACTAACTCAACTTCGGGCTTCCTATTAAGAGTGCTTTTCATATCTGGCCAGCCAGCATTCCTTTATTGTCCTGATATTTTTAAAGAACTCAAACTCAGGTTTCCAAAGATTTTGCAAGAAATCTCAAGAACTCTTTATTCATCAACTCTCCTCAAACTTACTATACTGTTTCATCTGGTTCATTTGTTCAGTTAATATTTTAACCATTTTAAAAAGGTCTCTGGACTTTTACTAGGGCATCAGGGAATACATACTACACTAACAGGACTTATAATTTAACACAGACGCATACTGTCTTGTTTCTTGGGAAAAGAAAGAATTGAGGCAAGAAATATTTCAAGCTTTAATTGGATAAATTTGACTCAACAGCACTTGCACTCAAAATCTAAATCAAAAAAGCATCTTGAATATTAGGATGATCCCCAAACTCCTGAAATGGTTACCAAATACTACGCTGATTTAGTGATTCTGACTCTTTTGCAAAGTAATTCACATGTACCCACTAAAAATATGAATTCAAATTAACATGTTTTATCTCATTCATAATCTAACTATAGCTTTTAATTTCAAATGCAGTTTTAAGATTATAACTGACACCAGAACAAAAATGGAAAGTATCAAGCATTAACTGGTTATTTTTTTTGTTTTTGTTTTTGTTTTTTTGCTTTTTGGAGGGTAGTTGGGGTTAAGTGACTTGCCCGAGGTCACACAGCTAGTTTTTTGTGTTAAGTGTCCAAGGCCAGATTTGAACTCAGGTACTCCTGACTCCAGGGCCGGTGCTCTATTCACTGTGCCACCTAGCCGCCCCATTAACTGGTTATTAAATAAAATTTTACTTCAGACCATTTTTATGAAGTAATATAGCCCAGTATAACCTATTACCAAAGAATGCCATCACTAGGAAACATAAGAATTAACAGGCGTATACATGTGAATCAAATATTTACTAGGTAACTACTGAGTAAATAGCATTACAATAGGCACCAAAGGTATACAAAAGTAAGGGAAATGAAAGATACAGTCCCTAATCAGAATGAGCCAATACTCAAAAATTACTTCAAGTGAGTAAGTTCTAGACAAGGAAGACAGAAAACATACACCTAGGTGTCAGTCTGCATGCCAGAAGTACCTGTGTTCAAGCACCACCTCAGACATCCTAGCTTTGCGACCTGAGCAAGTCACTTCATACCTCAGTGAGCCAGAAATCTAAAGCATTGTAAACTAAGTAGGGACTAATAAGCACTTGGAGGAGGAGTTCTTTAGCCAGGTTTCTTATCCAATGATATCAAAGGACCCTCTAGTCGCTATCCTTAAATCAGTCCTTATTTAGTTGCCAAGTTGAAGAAGGGACTATTTGGGATAATAGATTCCTTAAGGTAAATGAAATCATGTACTTAATTCTTGGATTCATAACTTATTAATAATAAAATATTCTACCTATAAATATTGCTTTAGTTTCTAAAACTCCAGTTTAGCCCAAGGAGATAAACACTCTTAAGTAAATACTCATGAGTTCTTTAGAATATAAAGGTAATCATTTATCATTCAACTGATATTACTATGAAGCAAACAATATTATGCTGGAAACAATGTCATGCTTCAATAAATTCCCCCTAAAATGAATACTTACTATCTTGAATGAGCTACTTGGCTCACTAATTCACAATGGTAAGCAACTGCTTACACTGCATAGGCTGGCATATTAATGAAAAAACTGTCTAAAGCAAACTTTTTGTGTAACGGACCTTCTTTGATAGTATGGCAAAATTTATAGGCCACTTCTCAGAATGTCTTTAAATACTAACAGTTCTAGCTTTATGTAAGTGGACCATTTTGCAGACATCGATATCAAATGATTTTTACATAATGCAGGACTTGAGGAAAGGAAGAAGGAAGGGATGCAGGAAGGGGGATAAGCACCCTGGAGGGATGGGCCTGGGGACAGAGAATGGGGAGCAGATGGAGGAACACAAGAGGGCTGGGGCCAACACATGGGCAGTGTGAGGCAAAGGTATCCTCTCTTGGCACCAAAAGTCTCAAGCCATGGCCTGATTCAGCAGCCACGGTGCTTCCATTCTTCTACTTTCACTTGGAGATATTTTTTTAGGGGTTAGGGTTTTTGTTGGGATTTTTTTTTTTTATGTGGGATGAAAGATCACAGAGTCAAGGGGCAGGAGTGGCGAGGGGGGAAAGGGAAAGAAGAGAGAGACAGAGAGAAAGAGGAAAGAACAGTACTGTAAAGTTAACATGGCAGTTTTTTTGGAATGAGGATATCTTTCAGAATTCTTTATATAAAGTCAAATTTGTATAATGAGAATTTATGTAAAGCAATAACTGTCTATACATAAAACAAAATACACAGGACTATTGTTGATGTTCTGTCATTTCAGTCGTGTCTGACTCTTTATGACCCCATTTGGGGTTTTCTTGGCAAAGATAATGGAGTGATTTGCCCTTTCCTTCTCCAGCTTATTTGACAGATGAAGAAATTGAGGCAAACAGGGTCCCAAAGCTAGTGTCTCAGGACTGATTTGAACTCAGGTCTTCCTGACTCCAGGCCCAATACCCACTGTGCCACCTACCTGCCCTTTACATAGGATTACAAAGGAAATCAATTATACTGAGTAAGTTATTCAAATTTTTTTCAAAGTTCATGGGTCCTAGGTTAAAGCACATCTACTTTGGATTAAAAACAATACTGGGGGGAGCTAGGTGGCGCAGTGAATAGAGCACTGGCCCTGGAGTCAGGAGGACCTGAGTTCAAATCTGACCTCAAACGCTTAATACACACCCAAAAAACTAACCATGTGACCTTGGGCAAGTCACTTAACCCCAACTGCCCTTCCCTATCCCCTCCAAAAAAAAAAAAACCCGCACAAATAAAATATAAAAACACAAAATGTTGATAAAAACGTAAAATTCATTCAAATGTTCACACATTAACAGCAAAACTTTTGCAAAGTTAAATCTAGATTTGCTTCTTAGCTTTGCAGATGTAGGGTCCTAAGCAATATGAATGTAAAGTCAGGGCTTTCAAATAAAAATTGTTTAAAATGTCTTTCAATTCAAATAAAAGTAAGTGGGGAAAAAACACTTCCATTTTTTACAAGTGTTTAACAAGGGGACTCAAGCACTGTTTTACTGAATTATATTTGATCTCTCTATACACTGCTGCATAATACCGAAGTTATAAGAACAATCTTGATTAGGGTAGCTGGCCTATTTCAAAAGGCCAGTTGGAGTGAGTGGGTAACGGAGAGAAAACAGAGCAGTAACTCTGCAACATAAATTGCTCCAGTTCTAGGTAAAATTTCAGCAATTTGGACAATCCAGCTATTTTCTTCAAATATGTAGACTTTAGTTTCTCTTTCCTTTTCCATACCTCTCATTTCACTGTCAGGACTGCTAATTAATTGGGAGTTTTAAGAGAAAGGAATAAAAGTAAAAAAACTAACTAATCATCTTTGAAACACAGGATTTTATTGGGGCCTAAACAGAATTGTAGAGTTAGAAGGAAGCTCAGAGACCAACTACATTCAAAAACAAATCCTTACAATAACCCCAAAGTGGTCACCCAGTGTATACTTAAAACCATGCTTGAAAAATTAAGAAGTGTTCTACCTTTTCAAGTAGCCTATTTCCACTTATGCAAAGATCTTCTGTTATCAAGTCTAAAAGCTGTACCTCTTTGCAACTTACACACCCATTGTTCCTCCTTTTGCCTTCTATGATAGAAAACCAACCTAATATACCTTTTCTGGCATGAAAACCTTTCAAATGACTAAATGCTGTTGCTTGTCTCCCTAAATAAGACTTCAGTTTTCTAGGATAAACAAACATTCCTCCTCATCCCCAGGTTCTTCAATGTATCCTCAGATATGACTGAATACCACCCTAGGTGGCCTCATCTATACATGCTCCTACTTCCTAAACTGTGGCACCTGGAACTGAAAACAATGCTCAAGATGTGATCTGAAGACTGAGGAAGAACATTAGGATCATCACTTCCTTAACCCTAGAAAATAGGCCTGTCAATATAACCCAGGACATCAAGAGCATTTTTGGCTCCCATATCACAGTTAATTCATATTGAGCTTAGAGACTCCAACAACTAGCTCTTTTTTTTTTCAGCCAGATATAGTATATATTGTAAGGTGGATACAGGAAGCCTAAGAAATCTTACAAAATTTTATTTTTTGTGTAGCAATATTTGGAAATAGTTCAATTCCTTTCTAATCCTATAATTCTAGAATGTACTTCAAAAGACTGAAAGAACTCCAAAATGAGGTATTTGACAGTATTTGCTCTATTAAGAATCATCAAGGCTACAATCTTGTAAACAATCAACTGTAAGCTAATCAATCTACAACAAATCAAGTCAATAAGCATTTGCATTTATTAAGTGCCTCCTGTGTTCCAAGCACTGTGCTAAGCACCGCAGATAAAATGAAAAGCAAAAAAACAATCCCTGTTCTCATTTTTGGCATCTGAAGGGTTTAAAACAGTAGCAGTGGGTAAAATGGAGTTGATAAGGATAGAGTAGAAATAGCTGAGATACAGTTAGGAATTCAGCTGAGTTTATGTAACACATTTGTTTGAAATCAAAATTTCACGACTTTCTCAAATGATTCTCTAGTAGTTTGGGAGGAGTAGCAAAAGTATCAGATGATAGAGATTACTCAGAACTGATATTACAGGTGCTACATGGAATATCTCAAGTGTTACTAGGGAGATGGTACAAAAGTACCTTTGATAAGCAATTGTGTGAAAATATTTTTAAAAGGTTTCTAAGCTGAAGATGTTCCTGTCTTTTGCTTAATCCCTATCATCCAACAATAGCTAAAATTTACTTCAGTCCTTATCAAATGATCATAAATTTTATAACTGGTAAGATTTTTTTATACTGGGACTTTGAATAAACCCATGCTAGCCTTATAACCAACTACAAATGATAATCAGGAGTTATATATTTAAAATATTCCCAGGAATGGCATGAAAGCTAAAAAATTGGGTCCCGGTCATAACATTAAGGAACAAATTATCACTAAATGCTTTTAAATGATTAATATTTTATTAAGTAACATGAACAAAATTAAATGCAATAACACTCCACTTACCAATATGAGCTCTGTCAGAAATTATAAGCCTTTTTTCCCAACCTTCAAGACCTAGAGGCAACAAAAAGGGAGGATAAAGTCAGATTCAGATCAAACATTTGTTTTACAATAATGTAATGCCAAGCAAAGGCAACTTCCTTCCAAGTTTCCGATTACCAGCATAGCAAACTCCATTTATTCAGTGACAGATTAAGGCAAAACATTAACAGAACAGAGAAAATCAAAATACAGGGTAACTCATTCATTAAGCAAGTTAAGTTCTCAATTCAATCCAAGTACTACTCTACCCCTGGACAGTACATTCATTTAGTCAGTCAAAGTCTCTCTTCTCAAATGGAAATCATAAACAAAGTATATTCATTTGGTCAAAGAGCACAAAAAAGTTAAGTTTTTCACCCCTGGATCACAACTGAATTACAATACCATTCATTAATGCCTAGCACTTTCTCAAATGGGACAAGAAAGCACAAAAGGCCATCTACCATAAAGCTACAAGGTTAAGATATCATCACAGCATTGAAAACCCAAGGAAAGGTCCTTCCTTCATCTAGACAGGAGGCAAGTTCTCAGCAATCTCTGTTCCTGGGGAGACAAAGCTTAACAAAGCCACAATATACATCAACAGTGTCCTCATTAATTCACTCTCTGCCTGCAGAACAGTCCCAGAACCCCTGAAAACATCAACAAGACCCTCTTCCAGGATTTCTGTACACATACAACATGAAAATCCTCCTTCAGGGCTTCTGAACCAACAGCAAGGTTCCAGGACCTCCGCAACAACAGCACTGTCCTTCACCAGCAGATGAATCTGGCAAAACAACATCAAAACAGACAGACAAAATACTGGCATCACAGCCGTGCCTCCTCAGTTCTGGGCAGCTCCAGGTGGCAGTTCTCATAAGTCCTGGGCTGCTCCAACTGGAGCAGCAGTCTTTCTCTCAGCAACTCTGGCCCCCGGCAATTCTCTCTGCCTCCACTATACTCCCCAAAAGTTCTTCTGGCCTCCTCTGCCTGGGCTTCTCTCTAAATCCATGGCACAAGCTCCTTCCAGTTCAGCCCTCTCTCTTCATGTCAACAAGTCCATCCCACAAGTGGGATTCACAAGCTCTGGGTTTTAACACACAACCCGAAAACCAAGCCAATACAGGGGGATCTTTAAAGTCCATTACCATTACAAATAATTCTTCAACCATATTTTTTAAAAAGCAAAATGAAGTTTCTTCCTACCAAGCCCAAGACTGTGCTTTTAACAATGTTTCCCCTTATAACAGTTCCCCAAACAGCCAAAGAAATGTAGAATGATGCAGCCACTAATGAATATTAGTGCTCACCTAGAACAGTTTTATAGATTATAGATATAAAAAAGGAAACTAAGATTTGAAAGTAACTCCAAACTCCTACCCCAGCAACTTACATCAGAAAGTAGATATGAACTATTAAGGGAAGTAAATCTTCTGAACTCTTAAGAAAGGTTTTTTTTCCCCAAAAGATCCTAAAAGGAATGACTTTAAAGAATGGCTGACTTTTAAATATTAAGAGTTCATATTCACAGAAATTACTATTGTTTCTTAGAGTATTTATTCCAATGTAGCCATCATTAAAACCATTTTTCTGAATCCTTCCCCCTTCTCCCCAAAAACCCATATATAAGTCTATCAGTCTATTCAAATTTAAATGTGGAGACTGGATCAAACATTTTTTCACCAGGAACAAGAGTCAGGAAAAGAGCCCACCCTCCCATATCATCTGGTAGTTTCAAACCCAACAAGTATTTTTTTTAAATGTCTACTTTATATAAAGCACTGTGCTAAGTAATAGGGATACAAAAAGCTCCCTCAAGGAGCTTTATATTCTACTGCTTCTTGGAGGTGAAGGGTGGGAGAGACAGACAACAACATAGTTTTTAAGAAGTGATAAGAAGGTAGAATCAGAGAAGCCATTCTCTAGAAGTTAGGCTAGGGGGGCGGCTAGGTAGGTGGTACAATGAATAGAGTACCAGCTCTGGAGTCAGGAGGACCTGAGTTCAAATCCAGCCTCAGACACCTAACATACTTACTAGCCATATGACTCTGGGCAAGTCACTTAACCCCAGCTGCCCTCCAAAAAGCAAAAAAAAAAAACCAAACAAGTCAGGCTGTGGCTTGAGCCTTGAAACAACCACTCAAAGGGCTCATGTAACTATTGGAGAAGCCAAATTAGGCAAAATAAATATCAAGAGAATAAATACAAATAAATATAAGGTTGTTAATTAAATAATAGGTAGTTAGGGGAGTTTCCATCTATTTGGGAGGTAATATCATATAGTGTGAAGTAGTACTGGCTCCGGAGTAGGAATATCTGAGGTCAAAATCTGCATCTGACAATTACTTCCTAGAGATAAGATTTGGGCAAGTCACTTAAACCTCCTTAGGGTTCAGTTTCCTTGTGGTCATACTACCTTTGTTCAATTTGTTCACTGCAAGCCAGTACCCCCTACAAACAGTTTTGGTTCACAACTAAATTCCCTGGTTCTCAATAACTTCTTAATTGCTAATGTGATGGCCCAATAACTTTTTCTCAATCCTTATCCTTCAGGACTTCTGTGTAATTTCTGACATTGTTGATCATTCCTCCATAGTTTCCTTTCCTAAAATATCATTTATGCTTAGGTGGACTGGTTCTCAGAAAACAATCTATTGCCAAGACTTTTCTTATAGGCTTTGCCACAACTGATGCTCAGCTGGCACAACTTTGAGAGTACAAGGTTACACCATGCATCCACGATGAAATATCTGAGGACTTTATAAATCTAGGTGTATGATTTCTTTCCCCCACAAGATAGGCCTTATTTACGCTGTCAAACAAAGAGATGGAAATACCTCAATTTCTATAATTTTATCACTGGCTATTATTATTTTAAGCAAGACAAGTTTAAGATATTAATTTAAATGCATTTTAAATGTAATAACCAATCTGCATTTCAAAATTTGTACTATAAAGAGCTATATTTCAAAAAAGGCAAAAGATATTGTCAAATTCACCTAGCACTTTATCTTGAAAAAAACCTTTATAAAGTTTATTACAGACCTAATACTTACCTTTTCCCTTTTGCACATTTTTCTCTGCTTCTTCAAATAATCCTGGTAGATGAATTACCACACCATTTCCTGAAAGAACAAAAACATTTGAACTACAACTCAATCTCAGATGCATTTTTTTTTAAAGTAGAATAAGCTGTGATTATCTAGAATGATCATGGAATGAGTTAAATGAGTTAGCCAAATATTCTGGTTATGAGTACTACATATGCCTTTCACAAATTACCAATTTTGAAACAACTAAAATATACTTAAATATACTTACTGAAATTACACTAAATAAGAATTAACTGCTACTTATAAATACTTCCCTTCTACCAATTCCTAGGAGAAAAGAAATGTGGTTGTGTATTTCAGACGAATTGGTAGATGTTTATCAATCAGTTGGGCTGATGGTGAATTTTTAGTAGGACTCTGAAGGAAAAATGTCAAGGTCTGGTAGAGGATGGTCAAAAAGATATTTTAGGCTAGATTGCTTGAGTCAGATAGCCTTGATCTCAGAATGTCATAGAAGTAAGACATAGTAACAAGAGGAGAGAAGGAAGGAAAAATTAAAAGATTTCAGAATCAGATTCATTAGACCATGGCAATGGAAAAAAGAAATATTATAATAGGCTAAAGTTATAAAAAGCAAGTAAAACTTCATAATAGGCTGACCCATCTGATAACATTTATTTCCTAAATGTTCAGTTGCAAGGACTCTTCTTACCTTTTCCACTTAAAAAAAATCCCCAAAAAGCTTCTCTTCCCCCACTCCTCCCCTTTATTTCCCCATTTAGAAAACCTGGCTGCTACAAATAAAGTCTTCAGCACCAATTCTTCTACATCTTTAAAAAAAAAAAAAAAAGATGAAATGACCTTTGAACATGTCACGTAACCTTTCGTGGGTAAAGTTCTCATCTATAAACCTACAAGGGGCTTGGACTAAATATTCTTTAAAGTTCATTTCTACTCTAAAATTCAATGATTCTCACACCCTTTTTTGTACAAGAAAGATTTAATTTACTGACAACAATTACAATCAGGTACAAACAGCATTCCAAAGGTACCATTTCTGATCTTGATGAAAATAATAACACTAAAAGAGACTAAGGGAATAAAACTAGATCTATATTTAATGATCAGTATCAAGTTCAAAATACCACAAGGGATCAAAAGAAAAGTACAGAATCATTTTTCTGAGCAGTCAAAGTAGAAAATTAACCATCCAATTGTCAGGACAACACAACATATTTACCAATGAATGCAGTGACATTTGGATTGATGATCCCACTTGGTAAGAGATGAAAGTCATACTCCACAGAATCCACAACAACTGTATGGCCAGCATTGTTTCCTCCCTGAAATGTACGTTTTAATAGGAATTACTTTACTGATCCTGAAAATTAAATCTGTATTAAAAACACTTTGCTTAAAGCATTTCCCAAATATTCAATACCCCACACCTCCTACAAAATACATTCCCAAAAAAGTTAAACCACAATCCCCTAACAGAGCAATCACAATTGATAGCATTTTTACCTTTTTGCTGTTTACTATTAACATAAAGGATGTAAAACACTAACAATCTGGAATTACTGTGTTTCCACTGTAGTTGACAGAAGTTTCACTTTTTTAGGGTTATCTTCATTTATGTTTTTTTTAATATACTGTTAAAACATTGCTTTCTTTACTCTTTTAACATATTTCACCTTCATGTCTCTGAATTCTTTATATTCAATGTCCCTTAAGATATTATGCCGTTCCCTTCATATACCATAATGTGTTTAGCTACTTCCTTACTGTGGAGGCAGTGTCTGTTTCCAGCTATCCATAATTACAAACAATACCACTGTGAATATTTTTACATATGTGGCTTTTGGAGGGGTAGCTTATCATTCTTAGGAGCAATGACCCATTAGAATAGGTGGATCAAAAAGCATAAAACAGGTAGTAACTACTTGAACACTTCCAAATGGTTTTCCAGAACAGTTCCATCAACACTGAATTAATGTGACTGTCTTCCCAGAATATGTCCAACATTAACTTTTTTCCAATTTGATGGGACCAAGGCTATTTTAACAAGCATTTCTGATTAGTGATTCTGAATATTTGTTCTATTCTTCTAAAGGCTATTTACATCCTTTGAACCTTATAACAATTAAAAATGAATGATGGATACCATAATACCTTCTGCCCTGTTGGGAACCAAAGTTCTGGAACCAAAGCAAAGTTCTTAAAGGTAAATAAACCGGATTTATAATACCTCCCTCTATATGCATTAAAAAAAAAAATCCTAATCCCAACTATATACTAACAAATAGAAAAGACCTTTCCAGTCTTCTTACTTCTCTCCATGTACTCTGCAATCCCATAACACTGGCCTCCATAAAAACAAAACTCTACTCTCCTGGCTTCTGAGCTTTTTCCATTTGCCTGTCTCCATGGCTGGAATTCTTTCCCTCTTCCTCATCTCTGCCTTCTAGTTTACCTGGCTTCCTTCAAGTTTCAATGAAATTCTCTTCTTCTCTCACAAGCTTATCCCAGGAGGGCAGAGCCAAGATGCCGGCATAGAACAAGGTTCCATAGCTCCCACATAGTCACCTCAAATACCCATAAAATATGATTCTAAACAAATCTTAGGGCTCCAAAACTCACAAAAATAGAGAAAAACATATTTCCCACTGAAGACAGCTCAGCAGGAAGGCCTCATCACAACACGCTGGGAGGCAAAACCAGCCCAGCCTGAAACCATGGCTTGGCCCAGGGGCAGCCAGGACAGGCTGCAGCTGGAGACTTCAGGAGAGTGGATCAGAGGCAGCTGTGACAGTTTCCAGAAGTATAAAGCCATAAGAAACAAGGATTAAGTGAAAGGTCAGTGGAAGTTAGCTAAAGCTGGGGGGATAAAAGCAGTCTGGCTGAACTGCCTCCAGGGCAAAGAAGCTACACAATCAGCAGCACTGCAGCAGCTTCCACCTGGCTGCTTCATAGCTCCTGGCCTGCAGACTACAGGGGGGCCAAGCAATAGTTCAGAGGCTAAGTGCTTTTACATTGAGCAGCCTGGATCCGGTGGTCTTGGGTGGTGGTCCTGGGGTGCGTTTCCAGTGAGCCAAAGCTGATGGGGGGGCTGCAAAAAATAGCTGCCTCCCAATAGCTCCATCAGCTGCAAAAACCCCAGCAATTTGGGACAGAGCTTTCCCCCCTGGAAGCAGAGTTCCATAGAGCTAAAAAGACAAGTAATTCACTGGCAACATGAGCAGGAAAAGGAAGCTAAGTAAGAAGAGCAACCAAACTCTAGAATCCTAGACAAAAAGGATCAAAGCATGGAACGGGAGGAAGACAACACAGTCAGAACTCCCACAACAAATGCTTCCAAGAAACATGAAGATTACCTACAAGCTATAGATCACCTAAAAAGGACTTTGAAAAACAAGAGAAGTGGAGGAAAAATTGGGAAGCGAAATGAGAATGATGCAAAAAAAATTTTTAAATAGATTAACTCAAATGGCAAAAGAGGTCCAAAAAGCCAATGAGGAGAAGAATGCCTTAAAAAGTCAAACTGGCCAGAAAGGAAAAAGAATCTCAAAAGCTCACTGAGGAGAATAATTCCTTCAGAATTAGAGTGGAGCAAATGGAAGCAAATGACTTTATGAGAAATCAAGATACTATTAAACAGATCCAAACAAATGAAAAAATAGAAGGCAATGTGAAATATCTCCTAGAAAAAAACACTGACCTGGAAAATAGATCCAGGAAAGACAATTTAAAAATTACTGGACTACCTGAATGCCTTGATCAAAAAAAGAACCTAGAAAGCATCCTTCAAGAAATTCAAGGAAACTACCCTGATATTTTAGAACGAGAGGGCAAAACAGAACTTGAAAGAATTCAACGATCACCTCCTGAAAAAAATCCCCAAAAGAAAACTCCTAGGAATGTTATATATATATATCCAGGTTCCAGAGTCCCCAGATCAAAGAGAAAATATTACAGGCTGCCAAAAAGAAACAATTTGAATACTGTGGAAACACAATTAGTATAACCCAGGATCTAGCAGCTTCTACATTAAGGGACTGGAGGGCCTGGAACATGATATTCTGTAGATCAAGGAAGCTAGGATTAAAACCAAGAATCACCTACCCAGTAAAATTGGGTATAATGTTCCAGGGGAAAATATGGTCATTCAGTGAGGTGGGGAGGACTTTCAAGCATTCTTGCTGGAAAAAAACAGAACTGAAAAGAAATCATACAGAACTTATCAAAGTTGAACTATTTACACGCCAACATTTATAATGCCATGCATCAGCAGATTGCCCAAAGAATGCTACTGAACAGCTTTTAAGATTCGGATTACACAATATAGTGAACACAGTTTATTCCATTACAAATCAAGGCAAACATTCAAACATAATATTCACAACATTACATCTTATCACAGAAAATCACAATATGGTGTTCATAACGACTTAACATTAGATTGGCCACACAGTTTTCACTACAGTGGTCATAATATTTAGAACAAGGAACATAAGAATAATCATCTGGTTTCTCTAAGGAGGAAACCCTCCTTAATCATTCTATCAATTCACAATATATCAAACTTCCACTCATGGGGCAACCATTAACTTAATCATTCAATCAATTCATAATACAATAATCAAACTTCAATTCATGGGGGAACCACAGATCAACTCAGTCACTAATCTAGATTCACAGTTACTAAATATCATTAATCACTAGTACAGTCATTAGAAAAAGATACAAATCCTCTACCCCTTGGTGTCCAGCAAAACTCAGTTTCATCCAAGTGGAGGCCTTTTCTTCATCTTGACTCTGGGTGATCGCTCTGATTCCCTACATCCCCTTCCATGGTCCCAGCTCCCTCCTGAATCCACCAAACAGTCACCTGGATTCAGAAGCAGACAGCTCCCAGGTCCTTGTCCAGTCCTCAAGGCAATCACTGGCACACCCAGAAGTTCACAAGGTCCAGCACATCTCAAACCCTTCACCACTTCTCTTGCCTGGAACTCAAAGATCAGCCAGGCCAAGAACAAACAAAGTCTTATCCTGGTCATGCTTCTTCAGTCCTCCAGCCATTCAGCTGGCCCTAGGACCCAGAAGAAATATTGGCCTTCTGGGTGGCCTTCACCAGATTCTGGTCTCATGAAAACTCCATCTCAGTTCTCAGTCAGCTTCCAGATGCTGGGAGA